>CM076570.1:883234174-883834174 GCA_034641835.2 Pinus albicaulis | reverse complement strand
TCAGAAATAGCGTAATTCCTTCTGTCAGCTGCTGTGCCACATCTGTGCACTTAACTGAAGTGCTCCAAGAGAATAAGATAATTTTTAGAGTCCAAATATTATTAAGAGCTAATAATATCCGACATATCTATTTTTAGACTGACAATCTAAAAATAGATTCTGCCCAATATGTCTAGAAATAGAATTTCATCTATTTTTCACATTTGACCAACCATCTACAAATAGCATCCCACAACTTATAGAATATGCTCACCATGTCTAAAAATAGACATACACCTAAAAATAGCCTGTGTGGGCCCCACCTAGTTTAGGTGATTATTTTCCAACTAGGATCAAGGATGATGTTTCAGGATGCCTCCTTCACTGTTTCTTGTTGCAATCTTCAACATTCCTAATTTATATTTCCAAGGATATTTGTATGTTTATCCAACTACTCAATATGTATATCAGTATCGCATGAAATATATATTGATATGGATACTTTTATCGTTTATTATGTTTAGTGAAGAAACAGTGAATCTCCTTTATAAGTTATATCAGAGTTGGAACGCTTTGATTATGTCTTTCTTGACCTGAGAGCTTGCCTCTAGGTTCCGCAAGAGTTTAGGTGATCACTTTCCAACTCGAGATCTTTCTCCACCAAGTCACTGAAAATATTCACATCTCTCGTCATGTGAAAGGAAGCGCCACTATCAAAATACCACCCCGATCCCAATGCACTAGACACCATGCATGCGATCAATGAGAAGTCCAGCTCAAATTTCCCAATATATATATATAATATGATATATTCAGGCATTAGGATATATATATATATATATCGCATGAAATTATACTGATAAATGATATATCGCATCCAATCGCATCAGATATACATTGAATATAATCATGATCCTAGTTGGAAAGTGATCACCTAAACTAGGTGGGGCCCACACAAGCGATTTTTGTCGCAAAGTCTATTTTTAGACTATGTCTATTTTTAGACATGGCGATCATATTCTATGAGTTGCAAGATGCTATTTTTCGATGTTTGGTCAAGTTGGAAAAATAGATGGACTTCTATTTTTATACATATTGGGCGGAGTCTATTTTTAGACTGCCAGTCTAAAAATAGATATGTCGAATATTATTAGCTCTTAATAATATTTGGACTATAAACATTATCTTATTCTCTTGGAGCACTTCGATTAAGTGCACAGATGTGGCACAACAGCTAACAGAAGAAATTACGCTATTCCTGAGGGTTATGTGGAGCTATTGCATGGATACTTCAGTTAGAACTCATGTGACAGAGTTTGGTGGAGTTGATTGAGAAGTTAATGGAGTTTTGTTCAGTTTAACTAATCTAAACATAGTTGAGCTAGTTGTATTTAGTCTAACTGATTAATACACTAGTGAAGAGTGGTGTGAATTAATTATTAATTAATTCACTAATTATAAACTCATTAATCAACTAAAGAATACATCAGTTAACTTCAGTGCATGGACAATTTTAGTGGAGACCAGTGGAGAGATAGGTGAAAGAGCAAGTGTGACTATTAGTTGTGACTATAGTGATGCATGGTTTGCATCCAACACTTAGTAGAGATGCCTTTAAATACTGCGTGAGAAAGGCTGGGGTAATTCGAACTCATCAAGAGCTATTCTTCAGCAAGGATTGCACAGTAGAGGCAGGCTATCTAGTGGCAGAGATTGGAACATGTGTTTTGCTAGATCTAGCTTGATTAGTGTGTAGCAATTGGAGATTGTACTGAGAGCTTGTGAGAAGCTTTGTATAATTATTGTTACATGATCTCTATGACATATATAATATACCGATAGTTGGGGTTTAGAAGCATCTTCGTAGAAGTATGTTCATATGTGTGAATTTTTATGGTTTTAATGTGTGCATGCAATTGATTTTATTTCTAACACCAATGATCAATGGTAGAAGAGATTTTTTATTGCGCATGAAGATAAAATAGTGTGTGATCAGGAGAATCTTGGTGGATAACATATCAGTTATTCAAATTTATACATGGTATCAGAGCGATATTGATCATTGGAGCAATCACAAAACATTGAAGCGGTTGAGTTTTGTGTTGGTGGAATTCGAATTTGCAGTAGTGTTTTATTGGTGTCGAAGTTGAGATGTCTTTCAACGGATTACAATTGGAGTATGCCCTTGAGGGTAGCTCAAATTATATTTCATGGAAGGACAGGATGGAGGCGGTGCACAATGGGTTGAAGGAGTTCATAGATGCTGAAATTCCAAAACCTACTTCTAGCGATGCTGCCATACTTGACGCATGGCAAAAGAAGACAACAAAGTGTCGAAGAATTATGTCGGAAGGTGTGAGGGATCACATAGTTGGAACATAAAAATGGAGAGAAAGGCGACGATTATGCCCAAGTAACTCACATAGTTTATCCAATGCGAGGGATGGTACCGGGAAGTGTGGGGGTCAACGGTGATGACAAGGAGCGCGAGTGAGCTTGGCTCTCCTTGGGCTTCCGAAGAGTTGGCATTCCTATCAAGACTCTGTCAATGGTCAGGAGAAACTTCCAGGATGGGAGCGACTTTGGTCGGATCTTGTGCAGGAGGAGATAAGGCGGGATACCAAGGATGGATCTTCATCAAAGAATGATGATGAAGAGGATTGTGCTTTGGCTGCCAAAGCAAGGAAGGGGAAGGGTAAGAATAATGCTTCTCAATCCGGTGCGGATGGTAAAGAGCGTGACATGTCCAAAGTGAAGTGTTTTCATTGTCACGAGCATGGGCATTTCACCACGCATTGTCCACAGAAGAAGAAGAAAAATCAGGCTGCTGGAGTTGCAGCTGGTGAGGCTCTTGCCTCGCAATTTGAGCTGGACTTCTCATTGATCGCATGCATGGTGTCTAGTGCATTGGGATCGGGGTGGTATTTTGATAGTGGCGCTTCCTTTCACATGACGGGAGATGTGAATCTTTTCGGTGACTTGGTGGGGAGAAAGATCTCTAGTTGCATGTTGAGTTGGGTGACAATGGACGATACAATGCGACCGGTATTGGTACCATAACCTTTCAGAGGGAGTCAGGTAAACTCATTCTTTTACAAGATGTAGTGCATGTTCCAGGTTTAAAGAATAATTTAATCTCAGTATCAATGTTAGAGGATAAAGGGTATGATGTTGTCTTTAGTGAAGGAAAAGTTTTCCTTTGGTAAAAAGCAATAGGACAAGTCAAGAAGGTTGGGATTTGAGCCAAGAATCTCTACAGACTTGAAGTAGATGGGATTTCTACGGAGCTTCCTACTATTGGGAAGTGCAAGAAAGACATGCAATTGAAGCTTGAGAGGGAGCAGGATTTGCATGAAGGTAAGAGTGAACCTTGGGATGTGGAGCAACCCACAGATGAGATCATGGGTCGGAGAAACCACTCATGCGGAAGAGAATTTAGGTGCTAGATGGGCGAGGGGAGTGCATGCGGCTATGCCACCAGGTGAGAGGTGGGGCGACATGCATGAAAGTTAATCCCAAGAGGATGTTTTTGGGCGGGGATTCATGAGATGGTGTGGATCTCATGAATTGAATTTGGATACGAGGTGCCCACGGCTATGCTTTGATAGCATGATCGGTTGGATTGATGTGGGCGATCAAAGTGACGAGTGTCGGATGCGGAGCGCGGATCGGAAGTTGAAAACAAGTGCGGTGCATGGTGAAAAAGTTCAACAACGCGGTGGTTTACGTGACATGTGCGGTTGGTACCTGATGATCGAAGACTTTGACAATAGATGCATCAAGGCGATTGAAAGGATTGGAGCCTATTCGAGTTTCGAGTAAGCGAGGAGGCAGAGATGCATGAGTTGCATGGCGCTTGTGAAGGTTGCAGGGCAAATGCATGGAGTTGCATGTCGCATGCAAAGACAGTCCTTTCTTGTTGAGAGGGAGTGTTGAATATTGCAACAAGAAATAGTGAAGGAGGCATCCTAAAACATCATTCTTGATCCTAGTTGGAAAATAATCACCTAAACTAGGTGGGGCCCACATAGGTGATTTTTGGCGCAAAGTCTATTTTTAAACTATGTCTATTTTTAGACATGTCGATCATATTCTATGAGTTGAGGGATGCTATTTGTGGATGGTTGGTCAAGTTGGAAAAATAGATGGATTTCTATTTTTATACATACTGGGCGGAATCTATTTTTAGATTGCCAGTCTAAAAATAGATATGTTGAATATTATTAGCTCTTAATAATATTTGGAATCTAAACATTATCTTATCCTCTTGGATCACTTCAGTTCGAGTCACGGATGTGGCACATGCAACTGACAGAAGGAATTACGCTATTCCTAGGGTTTAGTGGAGCTATTGCATGGTTGACTTCAGTTAGAACTCATGTGACAGAGTTTGGTGGAGTTGATGAGACAATTAATGGAGTTGTGTTCAGTTTAACTTAGTTGAGATAGTTGTATCTAGTCTAGCTGATTGATACAATTAGTGAGAGTGGTGTGAATTAATTATTAATTAATTCACTAATTATAAACTCATTAATCAACTAAAGAATACATCAGTTAACTTCAGTGCATGGACAGTTTCAGTGGAAACCAGTGAAGAGATAGGTGAAAGAGCAGTGTGACTATCAGTTGTGACTATAGTGATGCATGGTTTGCATCCAACACTCAGTAGAGATGCCTTTAAAGAGCTAATAATAGTTGAGGTTTTTAGCTTCAGGCTTTCCTGGTAAAAAACTGTGTTATGTGTGTTTTTATTGCTTCATGTGTTTTGCAATTGTTGATTAAATTTCCGCAAGAATTATAGTGGAAGGATTCTGTGTTTAGTAAGAATATAAATATTTTTAGATCAGGAGATTCCGGATATATACATGCATATTGTATATGATTTCTACATGGTATCTGAGCTGTGTTATAGATTTTCTACATGGAAAGAGAGCAGGAATTTTTGGGTGCGTGAGTTTGCAGAGAATATCTGAAATTTTTAGTGAAATATTTTCAGAAAAAAATAGCATATTTGGATTCCTTGTGAAAAAATACCCAAATTGAAAAAAAAATCAGTCGAATCAGAGCTCGGATGAGGGAGATATCGTCAATTTAAAATTAGCTCTTTTGTTAGAAAATTTTGCGACGGTGGGACAATTACAATGTGCACGAGTTGGAAAAGGAAAGGTGCTCCTTAGACTCAAAGCCATGGAGCAAGCCAAGAAGGTTTGGATTTGTACGAAGAATCACTATAGACTTGAAGTAGATGGGATTTCTACGGAGCTTCCTACTGTTGGGAAGTGCAAGAAAGACATGCAATTGATGCTTGAGAGGGAGCAAGTTTTGCATGCAGGTAAGAGTGAACCTCGGGATGTGGAGCAGCCACAAGATGAAGATTATGGAGTGGGAGAAACCACTCATGCAGAGAAATTTCATGCCAGATGGGCAGAGGGAGTGCATGCAGCTATACCACCAAGTGAGAGGTGGGGCGACATGCATGATTAATCCCAAGAGGATATTTCTGGGCAGGATTAATGAGATGGTGTGGATCTCATGAATTGAACCTGGCTACGAGGTGCCCATAGAGCAACAGTAGCATGATCGGTTGGATTGATGTAGACAGATCAAAGTGACAGTGTCGGATACTGGAGCATGGATCAGAGTTGACAGCAAGTGCAGAGTGCATGGGTGAAAGAGTTCAACAACGCAGTGGTTCTTGATGACATGTGCAGTTGGTACCAGCAGAAGTCGAAGACTTTGATGATAGATGCATCAGACTGATTGAGTTGTTTGGAGCCTATTTAGTTTCAGAGGAGTTGCAGAGCAGATGCATGGAGTTGCATGGCGCTTGTGAAGGTTGCAGAGCGAATGCATGGAGTTGCATGTCGCATTCAATGACATTCCTTTCTTGTTGAGAGGAAATGTTGAATATTGCAACAAGAAACAGTGAAGGAGGCATCCTGAAACATCATCCTGATCCTAGTTGGAAAGTGATCACCTAAACTAGGTGGGGCCCACACAGGTGATTTTTGTCGCAAAGTCTATTTTTAGACATATGGATCATGTTCTATGAGTTGCAGGATGCTATTTGTGGATGGTGGGTTAAGTCGGAAAAAATAGATGGACTTCTATTTTTAGACATACTGGGCGGAATCTATTTTTAGATTGCCAGTCTAAAAATAGATATGTCGAATATTATTAGCTCTTAATAGTATTTGGACTCTAAACATTATCTTATTCTCTTGGAGCACTTCAGTTAAGTGCACAGATGTGGCACAGGAGCTGACAGAAGGAATTACGCTATTCCTGAGGGTTTATTGGAGCTATTGCATGGAGGACTTCAGTTAGAACTCATGTGACAGAGTTTGGTGGAGTTGTAGAAGTAGTTGGTGGAGTTGTGTTCAGTTTAACTCAGTTAGACACAGTTGAGCTAGTTGTATCTAGTCTAACTGATTGATACACTAGTGAGAGTGGTGTGAATTAATTAATAATTAATTCACTAATTAATCAACTGAAGAATACATCAGTTAACTACAGTGCATTGACAGTTTCAGTGGAGACCAGTGAAGAGGTAGGTGAAAGAGCAAGTGTGACTATCAGTTGTGACTATAGTGATGCATGAATTGCATCTACATATACATTGAAGTTTCCAATGATAATCACGTAGTCAATGAGAGTGGGATTACATCGAATTGGTCTTTGTAATCAGCTTGGATTGTGCAGTAGAGGTAGGCTAGCAGGTGGCAAAGATCGGTGCATGGATTTGCAAGATCAGGGCCTGATTAGTGTGTAGCAATTGGAGATTGTGCTGAGAGCTTGTGAGGAGCTTTGTATGATGATTGTTACATGATATCTATGACATATATAATATACAGATAGTTGGGGGTTTTCAGCTTTAAGCTTTCCCATTACATACTGTGTTCATATGTGTGAATTTTTATGGTTTTAATGTGTGCATGCAATTGATTTTATTTCCGCATGTAATGATCAATGGTAGAAGAGATTATGTATTGTGCATGAAGTTAAAATAGTGTGTGATCAGGAGAATATTAGTGGATAACATATCAGTTATTCAAATTTCTCCATGATATACATAATATGATAGTTGGGGTTTTTAGCTTCAGGCTTTCCCGGTAAAAAACTGTGTTATGTGTGTTTTTATTGCTTCATGTGTTTTGCAATTGTTGATTAAATTTCCGCAAGAATTATAGTGGAAGGATAACATATCAAGCTCATTGATCATTTGGGTGTGATGCATGATCTTACAATCAGTTAGACTCAAGGCATATATCCAGACTCTCCTGAAATATATCTGGACTAGAAATGCATATATATATTAGGAATCTTGGGAAATTTCCCAAGATACAAACATTTTCCAAGGATTAGTATGTTGGATATCCTCATATATTATATTATAATAGTATAAACGATATATAATATATATTGGGCATTAAATTAGTGGTCAATAGTGCGATGAGTTCAATATAAACAGTATATCATGATATATGTCCACAAGGACAGAATCGACTCTTATACATTGGAGTTGTGGATCAATGTATCGTGGTCAATGTAATCTCACTCTCACTCTCAGTGGATAACATATCAGTTTTAGTGGAGACCAGTGGAGAGATAGGTGAAAGAGCAGTGTGACTATCAGTTGTGACTATAGTGATGCATGGTTTGCATCCAACACTCAGTAGAGATGCCTTTAAAGACTGCGTGGGCAAGGCTGGGGTAATTCGAACTCATCCAGAGCCATTCTTTAGCAGTGATTGCGCAATAGAAGCAGGCTATCAGGTGGTAGAGATTGGAGCATGTGTTTTGCTAGATCTAGCTTGAGTAGTGTGTAGCAATTGGAGATTGTACTGAGAGCTTGTGAGGAGCTTTGTATGAGGATTGTTACATGATCTCTATGACATATAATATACAGATAGTTGGGGGTTTTCAGCTTTAATATTTCCCATTACATACTGTGTTCATATGTGTGAATTTTTATGGTTTTAATGTGTGCATGCAATTGATTTTATTTCTGCAAATTAATGATCAATGGTAGAAGAGATTCTGTATTGTGCATGAAGTTAAAATAGTGTGTGATTAGGAGAATCTCGGTGGATAACATATCAGTTATTAAAATTTCTACATGGTATCAGAGCGATATTGATCATTGGAGAAATTGCAAAGCATTGAAGCGGTTGAGTTTTGTGCTGGTGGAATTCGAAATTGCTACAGTGTTTTCTTGGTGTCGAAGTTGAGCATTCATTGAAATGTCTTTCATAGGATTGTGATTGGAGTATGCCCTTGAGGGCAGCTCGAATTATATTTCATGGAAGGACAGGATGGAGGCGGTGCTGGAGGATAATGGGTTGAAGGAGTTCATAGATGCTGATATTCCTAAACTGGGTTCTAGCGATGCAGCCGCACTTGACGCATGGCAAAAGAAGGTAGCAAGGTGTCGAAGGATTCTGTTGGAAGGTGTGAAGGATCACATAGTGTCCATCCTTCATGGTAAAGCTTCTCCATTCTTGATGTGGAAAGCTTTGACAGATTTGTTCCAAAGCAAGAGCAACCAGAGGAAATTGGCGCTCAAGGATAAACTCAGGAAAATAAAAATGGAGAAGAATGACACTATTTCGGTATACTTGACAAAGTTTGTCCACTGTAGGGATGAGCTTGGGAGTGTAGGAGTTAGTGTGGATGATGAGGAATTGGTGAGCTTGGCTCTCCTTGGGCTTCCGAAGAGTTGGCATTCCTATTAGGACTCTGTCAATGGTCGAGAGAAATTGCCAGGATGAGAGCGACTTTGGTCGGATCTTGTGTAAGAGGAGATAAGGCGGGATACCAGGGATGGATCTTCATCAAAGAATGATGATGAAGAGGATTACGCTTTGGCTGCCAAAGCAAGGAAGGGGAAGGGAAAGAAGAATGCTTCTCAATCCGGTGTGGATGGTAAAGAGCATGACATGTCCAAAGTGAAGTGTTTTCACTGTCACGAGCATGGACATTTCGCCACAATTTGTCCACGGAAGAAGAAGAACAAGCAGGCTACTAGAGCTGCAGCTGGTGAGGCTCTTGCCTTGCAATTTGAGCTGGACTTCTCATTGATCGCATGCATGGTGTCTAGTGCATTGGGATCGGGGTGGTATTTTGATAGTGGTGCTTCCTTTCACATGACGGGAGATGTGAATCTTTTCAGTGACTTGGTGGAGAAAGATCTCCAGTTGCATGTTGAGTTGGGCGAAAATGGATGATACAATGCAACCGGCATTGGTACCCTTACCTTTCAGAGGGAGTCAGGTAAACTCATTCTTTTACAAGATGTAGTGCATGTTCTAGGTTTAAAGAAGAATTTAATCTCAGTCGCAATGTTAGAGGATAAAGGGTATGATGTTTTCTTTAGTGAAGGAAAAGTTTTCCTTTGGCACAAAGCAACAGGACAAGTCAAGAAGGTTGGGATTCGAGCAAATAATATCTACAGACTTGAAGTAGATGGGATGTCTACGGAGCTTCCTATTGTTGGGAAGTGCAAGAAAGACATGCAATTGATGCTTGAGAGGGAGCAATTTTTGCATGCAGGTAAGAGTGAACCTCGTGATGTGGAGTAGCCACAAGATGAGGATCATGGAGTGGGAGAAACCACTCATGCAGAGAAATTTCATGCTAGATGGGCAGAGGGAGTGCATGCAGCTATACCACCAGGTGAGAGGTGGGGTGACATGCATGATTAATCCCAAGAGGATATTTCTGGGCAGGATTCATGAGATGGTGTGGATCTCATGAATTGAACCTGGCTATGAGGTGCCCACAGAGCAGAAATAGCACGATCAGTTGGATTGATGCAGACAGATCAAAGTGACAGTGTCGAATACTGGAGCACGGATCAGAGTTGACAGCAAGTGCAGAGTGCATGGGTGCAAGAGTTCAACAGCGCAGTGGTTCCTGAAGACATGTGCAGTAGCTAAGCAGAAGTCTAAGACTTTGATGATAGATGCATCAGACTGATTGATTTGTTTGGAGCCTATTCAGTTTTGGAAGAGTTGCAGAGCAGATGCATGGAGTTGCATGGCACTTGCAAAGGTTGCAGGGCGAATGCATGGAGTTGCATGGCACTTGCAAAGGTTGCAGGGCGAATGCATGGAGTTGCATGTCGCATGAAAAGACAGTCCTTTCTTGTTGAGAGGGAGTGTTGAAGATTGCAACGAGAAATAGTGAAGGAGGCATCCTGAAACATCATTCCTGATCCTAGTTGGAAAATAATCACCTAAACTAGGTGGGGCCCACACAGGTGATTTTTGTCACAAAGTCTATTTTTAGACATGTCGATCATATTCTATGAGTTGCGGGATGCTATTTGTGGATGGTTGGTCAAGTCAGAAAAAATAGACGGACTTCTATTTTTAGACATATTGGGCAGAATCTATTTTTAGTTGCCAGTCTAAAAATAGATATGTCGAATATTATTAGCTCTTAATAATATTTGGACTATAAACATTATCTTATTCTCTTGGAGCACTTCAGTTAAGTGCACAGATGTGGCACAGGAGCTGACAGAAGGAATTACGCTATTCCTGAGGGTTAAGTGGAGCTATTGCATGGAGACTTCAGTTAGAACTCATGTGACGGAGTTTGGTGGAGTTGTAGAAGTAGTTGGTGGAGTTGTGTTCAGTTTAACTCAGTTAAACATAGTTGAGCTAGTTGTATCTAGTCTAACTGATTGATACACTAGTGAGAGTGGTGTGAATTAATTATTAATTAATTCAATAATTATCAACTCATTAATCAACTGAAGAATACATCTGTTAACTATAGTGCATGAGCCGAGTTTAGTCAGAACCCGGTGGAGAGTGGTGAAAAACGTTGACTGTGGTTGTGACTATAGTGTTGCATGATTTCAACACCACGATCGGATGGAGGAATGTAATGAGATTGCATAGATGCAATATGGATAGATTAAAGGTTAAATGAGCAAAATATACAATGAGTGATTTTAACGATGAAAGTAAAGCTAAAGGCTGACAAAGTTCGGTGCATGGATTTGCAAGATCAGGGCCTGATTAGTGTGTAGCAATTGGAGATTGTACTGAGAGCTTGTGAGGAGATTTGTATAATGATTGTTACATGATCTCTATGACATATAATATACAGATAGTTGGGGGTTTTCAGCGTTAAGCTTTCCCATAAATTACTTTCATATGTGTGAATTTTTATGGTTTTAATGTGTGCATGCAATTGATTTTATTTCCGCAATTAATGATCAATGGTAAAAGAGATTCTGTATTGTGCATGAAGTCAAACAGTGTGTGATCAGGAGAATCTCGGATGTATAACATATCAGTTATATAATTTCTACATGGTATCAGAGCTGTGTTATAGATTTTCTACATGGAATGAGAGCAGGAATTTTTGGGTGCGCGAGTTTACACAGAATATCTAAAAATTTTGGTGAAATATTTTTAGAAAAAAATAGCATATTTGGATTCCTTGCAAAAAAATACCCAAATTGAAAAAAAAAATCGGTCGAATCGGACCTCAGATGAGGGAGATATCATTGATTTAAAATCAGCTCTTTTGTTAGAAAATTTTGTGACGGCGGGACAATTGCAATGCGTGCGAGCCAAGAATCTACATGCACTGAGGTACAAGATGCATGCACAGCTTTGAGGAGAAAAACAAAGGTTATTTACTTGGTGGTTGAGAGAGAGCCTCTCAAAATGCAGCGTGAGAAGCAGTCTCAGAAGGTTGTGGAGCAGCCACAACTGGAGATGCAAAAGAATCTTTATAGATTTGAAGTATATGGGATTTCTACGGAGCTTCCTACTATTGGGAAGTGCAAGAAAGACATGCAATTGAAGCTTGAGAGGGAGCAGGATTTGCATGCAGGTAAAATTGAACCTCGCGTTGTGGAGTAGCCACAAGATGAGGATCATGGAGTGGGAGCAACCACTCATGTAGAGAAATTTCATGCCAGATGGGCAGAGGGAGTGCATGCAGCGATACCAGCAGGTGAGAGGTGGGGCGACATGCATGAGTAATCCCAAGAGGATATTTTTTTGCAGGATTCATTGAGATGGCGTGGATCTCATGAATTGAACCTGGCTATGAGGAGCCCACAGAGCAGCAGTAGCATGATTAGTTGGATTGATGCAGGAAGATCAAAGTGACAGTGTCAGATACTAGAGCGCGGTTCAAAGTTGACAGCAAGTGCAGAGTGCATGGTTGCAGAGTTCAACAGCGCAGTGGTTCCTGAAGACATGTGCAGTAGCTAAGCAGAAGTCGAAGACTTTGATAATAGATGCATTAGATTGATTGAGTTGTTTGGAGCCTATTCAGTTTCGGAAGAGTTGCAGAGTAGATGCATGGAGTTGCATGGCGCTTGCAAAGGTTGCAGGGCGAATGCATGGAGTTGCATGTCGCATGCAAAGACAGTCCTTTCTTTTTGAGAGGGAGTGTTGAATATTGCAACAAGAAACAGTGAAGGAGGCATCCTGAAACATCATTCCTGATCCTAGTTGGAAAATGATCACCTAAACTAGGTGGGGCCTTCACGGGTGATTTTTGGTACAAAGTCTCTTTTTAAAGTCTCTTTTAGACTATGTCTATTTTTAGACATGTCGATCATATTCTGGGACTGCAGGATGCTATTTGTGGATGGTTGATCAAGTTGGAAAAAATATATGGACTTCTATTTTTAGACATATTGGGCGGAATCTATTTTTAGATTGCCAGTCTAAAAATAGATATGTCAAATATTATTAGCTCTTAATAATATTTGGACTCTAAACAATATATTATTCTCTTGGAGCACTTTAGTTAAGTGCACAGATGTGGCACAGGAGCTGACAGAAGGAATTACGCTATTCCTAAGGGTTAAGTGGAGTTATTGCATGGATACTTCAGTTAGAACTCATGTGAGAGAGTTTGGTGGAGTTAATTGAGGAAGTTAATGGAGTTGTGTTTAGTTTAACTAATATAAACATAGTTGAGCTAGTTGTATCTAGTCTAACTGATTGATACACTAGTGAAGAGTGGTGTGAATTAATTATTAATTAATTCACTAATTATAAACTCATTAATCAACTAAAGAATACATCAGTTAACTTCAGTGCATGGACAGTTTCAGTGGAGACCAGTGAAGAGATAGGTGAAAGAGCAGTGTGACTATCAGTTGTGACTATAATGATGCATGGTTTGCATCCAACACTTAGTAGAAATGCCTTTAAATACTGCGTGAGCAAGGATGGGGTAATTCGAACTCATCAAGAAATATTCTTCAGCAGGGATTGCGCAGTAGAGGCAGGCTATCAGGTGGCAGAGATTGGAGCATGTGTTTTGCTAGATCTAGCTTGATTAGTGTGTAGCAATTGGAGATTGTACCAAGAGCTTGTGAGGATATTTGTATAATGATTGTTACATGATCTCTATGACATATATAATATATAGATATTTGGGGTTTTTAGATTTAAGCTTTCCCATTACATACTGTGTTCATATGTGTGAATTTTTATGGTTTTAATGTGTGCATGCAATTGATTTTATTTCCGAAATTAATGATCAATGGTAGAAGAGATTCTGTATTGTGCATGAAGATAAAATAGTGTGTGATCAGGAGAATCTCGGTGGATAACATATCAATTATTTAAATTTCTACATGGCATCAGAGCTGTATTATAGATTTTCTACATGGAATGAGAGCAGGAATTTTTGGGTGCGATGCATGATCACTAGTTCGATAACATACTGATTGTAAGAATCAGTATGTATAAACATGCATATAAATTAGGGTGGGGAGATTAACTTACTCCAACTAGCTCAACTGAGTCTGAGTCAGGATATCCAACATGCATACATATATATCGTTTATACTGTTATAATATATATACAATATATCATATTATATATATATCCCACTCATTAACTGGACTTATTAGTTCAATATAATCATCAGTGATTATTAGTTACTCATTAACTATAATCACTGATATCCTGATATATATCCTGATGGCATTAAATTGATATATATTTTCCATTAGGATATATATCAGGATATCCTAAAGGCATCATTGACATGACTGATATTTACCTTTGTCTTCCCTTCTTGAATCCCATTTTAACACTTTATCTCCAATGTAGAAATCATCTTCTTTACTCTTTTTATCAAAAAATTTCTTGGTCTTATCCTGGATGACTTGAGACTTGATATAAACTTCTTCCCCTGTTTGTTGCAAGTGAATAGTTTGATTGATCCTTCTTTTAATGTCATTTGTTTCAACTTGTGACTCTTGGATAATATTCATTACTGGTACGCCTAAAGAAGATGGAAAAACAACATCCATTCCATAGACAAGCTAGTAAGGGGAGGTACCAATAGATTTTTTAGTTGTAAGTCGATCTACCCATAAGGCATTGGCTAACTTCTTATTCCAAGTCTTTTTGTTATCTTCCAGTAATTTTTTGATGATGTTTACAAGGCTCTTGTTTGAAGATTCAACTAGACCAATACCCCAAGGGTAATATGAAAGGAAATCTTTCTTCAAATCTCTACTCCAATAGCCATTTAGCTACTTCTGCCTCTGCATCCCTATGATTGCAAATGAATGGTCCTATTTGATTCTTCAATTTGAACTGTGTTTTCTTCTTTGTTGCTAAGAAATTGATAGAATCAAAGTTTAATATTTCCCTGATATACTCCAAGTTAAAAACTCTCATTGATACATGTTTGGGCAGTTTATAGGGCAGCAAATTGGATCCAAACACTCTAGTCTCAGTATGTTTTTCATATAATTACCAATCAGCAGTCTTGGTTTGCTCTGACAACTGTAAAATCTTCTTCATCTCATCACTTATCCTTGACTTCTTCTGTATTTGTTAATATTTTGATCAATGGATGGATGGATGAATCAGAAAAATCTGCATATGTGAACTCTGTGGATTCTTTCCTGATCAAAGAGGTCCAAAAAATAACTGAAAGAGGAATTCCCTCTATGTCAAGCTTTTGAAGAGCAACTGGAAAATTATCTGCTTGAAAATATAAGAAAATGTGGAAGAGGAAGGATGTGTATCTGAAAAACTCCTTCGGTTGGCAACTTAATCAATTGGTCATGGATATTGTCTGCAATATATCCAGCATAATAAAAATTAATAGATGGAGGTTGTCCTGGGGTAAATGTAGATAAGAAACCTAAAATGGATTCATCTGTATGTTCATTAGTGAAATACCCTAGAATGAATGAAATCATGGAAATTACATGCCTTGAACCCTCTGGAAATTTTGAAGAGGAATATGGAGGATTGATTTGAGGAATTTCTACATGTAAAGGCATAAATGTTTGGAAGATCAAAAATATTTTGGGAAAATCTAGCCAATATACAGCTTGGTAAGGGCCTCTATGGAAAAAGGGACTGCTTGAGGATCAGGTTAGAGTTGTAGCATTTGGTTGATGGATTCAACAGTAATGGTGAAAAGCACTTCTTTGTTGGAATTTACTATGGCTCTCTGCTCAGGCACATAATAATGTTGACATAACCTAATGACCTCTTGACATGGATGAGTTACTGGAACAACATATTTGGGCAAGTGTGATTCCCAAATATGGACTTCTTCTTCATTATCTAAGGATTTTTCATAGCTCCAGTTATGAATGTATAGCAGATTAAATTCAACAATTGGGTCTGCTATTTTATATTCAACATCAGCTAATGGAATGTAGTCAATGTTTACAACAAGATGTTGTAGAGGGTTTATCATGATAGTAGTCTTAGAAGTCATGGCTGGAGTTGATTTTGGCAGTTTGGAACCTTCAGGATTGCTAGAACTCTGCTTTTTAGGAATTTTGGCTACTTCTGCAATATTAGACAGTTTGCAGAAGTATTTTTACTTTAGTAGAGGTTTCTTGGATAAAATATGGTTTTTCTTTGGGCTTTTCCTTTCAATTTTGGATTCTCAATAGGATTTACAGACTTTTACTGATTATAAACAAGAAACAAGGGTTCCATGCATTTTTTCAATGAGTAATTGGACTAAAAAGTCTTTTGATATTGGGCACAGAAGTTTAGGCTACATTCAGAGGGTTTCAAGGCTAAATTTGGTGTTTAAAACAGGGCACAACATAAACATATATTTTTCATAAATTTTGACAGGGTTTGGCCATTTTTTGAACTTTTTGATAGGGTTCTATGAATCAATTTTGAATTCTGACTGGAATTTTCTTTTTAAAGGTCTTTTTAAAACTAAAAACATGCTCAAATTTTGGAAGAAAGCCTGTTATGCACAGGTACAAGGTTTTGAAGAAGTCTCTGAGGTCTTTTGAACGGATTGAATGTCTTCTTTCTAATCTCTGGAACAACTCAAAGCTCCTCTGCAATCTTCAATAGGTACAGGGGGGAATTTATAGGTTCTTGGGCAATAAACCAGTGGAAAATACCATTGTCGGAGTAAATATTGTGAATATGTGCATAGGAGGCTAACGGTGAATACATACAGTGAGTCGGGAAGGCTAACATTGTATTTTTTGGAATTTATTTGTAAATTAGGGTTAATTTACCCCGCAACGAATGACGGTCACATCAGGCGGGAAGGTGGTTTTCATCTTTTGAAGGGGAGAAACCACAAGTGGTTTATCGTGTGCCTTTTCAGTGGTAAATGGTTTTAGACGGATCAAATGCCATCCAATAAAAGGGAAACACGTAGAGGAGAGAGGAAATTACAATACCACCTATTTCGCGTGGAAACGAGATGGAGAATATTGCGCAAGTTTATTTGTGATATAGATCTTCCGCCGTCGGAGTAGCATGGGATTTGGTAGTGGGGCAGGTGTATATTAACGCAACGGGGATGAGTTTTAAACCTTAATAAATAAGCGTTTAATAAATTTTAAAACCTTAGGTTTATATGATGGGCTGGAGTTTAAGCTTTATATGTTAAAGTAAAACTTTGCACAATGTTTCAATCATACATATGCATGGTTCTTTATTATATAGTTTTTACAAACATTTTTGACATTTGTTTAAGAACTATAGGGGCGGGGTATTTGTTTTATTGATATGTTTTAAACCAATGGGATAAGGGCAAGATTTAATGGGATAGTTTGATTGATCCTTCTTTGAATGTCATTTGTTTCAACTCGTGCCTCTTGGATAATCTTCATTATTGGTACGCCTAAAGAAGATGGAAAAACAACATCCATTCCATAGACAAGATGGTAAGGGGAGGTACCAATATATGTTTTAGTTGTAAGTCTATCTGTCCATAAGGCATTGACTAACTTATTATTCCAAGTCTTTTTGTTATCTTCCAGTAACTTTTTGATGATTTTTACAAGGCTCTTATTTGAAGATTTAGCTAGACCATTACCCTGAGGGTAATATGTAGTAGAGTGGCCTAGGGTAATATGGTGTTTATGCCAAAATTCAATCATCTGTTTGGATTTGAATGCTGCTGCATTGTCAGTAATTATCTTTTGGGGACATCCAAATCTTGAAATAATGTTACTTTCTAGGAAAGAGATAATGACAATATATGTGGCTTGCCTAGAGGTTATGGCTTCAATCCACTTAGTAAAATAGTCAGTGGCTGTCAGAATCCACTTATGTTGGGCTGATGATGGGGGGTGAATTTCTCCAATGAATTCGAGACCCCATTGTTGAAATGGTATTTCAGTAGAGATGGGTTTTATGGGCAGGGGTAACAGCTTTTTCTTACTCTCAAAGATTTGGCATTTGTGACAGGAGGTCACATATATTTTTACATTAGCAAACAAAGTAGGCCAGTAAAAACCAGCTTTCAGAATCTTGTCTGTAGTAGTATTCCAGTAAAGATGTCCTCCACAATCACCTGCATGAAATTCTTCTAATATTTTGTTAGCTTCTTCTTTTAACAAACAATTTAATATAATCCCACTATGATCTCTCCAAAAAAGTACATTGTCTAGAATACAAAATCTCACTGCCTTAAGCTTTAAAAATCTAGCTTTGGTTCTTGATAGTTTAGGAGGATATTGTAAGTTTAGTAATACAAATATAATATTTGCATACCATGGTGAGTCTACAAAGGCTACACTGATATTTGGAGTCACAATGTCTTCCTGATCATCTACTTGAGCAATAAAATTTATGTCTAGGGCATTACAATTTGATTTAGCCATGAGTCTGGCTAAACCTTGACCTTTTATTAACTTGGTGGGTTTTATCTCTATGTCATATTCTAAGATAGTGGCAATCCACTTACCTCTTCTTCCATCAGGACCATCCTGAGTAAGAATGTCTTTTACTACAACACTTGGGACATAGGCAATGATGTGAGAATAGAGAATGTAAACTCTGAAGTCTTTGATAGCCTTTACCAAAACTAAGGCTTTTTTCTCCATGATATTATACTTCAAAGATGCATCTCTAAGTGTTCTTCTAAAGAAATCTATGGGTTGTTCATAACCTTGGTCATTTTTCTGCAGTAAAACTGCAGCAATGGTGTGTTCTGAAGCAAATGAAAAAATAATGAAATCCTTTTTAAAGTCAGGAGTTATAAGGACTAGAGTTTTGGTTAAGGCCTATTTGATGGATTCAAATGACTGTTTGGCCTTAATATTCTATTTAAGAACTAAATATTTTTTGAGCATGCTATTTAGTTCTCTACTTATCTCAGCAAAGTTGGATATAAATATTCTTAAAAAGTTAATCTTATCTAGAAAGACATGTAACTCTTTTATGTTTCTTGGTGGACTCATGTTAAGAATTGCTTCTATCCTAGCAGGATCTATTCTGATTCCTTCTTTTGATATTATGTGTCCTAGTAACTTGCCTTCTTCTAATCCAAATAAGGTTTTCTTAGGATTTAATGAGATGCCAAACTTTCTGCATTTTATAAAAATTTGACTGAGATGATCTAAGTGTTTGTAATCAGTTTTAGAAAATACAGTTATGTCATCTAAGTAAATTACTAAGAATTCATGAATTTCCTTTGCAAAGGCTATATCCATAGCTCTTTGAAATATGCCGCTGCATTCATTAAACCAAAAGGCATTTTTACATACATAAAAGTGCCCCAAGGAGTAGTAAAAGTTGTTTTGGGTTGATCCTCTAATTGGACTAAGATTTGGTTGTATCCTGAAAAACCATCTAATAGTGAAATCCTAGAAGAACCAACTACCCTTTGTAAGATGTGATCAATTTTTGGTAAAGGGTAATTATCTTTTAAGAATACTTTGTTTAGATTCCTAAAGTCGACACATAATTTAATCTCTCATGTTTTCTTTCTTGTTGGAACTAGGTTAGAAACCCAATCAGAATACATGATTGTTGCAATGATCTATGCATCATACATTATTTTCACTTCCTTTTCTTTCAAAGACATCAACATAGGATTGATCCTTCTTAAATTTTGTTTAAAGGGCTTTTGATCTTCTTTTATAGGGATTTGGTGTTGAATTATGCTGGTGTCGTAGGATTTAAGGTCGTCATAACTCCAAGCAAAAAAATCTTGGAATTCCTTAAAAAAAGCAATATATTTTTCATTTTCGTGTTGAGGTAAGGCTTTAGAAAGTTTGATCATTTTGGGTTTTGACTCCGTACCAATACTGCATATCTCAATGTCAGATCTAACTTACTCCATTTTGGGTTTTGTAGCAACATCATTTGAGTCAAATAGATCTTCTAAGGGAGTTAAACCTTTTGGTAAGACATTGTCTTTGAGATTTAATATCTCAGATTCTTTATCAATGATCTCATCAATTTCTACTCTTTCTAATTTATCTATATTTGATTGACTAAATCTATTAGGTTTAGCAAACTTTACTTTATTTACATGTACATTATTTAAATCAATTTCAACATCTAAATCTTGATATATGGTACAATCAGTGTCTATTTTACAGTTCTGAAATTCACCTTCATTATTCAAAAAATGATAAATTTATTGGTCATGTGAGAAAAATTGCCAATATTTGAGGTTGTCTAGAATTATTGGTTTGTGTTTTACTTCTGCAGTATACATATGATTAGGCGGAAAAGGTAAATTACAAGTACTAGCAAAGGTTGCTAAAGAACGTTCTTGTAAGTTTTGTCTTCTTGGTATTGCGGAGAAATTACATTCCAGTAAATCATTAATCAAATCTAATACGGTCTCTCTATATCGGCCAAGTCTAGGATTGTAAACAGAATAATCACCTTTAATTTGTTTAACAATCAACTCCGAATCTCCCATTATTTCTATTCTTTTACCTCCTAAATTTCTGATTATATGGAGTCCTAGAATGAGGGCTTCATACTCATCCATATTGTTGGTACATTTGAAATTTATTCTTAAAGCATGACCTTCTGCATGATTTTTCTCTATATTAGTTATCCATACTCCTGCTCCTGCTCCTAATTTATTTACTGAACCATAAAAGTCTAAATGCCATAAAGATTCATGAGAGATATTATTATTGTCTGATGTTTTCTTTTATTCTCTTAGTTCAATCTTGATTTCATTATCAGTTTCAACATTACATAGGATGAAAGAATCTAGATCAGTAGGTGTGGTATACATTGGGTAATTTATTGACCTTTCAGCACTACTTACCATATATTTCATTAATGTTTCCCTATATAACTTCTTAGGTTGACAGAAAACTAAAATAGTAGCATAAGACATGTCCAATTGTAGAGATCCTTGTAACTTTGCTCCCCACGAGTGAGATAATAATATTCCATATTTAGGTGGGATATCAGTTATTACAATGTCCATTAATATACTCTTACCAGGATATTGAATTAAAGTTACACACAAATCTTTGATTAAACCTAGGCATTTTACTTTGCTTGAGTCAAATGAAAATAAATCTTTATAGGACCTTGTGATGTCTAAGTTCAAGGTTTCCATTATAGCTTTGGGCATTAAATTATGTGAAGCTCCTGAATCTAGCATTGCATTGTAGGATTTTATCATGAATAGTTAAACTAATGTAAAATGGAGGAACTGCTCCATCTAAATGCTTTCCATTCACATCTGGGCCAAAAATCAACTCTGGCTGATCATCATTCATATTTATGGAATCTTCTCCATCATTTATGTTTAATGTTTAAGTTATGGTTGATTTATACTAGTCATGTTTTACCAATTCTGTCAGTGGAATTGGTATTTTTAGCTTCACAATTTCAGATTGTATGTTGAATGAAGGTTGTGATTTACTTATTTGAATCAATTCTTCTTTGGTAACTGTAGTTTTGTTGGTTTATCTTGTCTTTGTACAGTTATATTTTCAGTTTCAGTTTGAATGTCTTGAGTCTTACTGATTTTTGTTTTCTTTTCAAGAATGGTTTATGAAGCAGTAGATGTTTTTTCAGATTTGGAGTTGTCAAAATCTGTTTTTGCAGTGGCAACTTTTGGATTTGCTGATTTAGGATCAACATTGAGCATTTCAGTATCTAAGGCTCTTGTTTTATCAGAATTAGATGCTTTGGGAGCAACAGATTTTTGTGAATCTTTTGCAGCTTGAGCAACTTCATCAGTTATGTCCACAATCTTAGGGCTTGGTGAAATCTTTGGGCTGGAAACCTTTTGGGAAGAACCGGAGTTTTGCTTATTTTCCCTAGGGAGAATTTGAAGAAATTTTGTTTTGGGAGCTTCTAATGTTTTCTTCTTTGGTGTTTGAGATTTTTTCTTAGTAGAAGACTCATTTTTTTTCTTACTTCTTAGGTTATACTGACTGTGTACTTCGTTAATGGCAAAGTCATAACCTTGTTTGTAATCAAAGGATTCCCCTGAATCTAAATAGTGTTGTTGGAGTTCAAATAACTCTTGATCTTCCTGTGTGAGAAAGATAGTGTTATTAATTCTTCATCATCATTATTTTGAGAACTCTCAGGATAGTTCTCCTGGAAGGGAGGTCTTATTGTTTGGTCTGGGGCCCAGTCTTTTGATTTTCCTGAATTTGTGTTTTTTCTAAAATTGAGATTTCTGATTTGTTGTTGATTATGCCATTGAAGTCTTCTTTCTATGTTATCTAACCTATCCATCATCCTCTCTAAGGTTTTAGCTAACATATCTATTTTTGTGTTTGAATTAGAGGCTTCTTCTTTCATGGTCACTCTCCTCTCATTTCTTAATCTTGCTTTTTTATCTATAATGTTTATTTCTACACCTACAACATCTGTTTGCATTCTTTCCAAAGTTTCTGCATTTCTTTCTCTTAACTGATATGCCATATCAGTGTCAAATCCATCTAGGAATTTGAGTAAGATAGAGTCAGGAGTGGGCTTTAGATTTGCAGGAATTGAATTGTAAACACTATTATATCTAGTGTAGTAGTCTTTTACAGATTCATTTGGAGCTCTTTTCATTGCATCATATTCAAACAATATTTATAGGGGGTTTTTCTTCTTTTCCCATTTCTTTAAAAATAGTCTATGGAAAATAGCTAAATCAACTATACTACCTGCAGTAAGACTTTTGAACCATTTCTTTACTTCTCCTGTTAATTTTTGTGCAAACAACCTCATTTGTACATCTGATTCATCTATCTCATTGAGTTCAAAGTAATCTGTCATTTTGTTTATGTGTTGTTGTGCAGTATAATGTGTAGTAGCATCAAAATGTGGTATTTTACTTTGGTAATCTTTGCGCATGTCATGAAGTTGTCTTGGAATAACAAGGGAAGCATACCTAGCAGCCATAGCTTGAATTCTAGCTTCAATAGGAGGTAAAATAGAGGTACTTGGTATTGAACTGGAAGTAGTTGCTGATGAAACTAGATTATAAGGTGCTGAACTAGAAATTTTTTTTGAAGAAATAAAGGCCGAAGTTGAGGTACAAGGAAGTGAAACTGGAATATATATGGAACTACTAGGAAATGAAAATGATGTGCTTGAAAAAGTAGTGGTGAAGCTAGTGGATGAAGTGGATGTAGGGGATGAAGGAAATAAATTTCTAGGCTATAAGGGCAAACTAGGACTAAAGGGATCTGTGGATTGAATGGTAGTAGAAACTATAGATGATGTAGTGGTTTCTAAATGAAGAATAGAAATTTTAGATGTATAAGCTAACAGTTGAGCTAATTCTATGGCTTAATCAATTTCTTTAAGAATAGTAGCATTAATTTCTTCAATTCTATCTTGATTTTTAACTTTTTTTTAATTCAGAATATGCGGTAATATTTTTTTGTTTTTCCTTCAATAAAGAAATAAAAGTAGGGTAAAAAATAGCAGTACTTAAATTACTTTCAGATTTGGTCCTGAATAAAGAATGTTCAAATTCTAAATCAAAATCTATATCCTACAGACTTACTAATTCTTGGGGTTATGAATTGACTCTTATTAATGAAACTTTAGCATCTAAATCTTCTCTCTGTTTTTTCTTTTTCCCAATTTTTTATGGGTTGTCCACTATAACAGCAAGTTTAGGGTCCGGATTAGACCTGGTATAATAAAATTTCCTAGAAGCCAAAATTACAAATTTTATACTCACAACTAGTTAAACAATCTTAAAGGAAAAAAGATGAGAAAAATCATTTCCTTTAAGGTTTATTTAACTAAAGATTGGTTAGATCCCCAATATGGTCACGAGTATGTTATCACTCCAGTAATTTTCTAGTTGTGAGATTTTTGGTTTTTAGTTGAGAAAAATAGAGGTAACCACAAACCAACTTTTAAACTCTAGGATCTAGCCTTCCTAGGGTTCAGAGAGGGCTCTCTCTATAAGTTTTAACTTTGTTTTGTTTTATAAAATATTAGGCTAGTTATGATTGTGCAATTGATTTTGGTTTTGATTGGTTTGGTGGGAAAAATCACTTGAAGATATGGATAGTGGGAAATCTATTTGTCCATTGGGCTGAGGAGTCAAAATTCAAGCAAACAAAACTAGGATCAAGGCCAAAAAATCAAATGTTTTCAGGGAAAGATAGATAACCCTTGGAGATCTTGGGAATTTTTTTTGTCAGGTGATATGATTGGGATAAAGATCAATGAAGGTTTCTTTGATCCAGAAAAGAGAAGTAGTAGGCAGAGGTCAAACGAAAGAGGGAGCAATTAAGGGTTCCGTACTCTGGAAATCAGAAGAAAACATATAAATGACAAACAGTAAAGACAGGGTGTTTTTAACAAATCCTGAAGTAATACTCCTGTTCATTCATTCAAATTTAGGACACATAATGGATTACATGTAACAAATAAAGATAAACAATGACAAGTAGAAAATAATTTACTCCAAATATCTCATCACATGAATCCTGAAATATGATGCTAGTTGATCTGATCCAGTCTGCTACTCAAAATTTGAAACACAAAAAGCCTTTAAGTCCACAAAAATGAATATAGAAATCTTCAACAATTTATTCCACAATAATACTTCTAAAGATGAAGTATTTATACATAATTGTTTACAAAATATCCTAGTATGCTTCTAGGAATTATCTAAGGGAAATAAAAATATGTTTACAATAATAATAGAGACAACTGCTCAACAAATCAGCAAGTTGTCCTATCAATTCAAATAAAATAGAAATTGATTGTGGATAAGATGGAGTTGGCTTCCTTGGTGTTTTCCTTGCTGGCTTTAGATATTTCAAGTTTGTTTTGAAATCCGATTTACTTTATCTGATACTCTTTAACCATTTGTAAAATATGTTTACTGTTGTAATAAAAATTTGTTTTGACTGCAAATCAACAAATTGTTTTCATTGTTATCTTTCTGCATTCTTATCTTTCACAGTAAATAGATTAATGTCTGCCAATCTTCCTCACTTGGAATTTGTATTTTCTTCAGCTTCCTGAAGTTTTCATCTACTTCTATGTACCTGGAAAAAGTTGGTTTAATGACAAACAAGTGTCTTATCTCATGCTGTAAGTGAAATAAATCCTCAAAACTCCTGAGTAAGACTTTTCCTATTGGAATGCCTTGTCCACCACCTGATTTTTCAACTTGCTCCTTGGCATATTCTATGATTTTTTTATTGAAATCCTCCCGAGGCATTAATTTTTCATTGATGACCGAAATATTAGGCAAACTTCTTTGCCTCAAAATTTTCAAATTTGACCATAAACCTGGTTATGATGATGTTTATATTCTCACATTTTTCTTCTAACTGCTTCATAAGGTTCTTTTTGGTGATAACTTTTCTTATCTCAAGGATAGTTTCAGTCCTATCAGTAATTTCAATCTCTTCCAACTCTTGCTTGTTCTTGTTGTTGAGAAACTTTATCAATTCTATTGTTTGTTCTGGTTTGTTATCCAATTCCTCTTTAGTCTTTTTTATCTCTTCTAATACTGCTTTGAGTAGATCTCTTTGTTCAAAAATCACTTGAATTGAGGGCCTACATCATTTATGGCTTCTATGATCTTGTTCCACAAATGATTTTTCACATATGAAATCTGGTCCTTCAAGGTTAATTCCTTCTGTAATTCATTCAATTCTTCATTTAGTTTGATGGCCTTTTTCTCATGAGTTTTTTCATTAATTTGAGCAAACTTATTTTGATCTTCAATATTTTCAACCATCTGTTTCAACCTGTTAATTTCACTTGTCTTAAGAGACATTTCTTCCATGGCCTTTACCAGTTTCCTGGCCTCATCTGTAGGGTGAGCTGCTATTGTAGATGACTCTGTAGTTGATGTTGTAGATGACGTCACTGGCACTGCTATATCCAGTGAAACTTTAGGTACCAACTCTTTTGCTAGAGTTGATGGCACAATTGTAGTAACCATAGGGATGATTGTAAGTGCTTCCTGTGTTTTTGGTGTTTCTTTTTCCTGGACAAGCTTGTCCATATGAATCTCCATTTATTTTATCTGTGATGTAAGATAAAATATTATGTTCATCATATCATCTTTCTCATTTTTTCCTTCTATTATTTCATTGGTTTGAAGATGTTCACTTGGAGGAAGTTTAAAATGTTTCCTCAAAGCTGCAATGTCCTCATTCTTTTTCTTTATTAATTGTTCTGTTGCCTTGACATTTGCTGGGTCAAATCCAATCTGTAAGACCAATTCTTCCAAAGATTTGATTCTTAGATCCTTAGCATACAAGGATGTTTTGTCCAATTTCATCTGATCTTTCATGTTTGTGATAGTGTTCTGAAGTTTCTGAACACTCATGGCTTTAGTTGTAACAGTAGAGTACAACATATCTGAAGTTTGTCTGTGGAATTAAATCTGATCAAGAACATGAATTTTTTCTATTTGGACTTCCAAATCAATCTTCTTATAATCTGCCACTGTCTTTGGAGATTTCACTGTAAGCTGCAATACTGACATGATTAGCTTTTTGTTAGAATAAGCATAGACAGACATAAATCTATTTTGAACACTTGGTGTTTGTTTTAGATATTGAGAGTAGATATTGTTTTTGATTTCTTCATTCTTTAACTTGATCTGTTTATACTTTTCTTTGATATCTAGATATTTCTCCTCAGCTGTCTGTGAGGATGAAGCTTCCATGCTCTGTTGTTTTTCTATCAACTGTGCATTTTCATTATCAACTTGTTCTTCATTTTGATTTTCAGTAACTGGCTCATTGACGATGATAGTGGCAACATCTATGTTGGTGTTTGGGAGATCTGTTTCTTCAACATCAATGGTTACTTTCTCTTTACCCATTGAATTTAACTTAGGCCTTTTGTTGTATCTCAACTTGAATTTAGTTTCAGTGGTAGTTTCAGCAACATAGGTACCTTCTTCTCTTACTCTCTTAGTGGCTTTCTCTGTTTGATCAACAATCTCTTAAGTGTGACTAGTATTACTTTTCTTCAGTGCATCTACTAAAGTATTCTATGTCTACTAAGTCTGATTGGCATATTTTTCTATCTCTGGTTTTGTCTCATGAATGAAGGGTGTTAACTTACATTTAACCCTCATTTTACTTAGAATCCCTTGCGGATCATAATTTCAAGGAAAGCTTTCTTCATATCTGCACTCCAATAGCTGTTTAGCTACTTCTGCCTTTGCATCCCTATGATTTCAAATGAATGGTCCTACGTGATTCTTCAATTTGAAATGTGTTTTCTTCTTTGCTGCTAAGAAATTGATAGAATCATAGTTTAATATTTTCCTGATATACTCCAAGGCAAAAATTCTCATTGATACATGTTTGGGCAGTTTATAGGGCAACAAATTAGATCCAAACACTCTAATCTCAGTATGTTTTTCATATAAGTACCAATCACCAGTCTTGGTTTTCTCTGACAACTGTAAAATCTTCTTCATCTCATCACTTATCCTTGGCTACTCTGTATTTGTTAATATTTTGATCAATGGATGGATGAATGAATCAAAAAACTCTGCATATGTGAACTATGTGGACTCTTTCCTGATCAAAGAGGTCCAAAAAATAACTGAAAGAGGATTTCCCTCTATGTCAAGCTTTTGAAGAGCAACTGGAAAATTATCTGCTTGAAAATATAAGAACATGTGGAAGAGGAAGGATGTGTATCTAAACACTCCTTCGGTTGGCAACTTAATCAATTGGTCATGGATATTGTCTGCAATATATCCAACATAATAAAAAATAATAGATGGAGGTTGTCCTGGGCTAAATGTAGATAAGAAACCTAAAATGGATTCATCTGTATGTTCATCAGTGAAATACCCTAGAATGAATGAAAGCATGGAAATTACATGCCTTGAACCCTCTGAAAATTTTGAAGAGGAATATGGAGGATTAATTTGAGGAATTTCTGCATGTAAAGGCATAAATGTTTGGAAGATCATGAATCTTTTGAGAAAATCTAGGCCGATATACAACTTGGTAAGAGCCTCTATGGACAAATGGACTGCTTGAGGATCAAGTTGGAGTTGTAGCATTTGGTTGATGGATTCAATAGTAATGGTGAAAAGCACTTCTTTGTTGGCATTTACTATGGCTCTCTACTCAGGCACATAATATTGTTGAAATAACATAATAACCTCTTGACATGGATGAGTTACTGGAACAACATATTTGGGCAAGTGTGATTCCCAAATATGGACTTCTTCTTCATTATCTAAGAATTTTTCATAGCTCCAGTTATGAATGTCTAGCAGATTAAATTCAACAATTGGGTCTACTATTTTATAGTCAACATAAGCTAATGGAATGTGCTCAATGTCTACAACAAGAGGTTGTAGAGGGTTTATCATGATAACAGTTTTAGAAGTCATGTTGGAGTTGATTTTGGCAGTTTGGAACCTTCAGGATTGCTAGAACTATGCTTTTTAGGAATGGCTACTTCTGCAAGATTAGACTGTTTGCAGAAGTATTTTTACTTTAGCAGAGGTTTCTTGGATAAAATATGGTTTTTCTTTGGGCTTTTCATTCCAATTTTGGATTCTCAATAGGATTTACAGACTTTTACTGATTATAAACAAGAAACAGGGGTTACTTGGGTTTTTTCAATGAGTAATTAGACTGAAAATTCTTTTGAGATTCGGCACGAAAGTTTAGGTTACCTTCAGAGGGTTTCAGGGCTAAATTTGGTGTTTAAAATAGGGCGCAACATAAACAGGGATTTTTCAGAAATTTTGACAGGGTTTGGCCGTTTTTTGGAATTTTTTATAGGGTTCTATGAATCAATTTTGAATTCTGACTAGAATTGTCTTTTTAAAGGTCTTTTTAAAACTAAAAACAGGCTCAAATTTTGGAAGAAAACCTATTATGCACAGGTACAAGGTTTTGAACAAGTCTCTGAGGTCTTTTGAACGGATTGAACGAATTCTTTCTGATCTTTGGAACAACTCAAAGCTCCTCTGCAATCTTCAATAGGTACAGGGGGGGAATTTACAGGTTTTTGGGCAATAAACCAGTGGAAAATACCATTTTCGGAGTAAATATAGTGAATATGCGTAGAGGAGGCTAATAGTGAATACATACAGTGAGTTGGGAAGGCTAACAGTGTATTTTTCGAAATTTATTTGTAAATTAGGGTTAATTTACCTAGCAACGAATGACGATCACATCAGGCGGGAAGGTGGTTTTCGTCTTTTGAAGGGGAGAAACCACAAGTGGTTTATCGCGTGCCTTTTTGGTGGTAAACAGTTTTAGACGGATCGAATGCGATCCAATAAAAGAGAAACACGTGGAGGAGAGAGGAAATTACAATACCACCTATTTCGCGTGGAAATGAGATGGGGAATATAGCGCAAGTTTATTTGCGATATATATCTTCTGTCGTCGGATCATGGGGTTCGTTTGCAAATGACTCAGATCTATTGGGAAAGTAGCGTCAGGATTTGGTAGTGGGGCCGGGGTATATCAACGCGACGGGGATAAGTTTTAAACCTTAATAATGAGCGTTTAATAAATTTTAAAACCTTAGGTTTATATGATGGGATGGAGTTTAAGGTTTATATGTTAAATTAAAACTTTGCACAATGTTTCAATCATACATATGCAGGGGTATTTATTATATAGTTTTTGCAAACATTTTTGACATTTGTTTAAAAACTATAGGGGGCGAGGTATTTGTTTTATTGATATGTTTTAAACCAATGGGATAAGGGCGAGATTTAATTTAATCACATAGGGTATCTAAACATTGGTTTAAATGTAAAATAGAGGGTTTGTGGGTTATTTTACATATAAGGGTTTAATACCATACGGGAGGGAATAGTTTAGGGAATTTAATAAATAAATTAGAAATTAATATGAAAAAGAGATAATGTAATGAATAAAAATGCATGTTTTAACTCTAAGTAAAGTGAAAATAAGCATAGCTTGTCTTTGATGTATTACTTCACACTTTAATTTAAGATAAATGCATTTTGAGGGTTTATGAATGATTTTTTGAAAGGGAATGAAATTAGTTATTTAGGGTTTCACTTTTACTAAGTAAAAATGGATTTTTACTTAGGAAAAAGGGATTATGATTTATGAATGAAGGGTAAATGTTGACGAATATGTGTTTTGTGTAGGATTTCAATATTTTTAACCAATCAGTCATAGAGCCTTGGGTCCGGTCCCAACAAAATTCAGAGAAATGCTCTGAGCCTTTTTAACTGATAGTTTAAAATACTAGATAATTGTAGGGGAGGGGAAATTAGTGATTTTTGCCCGATGATGCTTTATTACATGCTTGCATAACTACTTTCTACCTAACCATATTTATTTCTAACATTTTTTACTTCATTTTCATGGGTACATTTAAGCTTGCAACCCTAAATTCATTTTCTTTTAAAGCATAAAAACTATCTAAGTCTAACCTTATTTCATCCGAGGGCTCAGATTAAACTGTTGAGCTCCTCATTTATTCTCTATCTTAACTATTTATTTGTCAAGTTTATACTATTTGACATATCTTTATTCTCTATCTAAAACATGAAATTCAAAGCATGAAAATTTAAGATTAAACTGTTTAACTAATCATGGATTACAACATTTATTAACAGTCTGCACATAATCATTATTCTTGCAGTAAAAGTAAATAGTAGTGGAATTTGGACTTGCTCACTTTCAAGTCTTATTTTTTCTCTTTTTCTTTTAGGGTCTATCTTTTCTAAGTCATTTGATCATTCTTTTAGGACTTTTTACCCTTTTTTATTTTTTGTTATTTTTCATTTTTCAAAATATAGGAAAACAACTTGCAGAAAGCAAGGTATGTAGATATTTACAAGACTATCATAGTCAATTCAAAAATTATGAATTTTATTATTATAGGACCCTAACACTATGTACAACACAGCGATAACCAGGCCCTCCACAACTCAATCGGCCACATCCCCTTTTAGTTGGGCCTGGGATTCCAACCACCATTTCCCATTGACATAGCCATGCCATTTCCATCTACTCATGTCCAATCTGAAGCTGACAAGGCGAACAACTTCATTGAGTGCATTCAACACATCTGCCAACATATTCATGACATATTGGATAGAGCCAATGCTAAGTAAAAGCAGTGACATGATCATCATTAGGTGTCACACAACTTCCAGGTGGGCACAAAGTGTGGCTACATTTGCAGAAGGAGCACCTTGCTGGACCCCACCGCAAGCTTCACCTACTTCAATATGGGCCATACACCATCACCAAGGTTGTAGGTTACAATGCCTTCGAGCTCAGTATTCCACCATTCCTTAGTCTTCACCCAGTGTTCAATTTGGACCGCCTTCAACCCTACTTTCCATCTCTATTGGAAACATCTGACATTTTTGAACAACTCACATGAACATAGTTAAACCCAGACTGCATGGAACAAACCACAACTAATCGAATCATAGACACAAAGATCAGGAACACCCGCCAACAAAGGATCCAACTATATCGAGTTGTTAATGCAGGCCAACTCCTTCACCAGGGCAAGTGGCTCACCAGGGACCAAGTTCAGCAAAAGTTTCCTTAACTCATGGAGGAAATCAACGTTATGGGAACCATTGCTTCCTAAGGGGGGAGGAATGATCCAAGTGGATATTGGTGGCCACCCACCTCTTCCACTTAGACCCCCACCATTGTTTCTTTCAGTTTTTCAGTTTCCTTAATTGTAGCACAATTTACTATTTTTGGAAAATTTTCAGGTCCTGAACTTTTGAAGCCGTTTTGAGGCCCTAAACGGCATTTTTTTTGGAAAAATCACCTCCAGGAAAATATGAGTCTTTGATTTGATATTCACTATTAGCAATTTTAGTCCTTGGATAGATCTTTCTAACAAGGTATCATATGCATCAAATGAAGATCGTATGCTAGAGTTACGACCTCGGGAAATTGATGTACCAATTTACCCCAACAGGACCCATAGTTTGGTGTTTCATCTCCTAGGGTTAGGTTTTTGGATGTTTAGGGTTTTCCATTATTTATTAATAATAAATAGGCCTTTGAGCTTCATTGTAACACAGTTCAGAGGCCTGTAACCGCCGCATCTCTTCTCGGATATAAGCTACCAGCGCCCTAGCTAGTTTATTTACATTCTCTTTGTAAACATATTTACGTTATATGATATTAATGCAATGAAGTCTTATTTTTGTTGCTTCTTTGCGTTTATGTGTATTTATGTATTTTATTGCGTTTCTTCATAAGTCCAGATCAATGATGCTAGTAATACCATGAGTGTATGTAACAACCTAGGTAAGTCTATTAATTTGGCGATAATTTCATCCTAGGAGGTTTTTATATCTCACTGACTCATTCGTGTTTCTAAATATGAATGGTTGGCATGTTTTTTCCCTCCAACCTCACCCCAAAGTTAGGGTGAAATTCATCGTCAAAGTATTAGGTGAGTCCTAGTGTTTTAGTCGAGTGTCATGTAAAAATGATTTGGGATTAATGTAAGCTAGTTGGATAAATTATTTTATTACAAATCACTTGGTCTACTATATCATGTTGTGTCATAGATTGAGTATGTATTTTGAGGGTCTAAGCCGAACTGGTATTCCCCCTTTAAGGGTCAATACTGTAAATATTGTGTAAAAAAACATTTTAATGCATGATCCCTCATACTTAGACACCATAGTTAAAATATTAGAGGGTGAAAAAATATTAAATCCCTTCATGTGTACATTAATTAATTTTCCGGAAAATAAAATTAAATAATAAGCTAGAAAATTAATTCTCCAGGTGGAAAAATTCGTGGGTCTTAAAGGAATAATTTTTTAAAGGTCCTCCACAAAGGAAATATTGTATATTTCCATAAAATTTGGACCCTTGGACCTTGGTGGTTAAGTCAAAGTCAATTTTTTGAGGAAATTAGCTCAAAATAAATAATTTTGAGCTAATTAAAATGGAATTAAATGTTAAATTCGAAAATTCTTCAAAAATAAAAAATCAAGGGCTAAGATTAAAAGATCTTGAAGTGTTTATCAACAAACAAGACTATTTTGACAAGGATCAAAGAAACTAGCCGTTATTTTTCCACTTGGATGATTTATCTATAAATTAGAGAGTCAGTTGAGTCTCTAGCCATCTTGATCTCTGGCTAGAATATTGTTGTTGAAAAATTTGTGTAAACTATTGTTCCTATGTGAACTATTTTTTCTACTATAATAAAAGACTTGGGGTGCAACCCGAGGTGTACTTGTTCGTTGATTTGTTGTATGTACTGACTACGTGCTTCTTATGTTTGAATTTATATGATTATTTTGAGATAATACATAGTGATTGCAAGTACTTCGATCCTTGGCCTCCAAGTTCACAAACTGTGGACAAGGATCATTTTTCTTGGATCCTAAGTTTTTATATGGTGGATTAAATCTTTGCTAAAGCTATAGTGAGCATAAATTTTCTGAAACATTTTTAGTCATTTATCAAAAAAAAATATTATAAAAAATTTATCTCTCAAAATCTATTTGAAACCCTTATATAATTTGTAAAATAATTTTGTGATTTTAATTGTAAATTATTTTTCTAACTTGGGCTGGGTTTATTTTTTTTAGATTTAGTTTGTATATATTTGGGGTTTCTGTGTTGTATTTTTATTTTTTGCAGGTTGGATCAAGGGACAAAGTGAAGGAAGAGCTAGATTTAGGCCCTTAAGGGTAAGATCTAGCCTCTTGAAAATTTTGCAGGGCTACCCACTGAATATTTTCCAGCAAAATTCAGATCCAAGGAAGAATTTTTTTTTTTTGAGACAAGGGTTTTACTTTTCAAGCCTCTCGGGACTAGATCTGGCCCCTCCAAGGCCAGCGTAGCCTTCCTCCTCCCTGCATCAACCCTATAACCCCGTGCGTCCAAGTTTTTAGCTTCTCTGAGGCTGGCCGTAAGGCCCAGAGGCCTCAACTTCCTCTTCCTCTCCCTGCATAGAGGGTCTAAGCCCATTTTAGGGCTAGCTGTGGCCTTTTTTGACCTCGAATTCCATCTGGAAGGCTAGACAACAACCCTAGAGGGCTTGTCATGGGATTTTAGCCCTTGAAACCTTCAAATTCCTCCCTGTAGCCTTTTCCTCTTCCAACGTCCCGCCTCTAAGCCCCATCGTTTTCCCTTTTGAGGTCTCTATTCTTCCTTAGACCCTGATCTGTCGTTCTAGGTCTCTCTCCCCTCAACGTTGACCTTCCTTGGCCTAGCGCCGACTTCTTCTTGGCCATTTTATGCCATAGTTTTACCTAAACCCAAATCTAAATTTTTAGGACTGAATACTTGGTTGTTTTAAAGGTTTTTGAAGATAAACAATTCTAATTTTCAGGTGGCAACTTGATCCCAAAGTTTCAACAAATTTTATCCAAGGGATATTCAAGGCCTTGGGCCTAGGATTTGATTTATAAACCCTTATTTTACTTCATTTCTATTACAACATAAAAATCAATATGAATTAAGCCTTAAAATCACATGCTACATGGTCCAAATTGTTTAAAATTGCGAATTTTTCATTTTCACGAATTTTGGCCACTTGGGAACTTTAGATATGGCCTAGATATAAATTTTACGCTTGCTTGAATTTTGCTGCATAACTAAATATTTCAGATCTGAATTTTTTGAAGCATACATTTAATAAGGTTGAAAAACTCGAAATTTTCAGTTTCCAGAAAATTCTCCTATTTTTAGGCAATTTTGGAACTTTTTTGGCTTCATTAACTTGTTGGTCTATGGTTTATTTACTATTGCAATTAATATATCAGATCTGACAAATCTCTAAAAAATAATTTTTAAAGCAGTTAATTCATCTAAATTTTCAGTTGGATAAGTTTGCTTGGCGATTGGGTTGCTTCTTATAGCATTGGGAAAGAATAGAGACTTGAAATTTTCTATTTATTTGTTGTTGTCCTAAAATTCTTGCTGCTGTCATAATTTGTTTATTGATGTAATAATATTCACTGAATGCTCATAAAAGATCATAGTAACATAAAGTGCATAAGTTGTCTTCATAACTCTATATCCTGTTGTTACATTTTCCTAGCATTTATATGGTGAAAGTGGCTAACATTGTATTGTTCTTGTGAGTTTATGTGTTATAAAAATCTATACTTCAAATCTAACAATGACCTTGTAGTTGTCAGAGCCACAGTCTCTGCAACGTCGAAGGAAATGGGTGAGTGGAACACAAGGGGAAGTATCGTTAACTAGGCCACTGCCTACTTCCCATTAGATTCCATTTCACAACTTACATTGAGAATTGTTTCTCAAAATATTTAGGGGAAAGGTTCCACTTAGACTAGGCATCTAATTAAAATTTACCAATATCACTGCATCTCACATAGATTATATAACTTGCATATCATATAAGATATTCAAGCATTTCAAGCAGTGTGTGTCCATCCAACCATTTGATTCCAATTTACTATAAGCAAGAATTTGTGATTCCATTAAAGCACTAGTCTCATACTTTGAAATCTAATATAGTCAATAATATTTCTTAAATTCAACCAAGTGGTTAGGCCACTCATCTGTGTCTCCCAGGCAAGTTGGTTTGCAACTTGTTTTCCTTCACCTCATTTCATAGGGACTACATCCCATAGCTTACTATTGGGAGACAACTAGAATGGAGTGGACAAGGATCAAAGTGACAACCTCCAACTTGAGCATTGTCGTGGTGTTTTTACAATCCGGGCAAAAATATTTGTTGGCATAGTTTCTGGGGATGAGTTTGATCGTTGTTAGGGTTTACGACAATCTTCATTATCTTATAATCCTTTTTTCCATTCATTAGCTCATCTAGCAACAAAAACAATTTTGGCGCCATTGCCAGGGACAAATTTTTTCTGTTCCTGCGGTTGACGACAATATTCATAATCTTACAAGCCTTCGTTCTTCATTCATTATCTCACCAACGCCCCCAACATTTTTTGGCACCTTTTATTTCATCATTCTTCATCTTCTCATCACCTTATCCCTTTTTCTCTCACTAATCCTCTCATCTTGTTCATTCTCACCTTTAGCACCTAGACATTTAGGTTGGTTTCCTGTTTGGGTGCTAACTCCACTTATTCATCCATTCACAAGAACGTACTCTAGAAGGAATCCTAGTAGCCTGGTTAACCTCGATCTTGATACTTAAAAGGTTCTAAGAGCCAGGTTAAACAAGTTACATTCTAGAGACTGTTTAAATTTTCTTGGACATGAAGCTCTCCTTGATTTCCATCTGCTTTCCACCAATCCTCCAAATCAAGACATCATAGGTGACTTCTACGGGCCTTGCCACTTCACCAACATCCAGGGGTACCTGCATGATTTTTCAAATGAGTCAACCATGAATAGATTGCCGATATTTGAGGAAATAATGCTATCAACGCCCAAAAGCATATAAAGAGATTTACTATTTTACTCTAGAGATATGCTCATTCTACGGACTACAACCATGAAGATAACAAGATGAAACTGTTTGTTTTATCATTGGAAGGTAGTGCACTTGATTGGTTCCACGATAAGGCTAATAATTCCTTTGAATCTTTGAGAACCCTCCTTGATGCTTTCAGAGACAAATACAGGGATAAGAGGGAAGGAAAATACTTGTTAAAATAATTCAATACCATTAAGAAAAAGGAAAATGAAACGATGGTAGAATTCAATTAGAGGTTCAACAAGTTACTGAAAGATATGACTCAGGATTACAAGCCTCCTAGAAAAATATTTTTGGAAACATACCTTGAGGCTTATCATGTTGAATTTTAGTATGAGATAAGACGTGCTCATTCTGTCACTCTAGCTACTTTCCAAATCACATCTGAAGAGTTGGAAAAATATAAAAATGCTTCAGGGAAATCAGAGATCCCTGGTTACAAAAGAGGTCCAGTCAAAATTAAAGAAGAGTTAGAAACAATAAAAGAGTTGACCCAATTGATTAAAGAGATGAAAATTGAGCATGACAAACAAATAAGTGACATGTAGAATCAATTGATACAAATAGAAAGAAGCCAAATTCTGATTATGCCTCCCAGGAACAATAATAATAATAGGGGTAACAACAACAATCAATGGCCAAGAAAGAATTCCCAAAATGATCAAAGGCCTCCTACACCACTTGAGTCTGCTAACATGGTTGATTAATTTATCCCTTTTTGCAGACCTTGTGATAGTTTTCATGAAGAAAAAACATTTTCCTTTGCTAGAAGGATATTCGAAGGTAGAAATCAACAAAATAATAATATAAGTCAAGAGGAATTTAATGAAAGTCGATTAATAATATGATTTCTTCAGCCTTCACAATAAATACCTTCAATGAAGAAAAGGACTCCATTACTCAAGCATATGGTGAGAAACCATCTCAGGAGAAATTTCTAGAACTTTCAAAGAATAAGGGTTATACATATCAAAAGAAGGGTAAAGGTCAAAGTCAAAATAAACAAGTTCTCGCTGAAAGATACAAATATGAATTGAACGTGGATTGGGCCGCATGGATAAATAACATTAAGATGTCTATCCCAATGCTTGAACTTTTAAAGGCTCCATCTTAAAGAGTGTATTTCTTCAGGGATTTGTGTATGGCTCAGCAGGGAAATGTCAATAAATCTAAAGATGAAGAGATTACGTTAAAGGATATCAACTTCTATATGACTAATGAGGATCATCAACCTGCGTTTCTTACTTTGGACATAAATGACATATTAGTCCATAAATGCATGCTAGATTCTAGTGCATCTACGAATGTTATGTACAAGAAGGTCATGGAGAAATTAAACTTAAGAATTTCTAGACCATATCATAATATTTGTTCAATGGACTCTATAAATGTCTAAGTCCTTGGTGTAGTTAAGGATTTACAAGTTTCCTTAGCTGATTATCTGTACATAATAATTACCATGGATATAACAATCATTGATGTGCCAGATGTGTGGGGAATGCTTCTCTCCAGGAAATTTGCAACTGATTTAGGTGGATACATTCAGATGGATTTATCTTATGGCATTATCCCCACAGCAACAGGTGGAATGGTCAGATTATACTGAGAGGTAGAAAGAAAATACCACAAGGAAGTTCCAAAGAAGTTGGAAAATGGTGAACAAGTTGTGCCACAAGAGTATCCGCGTCATTTTGAATCAAAGATATGTCACTTTTTCCACCACCCATCCCCTCCACCAAGCAGAAAAAGAAAAATATTTCAGATTGACAGAGATACGAAGCACAGTTATGAGTAGTCACATTGACCTAAGAGGCTCAAACTTCAACACGAGACATCTGGAAAGAAACCAATTGATCTACCAGTAAACAGACATATGCTCGAGATTGTTCCTCATCGATGACATCTGATCCCACGGGGCATCATTTATATAGTATCTCTAACCCTACTCCCTTTTATTTTCTTATCGTTAAGTAGTTTTATTTCACGCATTTACATTATGTTGTTTACATTTCAGTTTAGTAGAGTAGAATTTTATATTCCAACGATATTTTCTATATATTCAAGCTGATTTTGATGTTGAATGGATATATATTTGATGGAATTCTGTTTTCTTGGATGTAGGATTCTTGGATTCTCACGTTACTTCATGGAAGCAACGTGTCCCCATATAAAGCCAGATGTTGCACACTTTTCTTCAAAATTTTAAGGAAGAAACTGTACCTCATATTTTCGAAAGATCGGATCATCAATCAGCAGTCTATCGAGTCTTTCTAAACCCATTCTGCAAGTTTTCTAATGTAAATGATGCTAGTAAGACCATGAGTGTATGTAAAAACCTAGGTAAGCCTATTATTTTGGTGATAATTTCATCCTAGGAGGTTTTTCGTCTCACTGACTCATCTGTGTTCCTAAACACAAATGGTCGGTAGAGTTTTTCCCTCCAACCTCACCCCCAATCTAAGGTGGAATTCATCGTCAAAATCTTAGGTGAGTCCTAGTGTTTTACTTGAGTCTGATGTAAAAGTGATATGGGAATAATTTAAGCTAGTTGGCTAAATAATTTTATTACAAATCACTTGGTCTACTAGATCATGTTGTGTCGTAGATTGAGTATTTATTTTGAGGGTCTAAGTCGAACATGTATTCCCTCTTTAAGGGTTGATATTTTAAATATTATGTAAAAAAATGTTTAATGCATGATCCCTCATACTTAGAAACCATGGTTAAAATATTAGAGGGTGGAAAAATATTAAATCCCCTTGTGTGTACATTAATTAAATTTTCTAGCAAAATTAAATCAAATCCTAAGCCATAAAATTAATTAATTAGAGTCAAAATAAATTTGTCGTGGGAAACTTAATTCTCCAAGTGGAAAAATTCGTGGATCTTAAAAGAATAATTTTTAAAAAGTCCTACATCAAGGGAATATTGTATATTTCAAGAAAATTTGGACTTTTGTGTTGGGAAATCCATGTCAGTTAAATGATTTCCCTTATTAATGACATTAACTTGTGATGCTTTCATTATCAACTTATTTTTCTTATCATCAATATTAATACCAAGCAAGAAATAGAGGAGAAAACAAGATATAGGCACGTAGCTAGGGAAAAACCCCCCTCGAGGGGAAAACCCCAGCAACAAAATTCTTCCTTCAGCAGATTCAAAAGATGAGATGACCAAGACCCTTACAATCTAGACCCAAGATATCCTCTATCAAGTCATCCTTGTAATTGTGAGAGCACTGAGTCCTTGTCACTGTGATAACAAAAAAATCATCTCATTGTGAGACCTTGTCATTGTAACAACACTAAATAACACTGGACTGTGGTTATCGAGATCATCCCTGTGCCTAATCTAAGCACCATTGTAATCCGAACTGCTCAATTTGATGTCACAAAAACTGTCATAAGAACAAGCCCTCTTACTATTGTCACATCGAGTCCTTCTTCATTTTATTTTCACTGAAATCCGCATCACCATACAGTGACATCCGAACTGTAATTTCAGAGATAATAGAAACCATCCTTCTGAGATATATGCAAACTTCTTTCCTCTATTATAGCACCGAACCTTGATCTCTAAAATTCGAACTATTGAGATGAGACTAATGCAAATACCTTAGCTTGGTATATATAGTGGTTTTCCATTTAAATGAGACGACATGTCCATTTGAATAGTTGTGTCACTGTTATAACGCTGACATGAATTAATTTTGAAGATAATTTATTTGAGGCCAATTTGAAGAGGTTGATTGAATACTTTGATGAAGAGAATGAGTTGATGAGTTGATGGAAGAGTCTTTGACCCAAAAATAAATGAATTTGACAAAACCTACTTACATGATTCAAAAGCCCATAATGAGTCAATTTAAATCTGTAATGACTCTGTAAATCCTAGAAGTCCACAATGGGGAATTTGACCTAAATAATATGACCCAAGCATAGAACTCATGCTTTAATAAGTCATTTAATAATAAAAAACTCTTTTGACAAATATATTAATAATGAAGACCGAACCTAGTTACATTCTTCAACACTCCCTCTTAACTAGGGAGATACTCACATATAATTAAAGAGGTACATGGAATATATCACTTTATCTATGAAGAATTTTAGGCACCACAATGCCATGGATTAGATTTCCATTCCTAACCAGGGCAATCTATCCATTTGGCCTCTCAACAATTTAGGCATCACAATGCCAGGGATTAGATTCCTTACTAGACAATCTATCCAAATGGGGCTAAGATGGATGTTATACATAATTTATCACCTCTATATACTTCATGATTTATGCATTGGCCTTCAGCAACCCTTCCATTCAGACTTGGTCACACTTCTTAAAAAATAATATTTTAAAATCCATATGCGTATCTGCCCAGTTTTTTCCGTGTGCACATGCAGGTCCATCCATAGCTAACCCACGTATGCTATTTAAAATATTAAAAGGTATATAATTTTCCTATTAAAGAGGTGGGGTTTATGATTTTTCCTGTAACTTAACTACCCCAACCTGTGGCCTAACTGTTACCCAACTGGAAAAACTAATTTGAGGAAGTATAAATACACCTCAAGGGAATGGCCTAAAGGAGGAGAGAGAGAATATTATTGATATTATAGCTTGTTATAGCCTTGATCAGGTCTGATATTTCACCTGTGCCTCCTGCACTTCCTAGGTTCAGGAAACCCTTGTTTCCTTGTGATGATCACCCTCATTCTATGTGACATCATTTGTGCACCATTTATGGAAGAAGCTTTGTGAGGCTAGGGCTGGACGAATCCGAAGGATGTTTTTGCTCAAGGCCATGGCAGATCTCAGGTGATTTATCCACTTTTTTCTGTAAATTTTATCAATAAAAGAAGTACCATCCTGTTCCTAAAGTTTATGTGTTATGTGTCTATTATACATGTTTAATGATCTTGAATGGTTTATTTCATGTTATCTTTATGAGATTATATATGCCAACATGCTGACATCTAGGACATATATGCTTTGCAACTAGTTTGTGTGCTTGCTCTTCACTGATTTGCAGGTTCTAGAGCATGAGGAGTAGCAGAGGGTTTGCACCCTATGGGATCGATCTCAAACGAAGGATAAATGGGTAAGCTAAAAAATCCTCATTTTTCTATTTCAAGCACAAAAAGTGGTAATTAGAGTTGCTTCTTGTGATGACATGCCATCTGCTCTGTTAGGTCCCTCAACCCAGGCCTTAGGGTAGCTTTTCCTGTAATAATGGACTAAATTTTTCAGTCTCTATAAGTATCACCGAGCTTACTTACTAACCATCAACCTAGATAACTAGGTGTGCATCCACCCGATGCCACCTTCCCTACCAAACATCAATACAAAGTGTCAACTTGATGTCTTTCCAGGTAATTCTTCACTCATAAAGCCTCAACAACAAATCTCTCTCGATCATACTGATCGAAAACCATCAAAATTTCAAGAGATTCACCTATACAAACACAACACCAATCAATAATATAATTTCACATTTTCATAAACAAACACAAACCTCTGGGGTCTTTCAGGCAACTTGATATTGCTTCTCAATGCATTAGGAATATCAACCGAATCTTTGATAGAAGATTCCTCAATCATACACTTTCCTTTCCTACTTGCAGCAACATATTCTTTAGTAATATCTCCACAAATAATTCTCCAATTTCTTTCAAGGTAACCATCAAGAATATAATTCTTACTCATGGCCTTCACTAAAACTTACAACTGTTAGTCCTAGTCTAGTGCATGACACATGAAATAGAGAATCATATCCATCACTTCTTCTTTTATCCAGGCTCCCTATTAATATAGGGAGATCAACTTTTTCCTTCGGTGTTGGAGAATCTTTTGTGGCTTCCATCCTTCTCATCATGCTTAACATGTTTCCTTCTCTTACAAACATCTTTACCAACTTGAATATGTTGTACCTGCACCACTTAGACATCAAGTACAACCATATATAAAGAAGCATGAAGTTAGTCATAAAGAAATATTATAGTAGAGGAAGCATTAGACTAAACATAATCATCAAGAGACTATAATTCAATACTTCAACTTCTATCCCAGGTTTGTTACAAACCCTAAATCACATCAGCAACTCAATAAAGATGACAAAATCTTAGTTCTGTCATATAACGATCTGTAAAATAAGTCAAAAGAAAATAAAAGTATCTAATAAATTTTAGAAGTCATATATATTAGACTTCCCACTAGGATTTTGCGTAAACTCTATTTTTCATACATGAGCTATAACAATCAAACATAACTTCATCAACAGGAATCACTTCTACAAGGGTTTGATGTAAAACCTAGACTTCCCATCATCATCTTAGAACTTCAAACTTTGATTAGGGTTTGTTTCCAAACCCTAGTACTTATGACCATTAGTAATTTGGTCAATACATATATCCAAGAGATTACCACAATGCATAAGTATATCATATGTCAGACAATATTAATACATTAGACATATACCGACCTAAAATAAGCTAGAGTTTCAACCAGATGAACACATACCTAGGGTTTCATTCCTAGGACTTCAAGTACATAACAAGGATTTTGCTGTAGACCTAACCAAAACCTTGGGTTTCGGTTCATAAAAAAACAAGCCTTACTATACCAAAATTTCAAAGGTTTGGGATGAATAACATCATTTCATCCCTAACAAGTTAGAGTTTCTATGATCATACAAAAAACCCCAAACATGACATCATCATAATATCAATTTCTTCATCAATAGCCCTAAGTAGGTTTAGGGTTTCACACATTAATAACATACTCTTAGGCTAGGGTTTTCTAGAGAACCTTTTTAGGATTATTTTATACAAACATTCAGAGATATAAAGTGGGTAGATTCATCATATGATGAATCATCCCAAACAAGAATTTTGTAAGATTCAAGAGAGCTAGACATAACGATGTTAGTAGTATAACATAAATCTCAAAATAAGATAGAGAGAATTTAATAAGATGTATAGACTAGGACATACCTGGAGATGTTTCTTGACAAGCCTTGTATGTATTTCTTTAAGTGTAAGTTGTGATCTTCTATACATGTAATGTATGCTTTCAAGAAAAACATGTGATACCAAGAACATGACTTCATTTCTCAAGTTAGATATCCTATGTAACCATGGAGGATGGAATCCTATGAAAAATTATTTCTTCTTTCAAACAAGGACTTTTGCTTGGAATCCTAGATTACTTGTAGATCCTAGAGGGAGAGGATTGATGTTCTAATATGTTATCTAGAGAGCACACTCTTTAGCCTAGACTAGATATCAACAAGAATTATATGAACCATTCAACATTAGATATATTAGAAATCTATGAACTCATGAGCATACGTATCTTGTGTTTACATACCTTTGATTTGATAACCTATTAGAGTAGCATGTGCATCTTGACAATATTTACTTGAAAATTTTGAGTGGGTTTCTTGAGCTTGTACTTGAAAGACTTTCATAAGCAACTGTACCAAGTTTCATCCTTTCTCAATGTAGTGAACCCCTCACATTGTAGTGACACCAAATCATTGTGGTAGTACCAAACCCCTTTTCTTGTTGGAAGCACGAAAACTGTGTAATAAAACAGACACCTTTTTCATCAAGACTTACTCACTGTTAGGAGCATCGAAGTCTTTTCTTCACCAAAAATATCAAGGCTGTATCATCGAAATTAATATTGTATTTCTTCATCGAAGCGTAGATATTATCTTTACACCCTATCTGAGCTCTTTGTAATGATTTTTTTTTTTTTTTTAATTCGAACTTGATATCTCAATCATATCACTTCAATGGCACCAAGTCCGAGTTTTTTTTTGTCGCTGATTTTTCATCAAATACATCAACACTTCTCACTGTGAAGACATCAAATCCTTCTCACTAATAATTGTAATTACATTGAGACAAACGCTGAAATTTGGTTACCGGAGGACAGGTGGTTCCCTAAGGCTTTGATCTTTGGCCTAGGGAAAAGTGTCCAAAAGAATTTTATTTTTCTCCTTAAGTGACTTTATAAGTTGTATAGTCAAATCTAATTAAAAGTGACTTTAAGTGATAAAGTTACTATGTCTAATTTTAAAGTGACTTTAACAAAGTCAATGTAAAATTAGAAAGTGAAAAGTGACTTTGGAAATAAATGACTAAGAGGGTCTTTATTAAAGTGGGCTGAATTAAAGAATGGAAAGTGAGATTTAAATGAGCATTTAATCTTAGCCTTAGATCTAAAGCTATCTCAACCATTGGATTTAGGGATTCTCCAAAAGTCACTTAGGGTTAGGTTAAAGGAGGAAAATAAGAGAAAAGATCATTCAGTCTTTCATGAGCAGATTGAAAGAAGAGAAGAGAAGAGAAAGTAAGGGAGAAATTTTTGAGCAGTGAGGAGGAGGGAAGCAACTAGAGACTTTAGCAAATCCGTACAGCAGCAAAGAGGCACAATTCTCAAGGTAGAAATCTGTATAGTAGGAGTGGCACAATTTTCGAGGAAGGCACAATTTTCTAGGAATTCGTACAACAGCTTCAATACAATTTTTTGGGAAAATTTTTGGCACAAAAATCGAGGAGAGGGACTGTAGTTTGGTGGCACAAATTTCGAGGAAATCCATACAAAAGTCGTACAACTTTAGCACAGTTTTCGACACAGGAGGAGGCACAGAAATCGAGGAGGAGGCTTTGTTGTACATTCCATACAGTCGTACGACCGTACAGATGGGCACATAAATCGAGAAAGGGAGTCAGCATTTAATGCTATAAAAATTTCTTTTTTTGATTGTTTACTGTTCAACACATTTTCCAAGGCAGGGTATAAGCACGGAAACTGAGATAAGTACATTTGTTAAGTTGTTGGAATTTTTGTTGTAATTTCTATCTCACTGTAAAAGCTATATTCTGAAATAAAGAAGAGCTTTCGAACTGGTTTTCCCCAAGAGTTGTAGGGGGTTTTTCCAAGGTCATCTTGACCAAAAATCGACATGTCAAATTTCTGTGTGTCGCTGATTTATTTATCTGAGTTTTATTTCTGCATTTTCAACACTGTGAAATTTCCAGAATTTGTGTTTTCAAAAAATATTTATTTTTATAGCTTGTTGAATGTATGGTTATGTGAATGGACATTTAACTATATGAGAGAAATAAGAAGAAACTGAAAACCGGAGTGGGTCTTAAAATTTATACATGGTATCGGAGCTAGTTTGCTGAAAAGTGCAGTTTGGGACAGTAGGGAGAAAAATTACAGCAAACTGATTTTACACACAGAAATCAGAACCTTTACTACAACAGTGTTATTTTCAGTTTATTAGGACAACAAGCATGCATTAGGGAAATTTTGAGGTCTAAAATGGGCCTCCTAAGGAAATTATAAAATAATAGTTGAAAAAATCAAATAAGATTTGATGACATCATCAAATTTTAGAGGAAAAAAAGAAAAAAAACTAATTTTTCAACTCGTATTTTCAACTTATCTCCCAAATTTTTTACTCAAATTTCGAGTGGGAGTACTCGTTGGATGCAAAATTTAAATCCTCATCCAAGGAGTACCCATGTTGCATACTTTCGATGGACTCTGCTACAAGAAAAATGAGAAATACATGAAAAACATGATTGCAATCACGTTTTTTCATATATTTCTCATTTTTCACGTAGTAAGGTCCATTGAAAGTATGAAAAAATGAGAAATATATGAAAAAACGTGATTGCAATCATGTTTTTCATGTATTTCTCATTTTTCTTGTAGCAGAGTCCATCGAAAGTATGCAACATGGGTACTCCTTGGACAAGGAATTAAATTTTGCATCCAATGAGTACTCTCGCTCGAAATTTGAGTAAAAAAATTGGGAGATAATTTGAAAATTCGAGTTGAAAAAGTAGCTTTATTTATTTTAATATTTTTACCCTTCTACTTAAAAAATGGTGAAACATCCCCCACGAATGAAATCATCATCTTGAATCCTATTGGTCCTTATAAAGTTTATTTTGGTTGTACATTTTTCTTAGGAGGCCCATTTTATACCTCAAAATTCCCCTAATGTCTTTGGACTTGAGGGTGGAGGATAGATTGGATGGGCATAACAACTATAGTGTATGCAAGGAAAGAATGCAGAGCATCTTTGAGGAGGCAGAAGTCTGGGGTATAATGGTGAGTACCCAACAGCACCCTGTTAATGTACTTATTGACCCTATTCAGTTGGCAGACTTTAATAAGAAGGGCAAGAGACTGATTCTGGATGGTATTAAAGACCATTGTATTCCTCATGTGAGAGGAAAGAGACTTGCTCATGAGATGTGGACAGCCTTAACCAATCTCTACCAGAGTACCAATGAGAAAATAAAAATGGTCCTAAGGGAGAAGCTCAAGACCATTAATATGGAAAAGACTTATACTGCTACTGCATTAAGATGAGTTGGCAGCAGTTGGAGAGGTCATTCCACCCACTGAGTTGGTGCAGATTGTAGTGAATGGCCTTCCCATTTCATGGCTGAACTTTGCTGATGAGATTTGTGCACGTGAGACCCTTCCCACTTGGGAAAGATTCTGGATGATTGCATACATAATGAAATCAGTAAGAACCAACTTGGGGCAGCCAAAACAGTTGAGAAGGATGAAGATGTAACACTGTTAGCAGGAGGCAAGAAAGACAAGGGAAATAAGTAAGGAAAGGCAAAGGTAAAGGTAAGCAGTTGAACAAGGAGAAGGACTATTCCAAAGTGAAGTGTTGGAACTGTCAGAGGATGGGAAACTATGCAGTTGTGTGTTCGAAGAAGAAGAAGAAGGGGAAGAACAAGACCATGGCAATGTTAGCAGAGATAGAGGACTTTTCTAAGAGCTTTGACCGAGAGTTTGGGTTCATTTCTTGTGAGTCCACTAGTGCAGGATCACCTACCACGGAGGGTGAGAGGGAGTGTGCATTTCCCTCCACTAGCGGAGCATCTTTAGGTATCTGGTATGTTGACAGTGGGGCTTCACGTCATATGATAGGAGTTCGTGATTACTTCTCAGAGCTTTCAAAGAGTGGCACTGATATAGAGGTAGTACTCAGAGACGAAAACATTGTTAGAGTAGTCGGTGTGGGGACATTGACATTTGATAGCGAACCCAAACCTCCTTTGAAGGTGTCAGATGTTCTATATGTGCCAGGGATGAGGAAGAACCTTATATCTCTCTCAGCATTGGAGGACAGAGCGTATGAGGTATTGTTCAGTAGAGGACAGGTGCTTATATATCCCAGGGGCGCTCCAGCTGAGTCAGCGAGAGTGATTGGTGTACGCCATGCAAATGTGTACAAGTTTGCATTTCAGCCCCTTTTGGCATTGAGCAATGGTACTGGCAATAGAGCTAGTAGTTCAAAGCTGTGCGATATTTGGCACCGCAGGATGGGGCATATGTATCATGGAGCCTTGAGGATATTGCGGGAGATCACTACAGGTGTGCCACATTTCAGTACTACTCACCTAGATACATGCAGAGGATGTGCGATGGGCAAGTTTGCCAAATCCCATTTTCCTAGCAGTGACAACAGATCGACTGGGATACTTGATTTGATTCATACCGATGTGAGCGGTCGGATGTCTCATGTTTCCTTGAGTGGATATGAGTACTATGTTTTATTCATTGATGATCACTCCAGGAAGACCTGGATTTATTTCTTGAAGACCAAGAGTGAGGTCTTCAAGTGGTTTCAGGAGTTCAAAGTTGGTGCCCGAGCTAACCTCTCAATCCACTATCACACTCTCTATGTGCGTATAAAACTACACTTCCAGTTTTAGCCCCAATAATTTTAAATTTGGGCAATATTTAACAATATTTCTGGAAGCTTTAATATCTCAAATATGAGATTTGAGATATTAATTCAAAGTTCTCTTATGGTTATAAAACCACAATCCATATTTCATCCATATGCGGAAGCCAATTTTCTCTATTCACAATTCCCATGGTTTAAACCACGACCAACAACACTCCCAAAACTTGTCACTCTTAGGCATATAAAATTCTATAAGCGGAAGTTTTGATTTTCAATCAAGTCTATGGTTATGAAACCATATTATAAAACCCATCCCATTGTATTCGAATTAACATTCAATAATATTTCGACTTAAAACTCCAAAGCCAAAACTATTGCCTATTTCCCATTCAAATTAACATTTGAATAACTCAATGGTGCTCACCCTCGTCAAATATATATGTCCACGGCTCTATAATCATATATCAACATGTATTATGACCCCAACTCAAGTGTTAAGAGACCTTACAATAGACCTTGATCAATGCATTCACCAGCACGTATATTTAAATGAAATCTTTGGGTCCCACATCCTGTCGTTTAAACTTTGGTTTATATTTCAAACATAAAGTTTGATTCGGGCCCACAGCAACTTACCTCATTAACTAATTGCCGAATGGATCCAATGGTCCACGATTCATCGTGCTCCAAGACCCAATTGAATGCTCATCCGATGGATATTGCGTTATGAAAATGCTCGGGACTTACTCATCCAAAATTACACGAAATTTGTGGTATTAAAATACCACCCCTACCTTACGTGTCAATCGCAGACCCATATCGCGTTTTTTTTCACAAAAACAATTTACCACTTTTGAATTGCGCGATACTGCCGGTTTTCTCTTCGAAACTGCCTTCACTGTTCAACGCCCAGGTTCCACTCTCATAGTTCCGCTCTTTATTCAACGCACAGTTTGGAACAGGCCAGGGTTCGATCTTCAACCCACACAGACTTTCATTCTCGGAAAATTGGTTACCTTCGACCTTTTATACAAAGATCCCTCGCTATACATAGATCCATCGATACACATTCCACGACTCCATCGCTATACAGAGGTTCCAATTCACAGTTTCTAACTTCCAATTGCGACTATTGTAAAGTGCGCATGGACCTTAAAACCTGGTCTCGCTCACTTCATTTACATAGTCAATGTGTATTATCCTCTACTCTCTTCGCAACATAAGTAATTGGACTATCATCGATCCATGATGGTAACAGATTCAAACCAAATTTTAATATCTAGCTGCTTGAGATCGAATGCTCTATATGAACTTGATTTTCAATCTCCTGTGTACAACTAAATGTCGTAGTCTCCTACTCTATATACATGTCCTGCTTTTATTAATCAAACATAATCAAAGCATACATATTTAAATCAACATAGAAATTCTATATATATATACAAAACTCAATGAATCAAAAAGGAATTCTTCCTCTCAGGCCTGATCTTCGATTTGATGGCCTTCTATCCTCACTACTCTGCACCTGAACAACTCTCCTCCTCCTCAGACCTATACTTGATGCTTACATTTATACAAAATATTAATGAATTGATTCAATTTCTTTGACAGCTCCACAAGACTCTTGGATTTCTCAAGTTCCTAAATTTAGCCTAAATCCCTGACTCTTCACATTCCTAGCTTGATCAACTTCCTCTCATGTTTTCTAATGGTTAGAGAACATTTGCAATTCCTCACTATTTTTTTCAAACTACTAATAATTACATGAGAATATAAAAACATAAGACCCCCCTATGTCTACTTAGATACAAAGTACTTTATTGTGCCTAATGCCCCTACATCAGACTCCCAAGGTTCAAATTGATCATGATTTTCTGATCATTTGTCTTCAGTTTTGTTTTCTTGGGTCCCATACTCTGTTTTTTTGTTGTCCAACAGCTGCATTGCCCTTTAACTGCACTTCTTCAGGTCTCCATATCTTGTTCTGCAAATTGCCTCCATCTATGCTTTCACAATCTCTTCTTGTCTTTCCTTTGGAAATTTTTTTCTGCTTTCTTGCTGCTGTCTGCTGCTCCTGAGACACCTCCATCATCAGTTCTCTGATGTTTTCAATTTATATGTCCAGCCTCTACTTTGACTGGAATTTACTTTGCCCACTTCTGCTACTTTCACTTTTTACTGCTGTAGTTGCCTTTGGTTTTGCTGCTATTACTGCCTTCAAGAGTGTTTCTGCTGTAGCTACCATAGATGTTGCTTCAGCTACTGCTCTTGCTAATGTTGCCTCCTTTTCCAGAAATGTTGCTGCCTCTGTGGCTTCCTGTCCCTCTGCAACATTCTCTTGCTCATCACCTACAAATTTACCTTTAAAAAGTAAATTATTTTTTAATTCTCTGACTGCAGTTACATAATCATTCAGTATAATAGTAGGCATAATTAAATTCTGAAAACTAGTATCTGCTCCTAGTTCTTCCACAACTTTGGGAAAATTCACTTTAGTGTCTGCCATTTCACTCTCCTGTTTAAATGTTTCCAGCGAACATTTTAGCCACTCATCAGTATGCTGCAATCTAAATTCATCATCTTCTTCTTTGATAATCTTCAGTAAGTGTCTTGCACCTTCTTGTTTGATTCTGGCCATCAAAATAGTTCTTCAAATTTTGCCTTTTCATTTTCTATTAGAATAGAATTTTGATTCTCCCTTACTGTAGCAGCTTTAAAAATCTGTCCTCCAGTTTGTTCTTGATCAATCAAACAAATCAATTCCTCCTTGTCATCAGTGACAAGTTTCTGCATATGAGACATGATTGTCTCACCTTCTTTCTGCAACAGTTCTTCTTCTCTCAAGACAATTCCAAGTGATGGATTGTCTTCTGCATCACCTGTAAACACAACCAATTTGTCAGTTTCAAAATCACAAGACCCAATGGTATCAATTGATGATCCAGTCACCAATTCTTCTCTCTACAGTTCCAAGTCTCCTTCAGGACTCAAAAAATCTTCACTATCCTTCTCCTCAGCTTCTAGAGTTATCTCCACTGTTCCAATCACCATGTTAAAATGATGACCCTTCACTATGTTTTCAGCCAACATAGTTTCTCTTTCATTCAATTCTCTGACAATTTTCAATTGTTGTTCTTCTTTGCTTGCATAACTGACACATGAACCTTTAGCACTAAAATTACAAGGTCTCAATGCCTCTTCCTCCTCTGAAAACACATCAGTATGTTGCTCTGAGCTTCCTTCTAACTTCTGTGTCAGCACATCAGTCTGCTGCTTTACATTCTCCATGAGACTGTCAGCTAGCCTCTCCTTCTTTCCATCATCTACTTCATGAACAATACCCATGAAGACCTTCCTGCTCTGCTTCCCCATCAAATTATCTTGTGCATAGGTCTTCTGTTTCTCCAATTCTCTTCTTTGGAAATCCAACCTTCTATACAATTCAACAACTTCAATTGGAGTAGATTTTGGGAACTTCACCCAACCTTTTATGCCTTTGCTTGCTCTTGACCAATCATCAGCTGGTCCTTCTTTCTCTGCCTCAATATTATGCTAAATACTCTCATTAGACTCCCTTGTCTTCAATTCCTCCTGAGATCTTTTTATCTCAGAATTGATCTGAACAAATTCCAAATTCAATTTCTCCTCCTCAATAAACTTTAAAGCTTGTTCATCTCCCTGTGATGTACCTGCAAACATACACAACTCTTTAGTTTTAAACCCACAAAACTTTTCAATCTCGGTTGCTTCATCTATCAGTGCCTCAGACTGATTCTCTTCTTCAGTAGAACTTGTCATCACCTCACAATTGTCAGACTAAAAAATACATGGCTTTACATCTTCCCGCTGATCTAGACTTGTCCAATAACTCAGGAAATAATCAATGATTTTCTCTTCAGCAAGACAAAATTCTCGTTGCCTTAAGTCTTCACCATGATTCACAAGATCTTTCATAGATCTATATTCTTCACCTGTACCCATGACTTCACTCTGTCCTGCTTCACAAACATAAGCTTCTTTTCTCAACTCAGTTGTTCTGAGTTTTGTACATCTCAATTGTACACCCATCCTATGTTCAAGCCTTCTTAGATTTTTTGCAAACATACAAAAATCATCAGATGTAAAGTCACTTGACCCCTTGGCCTCACTTGAAGTTTCAGTCTTCAAGTTCTTCTCCAAATACTCAATCATCCTGAGTAATCTCTCTTTCTGCTAAGCATGGACAATCTGCTCTCTCTTCATATGTAGCCTATGCCACTTCACTTTCTTCTTCATGAGCCAACCAACTCTCTGGCTTTCCTCTATCATCATCTGCAATTTGTTAAACCGTTCTCTGATCTCAGCTACCTCTTTCCAATATTCTGCATCAATTAATTTCTTCCTCATGCCATTTTTCCTAGCATATTCTTTCTCCTTTCTATTGTGGCCTCTCTCAGAACCTCTGCAATCTCTGCTATGACTATCAGTAGCCATATTCTCCTTCATGAGTTCCTCACTCATTAGCTGCACCAAGCCTTTGCAACAGCAAGCTCTCCTGCGGCCACTTACCTCACCAATCATTTCCTCCGGATCTGGGCTTTTGGCAAGCATTGGTCCCCTATCTGCTGGAACCTTCTGAGCACTCTCTTCTGCTCTCTCTAGGCTTCACTCTGCAACTTTTAGAACTCATTCAACCTCTGTTGAATTTATTCAGGTTCTGCCACCTTTCCTTCTTCACTTTAGAATCCTCTGCTGGACTCTTTCATCACTGCTCTCAAAGCTGTGATCTGCTTTTGTTGAGATTTCTCCAATTGTCTGCATTATGAATTCTGCAAACAATTCTTCAAACAAGAGTTAAACTCTGCTCATCAACTCACCTTTTCTTGAGAACACTGCAATTTTCCTCCCTATTCAACCTTTAGCTGAATATCAGGTTCACTGCCATCATCACCAAAAATCTGTCTTCACCATATCTGCAACCATAATTCTGCAATTGAAAATTTCAAATTAGATTTAAAATTATTTTACCTGTAAGATCTTTGCATGATCTTGTCTTCCACTCATTCTGCAAATCTCTGTTCACTGCAACTCTGTGTACCTTTGCATCTCAAATTTCAGAATTTGATCTTCTTCCTTCTTCTCTCATCACACATTCAGATTTAAAAAAAAAATCCTTTACTTCAAACAGGGCCTTTCCTGCTCTGATACCACAGTGGTGCCCAGGCTAACCTCTCAATCCACTATCACACTCTCTATGTGCGTATAAAACTGCACTTCCAGTTTTAGCCCCAATAATTTTAAATCTGGGCAATCTTTAACAATATATCTGGAAGCTTTAATATCTCAAATCTGAGATTTGAGATATTAATTAAAAGTTCTCTTATGGTTATAAAACCACAATCCAGATTTCATCCATATGCGGAAGCCAATTTTCTCTATTCACAATTCCCATGGTTTAAACCACAACCAACAGCACTCCCAAAACTTGTAACTCTTAGGCATATAAAATTCTATAAGCGGAAGCTTTGATTTTCAATCAAGTCTATGGTTATGAAACCATATTATAAAACCCACCCCATTGTATTCGAATTAACATTCAATAATATTTCGACTTAAAACTCCAAAGCCAAAACTATTGCCTATTGCCCATTCGAATTAACATTCGAATAACTCAATGGTGCTCACCCTCGTCAAATATATATGTCCACGATGCTATTATCATATATCAACATGTATTATGACCCCAACTCAAGTGTTAAGAGACCTTACAATAGACCTTGATCAATGCATTCACCAGCACGTATATTTAAATGAAATCTTCGGGTCCCACATCCTGTCATTTAAACTTTGGTTTATATTTCAAACATAAAGTTTGATTCGGGCCCACAACAACTTACCTCATTAACTAATTGTCGAATGGATCCAATGGTCCACGATTCATTGCGCTCCAAGACCCAATTGAACGCTCATCCGACGAATATCGCATTATGAAAACGCTCGGGACTTACTCATCCAAAATTACGCAAAATTCGTGGTATTAAAATACCACCCCTACCTTACGTGTCAACCGCAAACCCATATCGCGTTTTTTTCACAAAAACAATTTACCACTTTTGAATTGCGCGATACTACCGGTTTGCTCTTCGAAACCGCCTTCACTGTTCAACGCCCAGGTTCCACTCTCATAGTTCCGCTCTTTATTCAACGCACAGTTTGGAACAGGCCAGGTTTCGATCTTCAACCCACACAAATTTTCATTCTCGGCAAATTGGTTACCTTCGACCTTTTATACAGAGATCCCTCGCTATACAGAGATCCATCGATACGCATTCCACGACTCCATTGCTATACAGAGGTTCCAATTCACAGTTTCTAACTTCTAATTGCGACTATGGTAAAGTGCGCATGGACCTTAAAACCTGGTCTCACTCACTTCATTTACTCAGTCAATGTGTATTATCCTTTGCTCTCTTCGCAACATAAGTAATTGGACTATCATCGGTCCATGATGGTAACAGATTCAAACCAGATTTTAATATCTAGCTGCTTGAGATCGAATGCTCTATATGAACTCGATTTTCAATCTCCTGTGTACAACTAGATGCCATAGTCTCCTACTCTATATGCATGTCCTTCTTTTATTAATCAAACATAATCAAAGCATACATATTTAAATCAACACAGAAATTCTCTATATATATACAAAACTCAATGAATCACAAAGGAATTCTTCCTCTCAGGCCTGATCTTTGATTTGATGGCCTTCGATCCTCACTACTCTACACCTGAACAACTCTCCTCCTCCTCAGACCTATACTTGATGCTTACATTTATACAAAATATTAATGAATCGACTTAGTTTCTTTGACAGCTCCACAAGACTCTTGGATTTCTCAAGGTCCAAAAGCTAGCCTAAATCCATGACTCTTCACATTCCTAGCTTGATCAACTTCCTCTCATGTTCTCTAATGGTTAGAGAACATTTACAATTCCTCACTATTTTATTCAAACTACTAATAATTACATGAGAATATAAAAACATAAGACCCCCCTATGTCTACTTAGATACAAAGTATTTTATTGTGCCTAATGCCCCTGTATCAAAAGCTCTTATGGAGACTCAGACAGGTCAGAAGATCAAGTCCCTGAGGTCGGACAATGGAGGGGAGTACACCCTTGGTGAGTTTGTTGATTATGGTGCGGAGGCAGGCATTAGGAGGAGTTCACAGTTCTTTACAACCCCCAGCATAACGGGGTTGCGGAGAGGAAGAACAGATCCATTGGAGGGGTTGAAAAAACCATGCTACATGATCAGGGGTTACCATTGTTTTTGTGGGCAGAGCCCTGCAACACTGCTGTTTATTTGCAGAACAGGAGTTCGCATTGTGCCTTGGGGCATGTGACTCCGGAGGAGGCCTTTTCTGGGAAGAAGCTTGACACTGGTCATTTTTGTATCTTTGGGTGTATTGCATACTCCTATGTATCCAAGGAGAAGAGGACCAAGCTAGAGCCCACCGTAGAGAAGGCTATCTTTGTGGGCTACAGTGAGACCTCGAAAGCCTTTTGGATTTATATTCCTGCACATAGGAGAGTTGTTGTCAGGTAGGATGTGAAGTTCGAGGAGGACAGGGCTTTCAGGAGGTCATGAGAGTTAGAGTATATAGATCAGCTAGACCCTCAGGAGCAGTGGAGTCAGTGACAGGGATCCAGTGGGCAGGGATCAGGGGGTACATCGATTACGGTGTCAGGTCCATCAGCGAGCAGTGGCTTGCAAAGTTAGAGGGGTGGTGCTTCGGGTAGCATGCAGAGCAGTGCGCAGAGCAGTTCACTAGGTAGTCCATTGATGGACAGTTCACACGATACTTCAACATCTACAGGTTCAGGTTCAGGAAGGAGGACAACAGATAGACAGTCAGGAGTTCAGGCTTCTGATGAGGAGGAGTAGTTTCATTCTCCGGTGGGAGAAGTGTGCTCAAGGAAGAGGAAGCCCAAGTGGCTTCAGGATACCTTGAGAGAGGCCACATCTGTTGCTGGGCCAAAGAGGCCGGTCAGAGAGCGCAGACCACCTGAACGGTTCTATAGCTATATGGCAATGGTTTCCAACATCGTTGACTCTGAGCCTTCTAGCTATGAGGAGGCAACTAGCCAACAGGTCTGGAGAAAGGCCATACAGGAGGAATATTCTTCTATCATGAAGAATGATGCTTGGGAGGTGGTGCCGAGGCCTGAGAGAAAATCCGTGGTTACTTCCAGATGGCTTTACAAGGTAAAGCATGCTGCAGATGGCAGCATTGAGAAATTCAAGGCAAGGTTTGTGGCTAGAGAGTTCTCCCAAGTAGAGAGAGTAGATTATGAGAAGACCTTCGCTCCTGTGGCTCGATATACTTCAATTCGCTCCATTATATCGACAACAGCAGAGATGGGTTGGAAAATCCACCAGGTGGATGCGAAGACCGCATTTCTCAATGGCTTCATATAGGAGGAGGTGTACATTGAGCAGCGACAGGGCTTTGAGGTGCATGGGAAGGAGTCCCATGTGTGTAGATTGAAGAATGCCCTTTATGGCCTGAAGCAAGCTCCTAGAGCTTGGTACTCTAAGATTGATACGTACTTGCAGGAGATGGGTTTCACAAAGAGTGATGCAGATCTGAACCTATACTTTATTGTCATAGGTGAGGTGCCTCTCATTCTGGTGCTGTATGTGGATGACTTGGTCATTACGGGTGCAGAGAGACTCATAGATTTCTGCAAGAGAAATCTTGCATGGGAGTTTGAGATGAAGGACATTGGTTTGATGCATTACTTTTTGGGTTTGGAGGTGTGGCATGAGGATGGGCATTTCTTCCTGGGTCAGGAGAAGTATATTGTGGACATCCTTAGCAGATTTCACATGGAGGATTGTAGACCCATGTCGACACCTATGATCACCAACTGGAAGAAACTTCACGCTTCAGATTCCGTGTTGGTGGATCCCACATTGTATAGACATATGATTGGTTCCTTGATGTATTTGGTCAACACCAGACCAGATATATGTTTTGTAGTCAACACGATGAGCCAGTTCATGTGTGAGCCCAGGAGGGTGCACTGAGTTGCTGCAAAACACATTTTGCGGTACTTGCAAGAGATAGTGGAGTATGGTCTAGATTATATGTAGGGAGATGGAGTGAGATTGGCAGGTTACACTAATTCTGATTGGGCAGGTTCTGCTTCTAATAGGAAGAGAACTTGAGGGTGCTGTTTTGGGTTGGGTTCGGCAGTGGTGTCGTGGTTCAGTCGAAAGCAGTAGTCAATAGCATTGAGTTCAGTGGAAGCAGAGTACATGGCATCCAATCTAGCTAGTTGTGAGGCCATATGGCTTGGTCAGCGATTGAGACCTTCAGTGATATAATGTGATAATCAGAGTTGCATTAAACTCACAAAGAATCCAGTATTTCATGATAGGTCAAAGCATATCGGGATCAAATATCATTTCATCAGAGACTATGTTCAGAAGGGAGCTATGAAGCTTAAGTATATTCTCACTGATGAGCAGGTTGCAAATATCCTTACCAAAGCCTTACCATGGGGCAAGCATGTCTACTTCAAAGACAAGATGGGTGTGGTGAGGAACACCTTTCTCAGTAAGAGGGAGTGTTGAAATTTGGTTACTGAAGGACAGATGGTTCCCTAAGGCTTTGATCTTTGGCCTAGGAAAAAGTGTTCAAAAGAATTTAATTTTTCTCCTAAAGTGACTTTATAAGTTATAAAGTCAAATCTAATTTAAGAGTGACTTTAAGTGATAAAGTTACTAAGTCTAATTTTAAAGTGATTTTAATAAAGTCAATGTGAAATTAGAAAGTGAAAAGTGACTTTGAAAATAAATGACTAAGAGAGTCTTTATTAAAGTGGGGTGAATTAAAAAATAGAAAGTGAGATTTAAATGAACATTTAATCTCAGCCCTAGATCTAAAGCTATCTCAACTATTGGATTTAGGGATTCCTCAAAAGTTACTTAGGGTTAGGTTAAAGGAGGAAAATGAGAGAAAATATCATTCAGTGTTTCATGAGAAGATTGAGAGAAGAGAAGAGAAAGCAAGGGAGAAATTTCCGAGTAGTGTGGAGAAAGAAGGCAGCAATTAGAGACTTCAGCAAATCCGTACAGCCGCAAAGAGGCAGAGTTCCTAAGGAAAAAATCCGTACAGTAGGAGTGACACAATTTTTGGAGGCGGCACTGTTTACTAGGAATCCGTACAACAGCTTCAGCATAGTTTTTTGGGCACGAAAATCGAGGAGAGGGACTGTATTTTGGTGGCACAGTTTTCGAGGAAATCCAGGCAGCAATCGTACAACAACTTCAGCACAGTTTTCAAGGCAGAAGGAGGCACAAAAATCGAGGTGGTGGATTTGTTGTACATTACGTATAGCCATATGACCGTACAACTGGCACATAAATCGAGAAAGGCAGTGAGTAGTTAATGCTATAATAAATGCTGTAAAAATTTCTATTTTGATTGTTTACTGTTCGACACGTTTTCCAAGGCGGGGTATAAGCACGGAAACTGAGATAAGTACATTTGTTAGGTTGTTGGAATTTTTGCTATAATTTCTGTCTCACTGTAAAATTTATATTCAGAAATAAATAAGAGCTTTCGAACTGGTTTTCCCCAAGAGTTGTAGGGGGTTTTTCCAAGGTCATCTTGACAAAAAATCAGCGTGTCAAATTTCTGTGTGTGGCTGATTTATTTTTCTGAGTTTTATTTCTGCATTTTGAGCACTATGAAATTTCTAGAATTTGTGTTTTCAGAAAATCTTTATTTTTCCAGCTTGTTGAATGTATGGTTATGGGAATGGGCATTTAACTATATGGGAGAAATAAGGAGAAACTGAAAACCGGAGTGGGTCTTAAAATTTATACAACAAATATATCTTCACTATTGGAATATTGAAATCTTATTACGGTTATTATACCATTAACCTCAGAATGAACCATTTATGTTGACCCTTCTTACTGTTATGGTACCGAAACAGTGTTACTCTCTAGCTGTGATATCAAACTTTCTCACTGTATAACAACACTGAAACCAATTTATTGTAGTCCGCAATAATATCAAAGATCTGATCTTCTATGGTAGCACCGAGATCATCTGAGCTCCTGTAGTGAGTTCCATTAGTTTCATTAGTCTAGAACTACCTTTGACCAATACCATAACTCTGATACCATGCTGGGAAATCCATATTTTTGGCAGTTAAATGATTTCCCTTATTAATGAAATTAACTTGTGATGTTTTCATTATTAATATTATCTTTTCTTATCATCAAGATTAATGCCAAGCAACAAATAGAAGAGAACATAAGACATATGCAAGCTACCAGGGAAAACCCCCCTCGAGGGGAAAACCCAATCACAAAATTCTTCCTTCAGTAGATTCAAAAGATGAGACAACCAAGACCCTTACAATCTAGACCTAAGACATCCTCCATCAAATTATCCTTGTAACTATGATAGTATATAGTCCTTATCATTGTGATAACAATGAAATAATCTTATCGAGATAACACCGAACTGTGGTTATCAAGATCATCCTGCACCTAACGAGCTCCATTGTAATCCAAACAGCTCACTGTGATGTCGCTGAAACGATCATAAGAACAAGCCCTCTTACTATTGGCACATCAAGTTCTTCATTGTATTTCACTGAAATCCGTACTACCATATAGTGACATTCGAACTGTGATTTTAGAGATAATTTGAACCCTCCTAAGATATATGCGAGCTTCTTCCCTCTGTTATAGCACCAAACCTTGATCTCTGAAATCCAAACCACTGAGATGAGACTAATGCAAATACCTTAGCTTGGTATATATAGTGGTTCCTCCATAGAAATGAGTCAACATGTCCGTTTGAATAGATGTGTCACTGTTATAAGGCCGCCATGAATTAATTTTGAAGATAATTTATGAGGTTGCCTTGAAGAGGCTAATTGAAGACTTTGATGAAGAGGTCGAGTTGATGACTTGATGGAAGAGTCTTTGACTCAACAATAAATGACTTTGACAATAACCTATTTACATGATTCAAAAGCCCAAAATTGGTCAATTTAAATTTGTAATGACTCTATAAATCCTAAAAGTCCACAATGGGGACTTTGACCTAAAGAATATGACCCAAGCATGAAACCCATGCTTTAATAAGTCATTTAATAATAATAAATTTATTTAACAAATACATTAATAATGAAGACCGAATCTAGTTACATTCTTCAACACCTAGGACCTTGGTGGTTAAGTCAAAGCCAAATTTTTGAGGAAATTTTCTCAAAATAATTAATTTTGAGCTATTAAAATGAAATTAAATGTTAAATTTGAAAATTTCTCAAAAATAAAAAATCAAGGGTCAATATTAAAAGATATTGAAGTGTTTATCAACGAACAAGATTATTTCGACAAGGATCAAAGAAACTAGCCGTTAATTTTCCACTTGGAAGATTTATCTATAAATTAGAGTCAATTGAGTTTCTAGTCATCTTGATATCAAGCTAGAATATTGTTGCTGAAGCATTTGTGTAAACTATTGTCCCACTGGAAACTATTTTTTCTACTATAATAAAAGACTTTTAGGTGCAACTCAAAGTGTACTTGTTCGTTGATCTATGGTATGTACTGACTACGAGTTTCATATGTTTGGATTTATATGATTATTTTGAGATAATACATAATGATCGCAGGTACTTCATTCCTTGGTCTCCAAGTTCACAAAATGTGGACAATGATCATTTTGCTTAGATCCTAAGTTTTTATATGGTGGATTAAATCTTCGCTAAGGCTAAAGTGAACATTAATTTTCTGAAACATTTTTAGTCATTCATCAAAGGAAAAATATTATAAAAAATTTATCGCTCAAAATATATATAAAACACTATCATTTGTAAAATAATTTTGTGATTTTAATTATAAATTATTTTTCTAACTTGGTTGGGGTTTTATTTTTTTAGATTTACTTTGCATATATTTCGGGTTTTGGGTATTGTATTTTTATTTTTTGCAAGTTGAATCAAGGGAGCAAGTGAAGGAAGAGATAGATCTAGGCCCTTGAGAGTAAGATGTAGCCTCTTGAAAATTTTGCAGGGCTACCCATTGAAGAATTTTCAACAAAATTCAGATCCAAGGAATAATTTGTTTTTTAGACAAGGGTTTTACTTTTAAGCCCTTCCAGGACCAAATCCAACCCTTCAACGCCAATGTCAACCTTCCTCCTCCCTGCATCATCCCTCTGACCCTGTGCACCCAAGTTTTTGGCCACTCTAAGGCTGGTCGTGAGGTCCAGGGGCCTCCACATCTTCTTCCTCTGCTTGCACAGAGGATTTAATCCCATTTTAGGGCTAGCCGTGGCCTTTTTTGACCTCGACCTTCGTTTGGAAGGCTAGACGACAACTCTAGAGGGTTTGCCGTGGGATTTTAGCCCTTGAAAACCCCAACATCCTCCTTGTAACCTCTTCCTCTTCCAACATCTCACCTCTGAGCCCCACTGTTTTCCCTTTTGAGGTCTCCATCTCTTCCTTAGCCCCCGATCTGCCCTTCTAGGTATCTCTTACCTCAACGCTGGCCTTTCTTGGCCTAGCATTGGCTCTTCTTGGCCATTTTATGCCCTAGTTTGCCCTAAACCCTAATCTGAAGTTTCAGGATTGAATACTTGGTGATTTTGCAAGTTTTTGAAGTTCAAAAATTCTATTTTTCAGATGGCAACTTGATCCCAAAGTTTCAACAAATTTTGACCAAAAGATCTTCAAGGCCTTGTGCCTAAAGTTTGGCCTCTAAACCCTTCTTTTACTTCAATTCCATTACAAAAACAAAATATGTATGAATTAAGCCCTAAAATCACATGCTACATGGTCCAAATTGTTTAAAATTGCAAGATTTTTATTTTCATGAGTTTTGCTCACTTTGGCATTTTAGATCTAGCCTAGATATAAATTTTATGCTTGCTGAAATTTACTACATAATTGAAGATTTCAGATCTGAAATTTTTGTAGCATATACTTAATAAGGGTCAAAAACTTGAAATTTTTAGTTTCCAACAAATTCTCCTATTTTTAGGCAATTTTGGCACTGTTTTTGGCTTCATTAACTTGTTGGCCTATGGTTTATTTACTGCTACAATTAATAGATCATCTCTAAAGTATCTCTGAAAAATACATTTTAAAGGGGCTAATTCATCTAAATTTTTAGTTGGATAAGTTTGCTTGGCGATTGTGTTGCTTCTTATAACATTGGGAAAGCATATAGACTTGAAATTTGCTATTTATTTGTTGATATCTTAAACTTCTCACTGTTGTCATAATTTGTTTACTGCTATCATAATGTTCACTGAATGCTCATAAAAGATCATAGGAACATAAAGTGGATAAACTGTCTTCATAACTCTATATCCCGTTGTTACTTGTTCCTAGCATTTATATGTTGAAAGCAACAAACATTGTATTCTTATCGTGAGCTTATGTGTTATAAGAATCTATACTTCACATCTAACAAACTCACTCACCTAGAAGCACTTGAATCATAAATTGTCTTGGCGATGAGTATCTTAATCATATTGATATCTTGTTGATTTGGTTGAATTCTTCTTGGTAATTGCCATCTTAAGTGATTTTAAGTACCCTTGAACGGTGGGAAATCTTATAGTTTTGTGGCTAATTCATAAATGATCTAATATCTTGAAAAATATCTTATAAAATTTGCACTTGTATCTTTCAACGTCTATCTTGTTCAATATTGTGTCTCAATATTGTTAAGTAATCTTGCTTCAAGACAATTCACACTAAGTACTTAAGTAGCATAAAACAATCTTAACTCAAGATAATCTCACTCGTAATCTCTTGCACAAGCATACTAGTTCTAGATTGCATTAAAATTTACCTTCTAGCATAAGCTAGGTTGATAGAGATTTAGGGCAACCCTTTTCAAACGAACTTGAGAGATTTAACTCTTCCTGATAGTTAACACAACGACCTTGTAGTCATTAGAGCCATAGTCTTTGCAGCACTGGATGCGCTAGGTGAGTGGAGCACAGGGGGATGTATCGTTAATCAGGTTGTTGTGTGCTTCCTGTTGGCTTCCATTTCACAACTTTGAGGGTTGTTTCTCAAAATAGTTAGGAGAAAGTTTCCACTTAGACTAGGAATCTAATTAAAATTTACCAAGATCATTGTCTCTTACATAGAGTCTAGAAATTCCATATCATATAAGATAGTCAAGTATTTCAAGCAACAGGTGTCCATTCAATCATTTGGTTCTAATTTATTATAAGCAAGAATTTGTGACTCCATTAAGGCACTGGTCTTATACTTTGAAATATAATCTAATTAATATTCTTACTTCAATTCAACCAAGTAGTTAGACCTTTTATTCGTGTCTCCCAAACAAGCCGGTTTCCAACTTGTTTTCCTTCACCTCATTCCATCGTGTTAATTTTGGCAACTAAGTCCAAAATCCATGTTGCACTACTCATATGATGGAGATGATATTTTTGTTGGATTCCTCTTTGGGAGAGGTGCAAGATTGATCTAAAGATCATCTTGTTTGGATGAACAAAAGTTAGATTTTTAATTTATTTTCCACATGTATAATTTGTCAAGGTCAGCTAGAATTGTAATGTAGGCTCACAAGCCCCAAAAGATGAGTCAGACACCCTCATTGATGGATATAAAAAGGAGCCCTCATTTGGACATCAACTCATCTCGCACATCTCTCCCCTTATGATTGGTTCGTACAACCTTTAGAGACACTCTCTCTCCTTTGCAAGTCTAAAAGAGAAGCTATAGTTTTCACATTGTTTTAAGGGTTTATGTGCAGCGTTGACCTTGGGTCAACACAAATCATTTGACTTCGATTATTGGGACAAATTTTGGTTTTGGGAGGCTGAATTTGGTGGCACAGAAATAGAGGAAATCCGAGCTGATTTGAATGCAACGTTGACTATAGATTCGCTAAAGTTTCACTGAAGGATTGCGAATTGTTTTGGATTGACTTTGATTGTTTCATAAGGCCAAGTTTGGCTGGCTTTGACCAAGCTCCATTGGGAGACATTTTGCTAGTTTGACTAGCCTTGACTTTGATGGCTAGGGAATCCTTTTCACTGTTGAAAATTGTACTTTCTCTGCTAAATTTGAAGAATAATAAGAAGATTTGATCAAAGGGTTTTCCCCGCATTGGGGTTTTTCCCTGGCATCCACTAAATTGTTATGTCCTCTTGTCTTGGTTTGTCTTGTGGTTGTTTATTTATGTTATGTCAACGTTTATTGTCAATGTTAATGTGATTGCATAACAAGAAATTGAATTGGGCTACTATGAAAAATTTAAGTAAATTGCTCTAAGCATAGAACATACCATGGTTAACTAAAATTAACACATAAGGACTACCCTGTTGGAAAGTGTAATTAGGATCGGTCTTCATATTCACTAAGTAATTATGTGTTTATTCAATGAAGAAGATGAAGATAATAAAATATATATTTGTGGTATGCTTGCTTCATGGGTTTCATGAGCAAGTTTTATTATAGATCAGAAGACTTTTTTTTGATGTCTACTAGGGATTTGTCTTTTGGTCATAAATGTACAAATTAAAGAGTCATGTTTATGAAGAGTCAAGTCACACTTATATGCCTGAAGACCTTGCCAAAATGAAGCTTGAAGACATGACACAAATGATGCTCCAAATCAATGTTGAAATATCTCCTCAAGGCAACCTATGAACAATGGACAAGTTGGCTCATAAACCCTTGATCAAATCGGCTTCATAACCCATGAAAAGGTTGGCTAATTTACATATTGGAACAACTATATATACCTATCTAGGCTACGCAAAACAAAGGTACAAAAAGTTCAGATTTCTTTGAGTTTTTTCGGATCTAACTTCAAATAAGTTTGCAATTAGTAATGCGAATTATAGATACGAAGCTACAAGTAATACAACGAAGATCCTAAATGAAGTAATGCGAAAATAGTTCACTATAAATTTGGAGTAAAACTTTGTGGTATGTTTCTTGCAATCACAGAATAGTCTAAGGATTGTTTTAGTACTGGTGCTGCTCGGTGCAAGTATAGAAGGGTGCAAATAGAAGCTGTAAAGAGCAGTATCATAGAATGCAAAAGAAGAAGTTTGTTGGAGGTAGAACTAACTTAAGGGTTGTTGAAAAAAGACCAAGTTTCTCTAAAGTGGCAAGTGCAGATTAGTGTATAAAGGAAGGTCGAAAGGTAAGACAATGTTATCAAGGTGCTGAAGTATATCTAGGAGGCCGAGGCTAGAAGAAGATACTATAAGGTGCTAAAGAATATCTAGGAGGACTAAAGGAATTCACTAAGAACCAAGTATCTTGGTATTGGTGCAGAGCGGTGCTAAAAGAAAAATCACCAAGAAGAAATCAAGAAAAAAGCAATGACAAGGTCTTGGAGGCATACATAGGTCAAGGGTCTGAGTCATGGTCATGGTACTTGTAAACTAAAAGTCTATAAAAAGAAATTCTTGTGGGGTTTCCTTTGCAAGAGGGAGAGGTTTTGGCCCTGGCTTGAAGAGCCTAAATTTGTGTCTTGTGTTTTGGTAATTGACTTGATGAAAGACATAATAAGCTAATAAGAGAAGACGTAAGTAAAAGAAGTAAGCTCACAAGTAATTATCAAGAAGATCATTTGAATTAAACCTAGCCCTACTTAATTTCTCAACATACTCCCCATAGCCTATTGTTGGGAGACAACTAAAACAAGTGGACAACGATCAAAGTGACAACCCCTGTCCTGAGCAGTGTCGTGGTCCCTGTACAATTCGGGGGACAACGTGACCATGCATGAATTGAGAATACTTCATGCACCCCAAAGCCCACGAAACACCCCCAAAATGATACATCATTTTCAAAGCAACCCCAAAAGCTAACAACACATCTAAGTGGAACTTTATAGAACACCCTTATCTTTTAATTCCTTAGAAATGCTCAAGTCATACTCTAAGGTCGAAATTGGAAGTTTATAGAGGAACACATAGAAATCACATCATTACTTTAAATAAAAGAAGTTATGCTGCTGCACTACGTTGCACACAAAAGGACCATTTTTATTAACTTGACGTGAGTTTCAAATTATTGAAAGGAATTGTTGTCGACTCGAGATAGTATATTGTCCCTATTCAATTCCAAGGGTAATGACATGTCACTTTCCAATTTTAGCATCAAGAAAAGTTTGACACTATATATATTGAAGAAAAATTAAAAAAACAAAACTTATTTTCCATTCTGTACCTATGGATGGATTAGATATTAGGTATAGATTAGATATTGTCCTTAGATTTACATGGTTAGAAACACTGGGAACACTTGTTTAAGTTCTAAAAAAGATTCACGTACTTGTAATAACAAAAAGAGGTAAATCTTGCAGAGAATTAGGGAGAGCCTGAAAGGTATGTACGAAATTGTTGGAAGAGGGAGCACAAAATCACTCCATGTACATAAGAATCCAAACAAAAACTTTCACAAGAGCAAGTACATGAAACTTTTATAGACACACATGATATACACCAGGAGAGAAAGCTACAAAATGATTTAAAAAATCACACTACCAAAAGCATAAAAAAAATGAACATTCTGAGAGTCCAAACACTGCAACATGGCTCTACCAGCATCAATATTTCCAATAAAACATATCAAATAACTTTTGCTGAAATGACAAAATTTGTCAAATATAAACTTCGATAAGAATAAAGTAATGAAGGATACATGATCACGGAAGATAACAATAGCTTGCAGTAATCTAAATTTGGCCTTATCTGATGGCCTTCAAAATACGGGAGGACATGTTGTGACCATAGGCACATTACCTATCCAATATGAGAATAATGATTTTTTTTTCATTAATTTCTCTGTTCAGATAACAAGAGTCATCTAAGTGATAAAACTATTGGAAATCTAATTCCAGGACAAGTCCAACAATATATTATATGATCTACTATTACTAAATTATATATATGTGGTTTGCTAAAGTTAAGTCTTTGTTTAGAGTAATGCAAGAGCTTGGGTGACCAAATAATACAATTCAGCGCTCATTATCACCAAGAGTCATGTCTTCTGTCTTTTGATGTCCTACATAGTGTATAAAGAAACTTCTTCTCGGCTCCAAATACAGTCATTATCACCAAGAGTCATGTCTTCTGTCTTTTGATGTCCTATATAGTGTATAAATAAACTTCTCTGCTCCAAATACAGTCAAAAGTCGTGCACTTTAAGTTTCCTTTTCTTCAAGGAGTCGTTAAACATATATTTTGTATGGTGAGACACTTACCTTGAGGGATAATCACTGATATTACAAAGACTATTTTTCATCCGTGCAAGTATTTTCGGTTAATGTCAATTTTATTTTTTCTATTTTTCTAGGCATCTCAATCGTAGAATGCAATTCTCTATTAAAGTTGTGCATAACATATTTTATGGTTATCACGAGTGTTATTTTTGCTATTCTTCCAGATATATCAATTCTGGAATGTATTTTGCTATCAAGGTATTGACGTTGAAGTCTTCTGTTTGGTGTATAACACACATTTTGCATGCCCCTTGTCATGATTGTTTTTTATTATAACCTCACGAAACTTCCTTGCTATTTCTCTCTCACTGCTTTTCTTTTTTCCATTTGAAAGCTTCAATGTTAAGTTGGCATTCTTGATGGGCCATTATTCACATCAACCTTCTAACACAATTTATCAAAGGAATTCCATTGAGAAGCTTAGCTTGATGGTCAAAATTCAAAAACCTAAACATATAAAAAATATTATAATCCTCAAAGTCTCTCCATTTCAGACCCTACAACAAATCATGCTCAAAGAAAAGCAAGGATATTAACAGTGAATAATATGAACAAAATTGATGGAACTGATAAATGTTTTTTTTGTAGGATGAATTCTATTAACTGCAAAACTCGAGTTTACATAGAGGATTACAAAAGTCCAGTGAGTCTTTTGCATGGGAGACCAGACCATAGCCAAAAATAGACCCTCCTTAAACTGGGGAGAGACAACTGAGAATTGAAGGAAACAAAAATACCCAAACTAAAACTAAGACACTGGCCTTACTAACCTTGTACAATAGTACACAAGCTCGAGTTCTGAGGCACACACATATCTGAGTTCTGAGGCATACATTTTCCAAGGTTCTGAGGCATGTGCATCTGAAATTCTAAGGCAATATTCATACAAAGACTCTGGCATTATCTCTGTATTAGGCCAAAATAATGGACAAAGTTTAGGCTTATGTTGAAGATAAATATTTGGTTTTTATGGACAGTTTTGTGGACTCTCCAGTGGATAGAATCATGGCATCTAGTGGGTGGAATGGAGGGCTGACTTGGCACTTGGAAGCTTGGTTAGTTGTGACTTGGATTTCTCTTGTTAATGAAGATACAAGGAAAGGATTGACGGGTTTTCCCCTCCCTGACTTGGAGCCTAATTTTTGTGTCTCTTGTCTATTTGTGCATTGTACTAGTGTAATTGCTTGATGATTAAATGAATGAAGTTAAAAACTGATTGGAAAACACATATATAGGTAGTCACAAGTAATTACCCTGATAAGAAATTCATCTTGTATACGAATTTCAACACCCGGTGGGCCTGGTCTTGATAATAAGTGGCCCCCCTTTTACTCGAGTCCTCTGTCATACTATGGGTGACCAGATCACAAGACATCTTGAACTAGAACACGTTGTAGACTATGCAAGAAGATCACTTAAGGTCAGAGGTTGCCACAAGCTGCAGGAGCTAAGGACCAAGAGCTGACTATCACAAAGGATGGCCAGGAAGAAATCCATGGAAACCAACCACCATAAAAGGATGGAAACAGAGATTCCCTACCACCAGAAACCTTCCAAACTCCAATCCACAAACTTACAATCGTGCCACCAATTACACCCAGCTAGCAATGAAACAAGGCCAAGACAAATACAAGAGGTCCAAGTCAACAACTAGGCACAAGAGTCACCAACATATACAGGGCTCAAAACTCCCAACCACCAGAGACCATCCACCACCCAGCCATAGACACACTAACGAACCTCCAAGAGAGCCACATAGGCATTAAAATACTGCCAAGGGGAGTGGACAGAACCAGGACTACTAACTTCAAAGGAAAGGCAACATCATTACAATAGCCTCAGCCAACGATATCTCGCCCAGCACCCAGCCGCAGGATGAAAAGCAGACCCCCAGAGAGTCCATGCATATGCTATCACACAACCATAGAATATACATGGACCCAAGGCTGCTAGCTGTGGATAAGAACCAAAACGACTCCCAGAAAAGACAGCCCAGGACTGATGCCAAAGACCACTAACAAGAAAAAGGCAAACCTATGCCTCAAACACCAAGGAAAGGAAACAACCAGAAAAAATCCAATATAAGAGAGAAAAAACTGTGTATACCTTCCCTGCCCTATTTCCTCGTCAGTCGTCGTGCATGTTAACCAAATTAACTAGAGAAAACCAAAACTTCAGCAGCACACACTTTTACCTACTACCAAAAAATCCCGCAGAGCCTGGAAATGAACAACTACAACTCCATGATAAGCAGTTAAGTGGGCTGGTTGCTCCACTGTGTGATCCATTCCTTCATCACTTCTCACAGCCCAACACCACTGAAATACATAATACAGCACTGCAAGTGTTTTTTAAAAATGGATTCTGAAGTCGCCCACCACAATAGTCTCTGTAAATGCCCAGGAATGAAATAACACGATAGAAATCATAATGATCACACGCTCCACATGCTCGACCTCCCCGAACAGAACACATTCCTCCTTCTGCCGTCTCTTCATCTGGGCAAGGGAATGACTCTTAATTGCCACACAGATCGTCATTTAAGCTCACTGGGGACAAAGAGCCATGTCCCCCAACTCAATAGCTAGGTTGGGTGATGGATTCCTATAATACTATGTAGTACTAGATAAGAAAATCCAGGCCACTGCTAATCATTCTCATCTAATAGCAGAAACATGAAGTGTTTTGAAGGAATTGAAGAAATAAGTTTCGTTAATGATGACCTCTGTAATACCCTGGACTGAGCATGCTGTATATCAATAACAATGATCAGTCTTCTTTTGAAATTCATTGTTGTTCATAATAGAACATTATGCTTATTGCATAACTCAACAAGGGATCATATTCTTTCCAATAAACATACAGAATTTTCCAGATATACAATTCTGCAATTTATAATTTTAATAGTACGGAGATCCACAACAGAAATTTGGAGGATTGCAATGCCTACAAAGCCAGCACTAATGAATCTCAAAGGGCAAAACAAAAGCACATTGTTTCTTCTGTGATCACTATGTTTAAAATGTGATACCCACTACAGTTTCAGTTTTGGTGATCTTATTGAATGACTAATCTTGCACGTATGTATCACGTGCTTTCAGCCTTTTAAATCTCAGAAGCTGAACAATTTTCCAGTAACATTTTTCATACATGCTATTTGATGTCGATAACAACTCTACAACACAAAATCACAAATTCCCATTACCAATAACATTTTGGTTGCCATAAGACTAGATAGTAAATTTTCGTGGACAATCTAAAATCTACTGTAGATCAAGATATGGGTTTAACTTCAGATATTATCCCCTGGGATACTGACAAACGAGAGGCTTTGCAGTGCATCAAAAGCAATAGCTGATATATAACACCAATGCAGTTCTTCATACATAGCCAACAATTTAACATCACTAATTTATGTCTCTACAATATAATTTTTGCATCATTTTCAGTATGAAGCAGTGTTTGATAGTCACAAGGATTGTTTCTTGAGCTTCAAATGAATGCACACCAGTTTAAAGCATCTGCAATCACTTGCATCTGAAAGCTTTTGCCACCGGGGAATAAATATTCACTCTATAACTGTCAATTGTCATATCCGATTAATACCAAGTGCTTTACTAGACAAGTCTTGTACATCTCTTATTTTATAATTACAGACACTTCCAGAAATAACCTAATATAAATCACATCTTCCATAGTAAACAAGCAGCACTACTTATTACTTTACTATTCTGTTCGTACACGCTTAATGTCACCATCTGGAACACTAGCATCACCAGTAGAGCTCTTGGGGGCAGCAGAAAGTTGACCGGTACCCTGAAAATAAAATATTTCATATTAATGCTCACAGAAACTCACATCTAAAAATGATTCTTGCCGATAGATATATGGTGACATTTTCTGGTGAACAAACTAGTTTGTCAATTTACAGACTGTTAAATACATGATATTAAACCACGGTATGAGAGAATGATTCAACATTATTTATTGCATGCATTCATATAACCTTTATAAATGAATACACAGCAATGCAAATTCATGATAGAATATTACTTTCATTTACCAGTTTGATCATCACATTGACAGTGGTGGCATAAACAATTGTAAACATAATATAATATTTCTATCCAGTATGGGAGGATAGAAACCACTGGCTATGATTTTTTCACTGCAACTGCTCCCAGTAATGCTGGGAGTTTGTATGGGCTAGTTGGAGACATATCATTGACAGAAAGCGTCTTTGGAAAACATGCCCTTTATGTGATGTTGATTTTGTCGTTCCTCATTTCTGCACAGTGGTATTGCATTAGAATTGTCAGCCTAGTAATGTTGGGAGTTTTTTTGGGTTAGTCGGAGACATATCATTGACAGGAAGCGTCTTTGGAAAACAGGCCTTTTATGTGACGTTGATTTTGTCGTTCCTCATTTCTGCAGAGTGGTATTGCATTAGAATCATTAGCCTAGTAATGTTGGGAGTTTGTATGGGCTAGTTGGAGACATATCATTGACAGGAAGCGTCTTTGGAAAACAGGCCTTTTATGTGATGTTGATTTTGTCGTTCCTCATTTCTGCAGAGTGGTATTGCATTAGAATCGTCAGCCTAGTTATCTGGAACAGTAACTGTGAAGTTGTCTTTAGCAGGCACAAGTGTTCTTTTTCTCTGTATAGACTATAGAGGATGTCTTTTAGATGAGTTGATTGTACAATTCAGAATCAAAGGGTCTCATTAGGAGAAAAGTGAGAGTTTGTGGTACTACAGCTCAGACTTACTTTTAAGGAAATTTTCACCATCCTTGAGGTGGATTGAAAATTTCTAGTGTTTTCTCCCCCCTAAATAACATAATACAATATTATAAGGGACATGCAACCAAGCAAATGCATATGAAAGAACGCATGATTTTGGATAGATGGATGAAATATTTGTATATGAAACTATCACTAGTAAACTATACAATGACTTCATGAATAATTTTCCTTTCCACTATATATATATCATACACAATGACGGCAATGTGTTAAAACCCTGTTTCAGGAGGCTGTAAAAGACTAAATGAATTGGTCGTCTTTAATATTCATGAAAGACAGTCAATATGTAATTTACAAGATTAGAACCTGACATGCACGTCCTAAAAATGTTTCATTTGATTGGAAAACCAAAAAACTGTACATTGTAGTTTATGGGAATATTCCACCAGCTTGTATACCTTAATAAGATATATTGTGTTAAACTTGAGCAAGTGCAATGACACATAATGGCCAAAGCAACAGTGATATTATGAACAGTGGCAAATTTGAAAATTTCTTGAGACATTAAACCAGCCAGAGCCTATACAAAGTGAAAGACAGTCAACAAGCAATTTCCAGAATTAGAACCTAAAAAATATCATCAAAATCACGTCACTTGGGTTGGCTTGGTAGGTAGGCCATAGAACTCTATGTTGTTATCTGTAAAAACATTGCACCAGCTGGTATGCATTGTTAAGTCACTTCATGATAGCATAAGCTAGTTCCTTATCCAAAATGGCCCAAGCATCAACAATATGGTCACAACCAATCGCATTGATTGTGTTGCCACAAAATGTGCCACCTATGTAAATGTTAAGTCAAAAGCACCTAGAGGATAGACCTATGTAACAAGGAAGATGGCCACTGTCACCTCACCAACTCTCCTCTTCTATTTAGGTTGACTCTCTTCTGGCTCAAGGGAGCTTTCCTAAACATGATTGCTGGAATTCAAAGGCTATGGAGTGCAAAACGTGATTTGAAGAGTGAATTCCAGCAAAAAGGAATCCTGAAAGTTAAGAAAATAGGGTGGAATTGGATGGTGGAGTAGAGATTAGTGCCTTGTCCATTGGGCACTTTGGGGTCATAACAAAAGCTCGAGCGGGAGGTTGTTCCAAAGATGGGAAAGAAACATAATAGCTGAATTATACCAGCTATAAGTACTCTCTTTGCTGGTCCCAGATTGCAAAAACATGGTAAGGGTCCTAAATGTGTAGACAACACCCAACACCTGAGGATACAACATCTATCAAGAATTATCTATGAGAAAATTTAAACCATGAATAGAGAAGGAAATGTATTCATATCCAATGTTCTAATGGGAAGACTGGAAAAGCAAACCAACTGCTAACTCTCCAAGTATATGTCAAGGAAATGTATTCATATGCAATGTTCTAATTGTTGAAATATGTAACTAGGTTCGGTCTTCATAATGACATATGTAATCATGATTTTGTGTATGTGATGTAAAGAGAAAAATAAATTTACTATTGTCATTATTGAGGCATCGGTTTCATGCTCAAGGGAAATTTATTTTTAGGTCAACCACCGATTGTGTGCTTCTAGGGCTTGTTATTGAGTCTACAAGTCAATTGAGTCATTATCATGTATGGAAGACCCTTTTGGGCATGTTATATATTGTAAAGAAAATTTATGTGAGTAAAAAATAGAGTCAAAGACCCCCCAAGACCTAGTCAATGTGCAAGAAACAAGTCAGCCTTCACAAGAGACAAGTCGGCCTAAGGGCAGTGCAAGTCAGCCTACAAGATGCAACAATAAGACTATATAGGACTCTACCTCATTTGCAAAGTACATCAATCAAGTTCGTGGAAGCAAAGGGAAGGAGAATCTAAGGAAAAGGAAAGCGAAGTTTTTAAGGATTGTTTTTGGGCTATTCACCTCACACGTGTCAAATATTTAGGGCTACCTTCCGCTGCAGAAGTATCGAATTACAGTCACATAAGGAAGTCCAGATTTGTCACTCAAAAATTTTCCATTGCAAGTCGGGTTTCCTAGGAGAAGAAGCCATCCCAAGCGAAGGAGACAAAGAGGGTAAAACCTTATTCTTCCACATGTGCAGAAACTAGGGTTTTTGTAGTAGTCGAAAGAGAGTGTTGCAACAGTTGTAATGCTAGATTAACTTGGATTGACTTTGCTAGAAGAAAGTTCTTCAAAGGAGAACTTTGACTTGGTCTTGGATGAGTTTTGGTCAAGGGTCATAGGTCTTGGAATTTGTCAATTGAAGTTATATAACAAGAGAAGAGTTCTTGTGGGTTTTCCTCTCAATAGGAGAGATTTTGGCCCTGGCTGATTGCCTATATCTTGTCTTCCTTTGTATCATTGTTTTTTATCGTTTTGGTAGTTGTTTGATGATGAGAACACTAGTTATAATCAAGAGAAAGAAGAAGTTAATCAAGTTAAGTAATATATATCACAAACAGTTATCAAAGTAAGAGAAATCACCTAATCTAGCTGCCCCTAGATTTCTCAACACTAATGGGAACATGACATGTAAGAAGGGAGAAGTACACCAACTTCTAAGACTCCAAGTGTATGTCTAGCTATTTCAACAAAAAAGGGAAAGCAAAAAAAAAAAAGATATGCAAAGCATCCTCACCCACAAAATAATTGTTGTGAAAACTTCTGAATACAACTTTATAGAAATCCTACAGAGGTATCTTGATTTAATTCTCCTACTTGTGATTTAATCATACAAGTTATTTTCAAAAAATACTCAAAAAATACCCAAGCAAACACAACTAGTAGCCTACACACATACATATCATTTACTGAATAGTACGCTCATTCGGCAAAGTGACACAGATTTTTTGGACAAATGTCCCTGGAAAAACTCAATGCGGGAAAACTGGTCCAACAACTATGAGGGTTTATTATTATTAAGTAGCAGTTTCTGAGTACATCTAGGGTGCCATAAACTCGGCAAACCCAACAGAGAAAACCTCGACAATAAGAGAAAATGTGAGATATACCTCACTCTCGCAACTCCCGGCTGATCCGAACGAGGAACTAGTGAAATCCCAGTTGGCTCTGCGCAACAACTGTGTAAGCATGCATAGCCTCGTTGAAGAACTGCGTCACCCTAGCTCTGTGTGGATCTTCCTCTCCTAGATCTCGGTTTCAACCCTCCTGGCTCATAAACCCTTCTCTCGACAAAATTCAAGACTTTTCCTTAGACATGTTGTGCTGCCTCTGCGTGGGCCTACGTCACCCTCCTGAGGGATTGCATCACTCCTTCTGATGGCTGCGCTGCCTCCACTGCATCTCTGTTGCCCTTGCTCTACACTGTACTCTTGGCCCTCCTAACCAATCACTATATCTGCCCCTCGCTGCAAGTTTGAGCCACTCAGATCTGATCTTCATCCAAGCACTGCTCCGTCAGAAGAATTCGATCTCTTAGACTCTATGTGTGTCTCCAACTGACCCCAAGCCTTTCCTTTATACTTTTTCTCGTTGACATATCAATGACAGTGATTTAATCTCTTATCGACGACTTAGATTAAAAGACTGCTTGATCCGCGTCACTTAGAACATTTCATGACATGTGTTTCATTAATTCACTTTAATTTTTCTAATTCCTTAAGTTAGACTTGGGTCCTCATTAAAAAAAATAATTATTTTAATATCTTACACATCAAATGGAATTTCTCCAAACGCTTTCTGGGTTTTGGAGGTCTTGCGTGTCTTGGCCCCTCAAAATTTAAGGGCTAGAGCACACTCGATGCCATCTCAAAATCTCAACAATTGTTAATTTACCAAGCACTTCCAATAATTTTTTATTAAACCTCAAGTTAGAGAAGTTTACCAAATTCAACATACAAAATGATGACTGAGAAAATCCTTACATAGATTTCAGCTCAACTCTCTTACAAATAATTATTATTCTCTTTTATTCTAGAAATTTCTTGAAAATATTTTAATAGTCTCCTAAGTGGGTGAATTAGGCCAAAAGGCTCACACAAAATACTAAATAAACAAAGTAGATGAATGTTGTGCCACATGTCATCTTCCTCAAACAATCTTGGAAGGTGCATGCAATGAGACACTTGTCGTGATGAAATATGGCATTCCTCAAGGATAGTCACAACTTAAGTGTAATAAAAAGTTAAACCATAAATAGAGAATATTTGTTTCAATGAAGATCTCATGGGCATTGTTACCCACCAAGAGTGGGTCATCCCATAGGAGAAATTCTTTCTCCTACTTTGGACAACCAACAACTTTATGCATTGATCAGTATATGATGATATGCCATGATTTTCTGCCATTTGCACCAATCAGATACCTCCCACCATTTCTCATTCCTTTTAAATGAAGGTGATTACCCATCACCAGGCACTTTAATTATTTTGCAATCAAGTGCTTTGAATTAATGTTTTAGCCATTCTAACATGGATTAAGGGGTAATCTCAATGATTGACTAATCTTGATTGTAAGCTTGTTCTCTCACCTTACCAAGGATTTAGTCTTTGGACCTAGTGTAGTGGGACCTCCGTTGAGGCCTTAGGGTTATAGGAAGGGCACTACTTGGGAACTTGGATTGAAGTAGTGTGTCCATAACCTTTCCATACTTACCACTCTTCACCATTCCCTTGATTTTGTTAGTTTTTGTAGCATTAGATGTGTTCTAGCCACGAAACTTTGTGGAGAGGCTAGAATACATGAGATCTCCAGAACCTAGAAATCATTTCTGGAAATTCCATTTAGAAGTGACTTAATTAGATTATTAACCATTTTTTTTTAATGTTTCTTAAGTTTAAACATAAGAAAACACGTTAATTAATCAGTATTAATTAAGTCAAGGTGAGAATAATCTAGAAACTCAAACGGATCGATCCAGAGATGATCATGACCATCGATTATGTTTTAATGTAATATCCCTGTTTAGGGTGGGCCCTGCCACGTGTCCGGGGTCTACGTAATGAGGGGTTGTTTAGCCGCCACCCTCGGATGCTCCGGTGGGCCTTAAGACCCCACCCTTAACACCCTAGGATGCTGCCCTCACTAACAGTTCGGGCTTTTGGTGTAGTGGTTGGGCCTTCGTGGTATCAGAGCAGAGGTCTCGAGGTCGAGACTCGCGGAGCGTGGTGGGCTGTAATATCCCTGTTTAGGGCAGCCTTGTTTAGGGTAGACTCTGCCACGTTGCCGGGGTCTGCGTAATGAGGGGTTGTTTAGCCGCCGCCCTCAGATGCTCCAGTGAGCCTTAAGACCCCACCCTTAACACCCTGGGATGCCACCCTCACTAACAGTTCGGGCTTTTGGTGTAGTGGTTTGGGCCTTCACTGTTAGTAAGGGCGGCATCCCAGGGTGTTAAGGGTGGGGTCTTAAGGCCCACCAAAGCATCTGAGGGCGGCGGCTAAACAACCCCTCATTACGCAGACCCAAGACACGTGACAGGGCCCACCCTAAACAGGGCTGCCCTAAACAGGGATATTACAGCCCACCACACTTTGCGAGTCTCGACCTCGAGACCTCTGCTCTGATACCACGAAGGCTGAACCACTACACCAAAAGCCCGAACTGTTAGTGAGGGTGGCATCCCAGGAGGTGTTAAGGGTGGGGTCTTAAGGCCCACCGCAGCATCTGAGGGCAGCGGCTAAACAACCCCTCATTACGCAAACCCCGGCAACGTGGCAGGGCCCACCCTAAACAGGGTTGCCCTAAACAGGGATATTACAGAACACCACGCTCCGCGAGTCTCGACCTCGAGACCTCTGCTCTGATACCACGAAGGCCCAACCACTACACCAAAAGCCCGAATTGTTAGTGAGGGCGGCATCCCAGGGTGTTAAGGGTGGGGTCTTAAGGCCCACCGGAGCATCTGAGGGCGGCGGCTAAACAACCCCTCATTACACAGACCCCGGACACGTGGCAGGGCCCACCCTAAATAAGGCTGCCCTAAACAAGGATATTACAGCCCACCACGCTCTGCGAGTCTCGACCTCGAGACCTCTGCTCTGATACCATGAAGGCCCAACCATTACACCAAAAGCCCGAACTGTTAGTGAGGGCGGCATCCCAAGGTGTTAAGGGTGGGATCTTAAGGCCCACCGGAGCATCTGAGGGCGGGGGCTAAACAACCCCTCATTACGCAGACCCCGGCAACGTGGCAGGGCCCACCCTAAACGGGGCTACCCTAAACAGGGATATTACAGCCCACCACGCTCCGCGAGTCTCGACCACGAGACCTCTGCTCTGATACCACAAAGGCCCAACCACTACACCAAAAGCCCAAACTGTTAGTGAGGGCGGCATCCTAGGGTGTTAAGGGTGGGGTCTTAAGGCCCACCGGAGCATCTGAGGGTGGCGGCTAAACAACCCCTCATTACGCAGACCCTGGACATGTGGCAGGGCCCACCCTAAACAGGGATATTACAGCCCACCACGCTTCATGAGTGTCGACCTCTGCTCTGATACCACGAAGGCCCAACCACTACACTTAAAGCCTGAACTGTTAATGAGGGCGGCATCCTAGGATGTCAAGGGTGGGTTCTTAAGGCCCACCGGAGCATCTGAGGGCGGCGGCTAAACAACCCCTCATTACGCAGACCCCGGACACGTGGCAGGGCCCACCCTAAACAGGGATATTACATTCACGCTGTCTAGCCTCCACAGCGGTGAATCTCTGCCCCATCACCTCGATCTGCCTCGCCAGATCTTGCACTGATTTGAGGAGTGCTTCCCCAAACTGTTTTGCATCACTATCATCTGCCATTGGCTCTCCCTGCTCTGCATCTACCACAGGCCCCACCTGTTCTGCGTCTATCACAGGCTCCTCCTGTTCTGCGTCCACCACCCGAACGCAGTCCCCCTCTCCGTAGGTGTTCTCCAACCTACGCTCAATATCTCTGTACTTCCTACCTTTGTAGCAGATCTAGGGTTTCTCCCCCGGTGTCATAGACAACTAGCTCCACAGGCTGAGCCAGATCTATGCTCTGATACCACTGTAATATCCCTTTTCAAGGATATCTCTCAAACACAGGCAAACTCCAACCAGAGATGGACTGGGAGGGCATTTACCAGATATTTCACCTCTGAAAAGAGGGTGAGATCTGGAGGCTACCTGGCCCTTTCCAGACTCTGTCTAAGAGTATGGGGAAAAACACACCAAGTGGTATAGTAACTGGAATGCTCGAAGAGAAAAATAACAGTAGTGCAAGCATACAATAGCATATATAGAACATGTAATAGCTACTCAAGAAATGTAGAGAGAATGTTGAGCCATTTTATTATACTGAGAAATAATAAGGAGTATAAGAGGTGATTAGAGTGATGGCACCTCGACTTGCACCAGGCAAGTGAAGAAATACTCTCAGGATGACAAAGGAATGGCTGCTCTCTGATCTGCGTCCAAGCCGCTGGAAAACTGCCATGTAGCTGCTACTGCTGGAACAAGCTGAGTATCTGGGGCTGCTCCCCTACTCGGAATAAGCTGAAACTCTGGAATCGGCCTCTACTGACAAAACCCAGAAAAGCCCAGAGAGTGTTTCTGGAATAGCCGACCCCCGAAAATCACCCCCTTGAGGATCTATGCTATCCTCCAAGGCTCTGCACTGACATTGAAGGGAATCCACCAAAATACTGCCTCAAACTCTGCCAAAATCCTCCAATAGGCAAGGGCTGGGCCCTTGCTCAATCTCAAAGTTCAAAACCTCCAAAAGAAACCCAATCCGGAGCTCCCAAGAAATGGACTGCATTCTCCCTCTCAAGACTGCGTAGTCTATGGATGCACTGCTCCTCCACAAAAGCCAAACACCAATCCTCCTGCAAAATACTGATGGGACAACCTCACCCGAGCAGGTACTCGAAGTCCCCCAGGGTTGAGGGTGGATCTCCGAACGGAAACACTCTGTGCACTAAACAATGCTGCAGACTAGCTAAACAACCAGCGTGCTCAAGAAGTCGAAGTGACCAGCTCAATATCATAAACATCGAATGAGGAAATGAGGAGGTTCTCCTCCTTTTTATAGCAATGGGCCTCTCTCAACCCTAGGCCCCCACCACCTCCAACGTATCCTCCATTTGGCCCACGTAGCCAACTAGTCTGCGCTACCATGGCCCACGTGGTCTAAGTGGGTCCCCCTCTACGTGGTCCCTTGGCCCCCCTTGGCCCACTTTAAGTCAAAACATTGAGTCTACTAGGAGTTCACTTTATTTTAGTGAGTTATGTCCCCCTCTCACTCAATTATTTATATTTTTAACTATATTAGGCAAAATTGATCAAAATTAATATTTCCAATTAGCTATCGCTAATTGGGAATATTACATTTCATCTTGTCCATTGGTGCTCCAACAAAGGATTATAAGAGGAGGTCAATGTGGTGATAGAGAACACAATTGAGCAGTTTGATTTCTTGGCAGATCGATTTCCTGAGTAGTGGCAGTGAGTTGTCGGAGAAAGAGTCAGAGATCGAAGTAGAGACAGTGAGGCTGGAGGAAGTGATTCCAGATCCAACGAGTGCATTTGCAAAGAGGTAGAAAAGCCACAAAGAGGCTAATGCAGGGGCTGCGTAACAACTTCTAGCTGCAACTTCAATTCGCTGAGAGGGAAAGACGCCTTCAGTTCCAGAGGACGAGAAGAGTGCTGGCGAAGCATCTTCGTAGCCAACAGAGGGCAAAACGACTTCATTAGAGATCATTCTAAGGCTTAACATTAAGTAGGTTGCGTAGTGTAGTGCAGACGTTGACACAGAGGGTTAGAGGGCTGAGTTTGTACAGGCAAGTTGTGCCAGGAGTTTTCCTGTGGGGTGAGGAAAATTCCTCACTAGATTTTTGCCAATATTTTTCTTTGTAGGATTGCCAGATTTCGACATCCAGTTGTACTCGAAATTTCTCACTGCTACATAATAATAAAACCCTCGGTTGCTACACCAATTTTCCCGCGTTGGGTTTTTCTAGGGACTTTTGTCCAAAAAAGATTGAGTTAATTTTATGTGTGTGTGCTAGGATTTTTTAGCTTCCAACGTTTTATTCTTCCGCAGTTTTATTTGTGTAGATTGCAGTGTGATTTATTCAGTATATTTCGTAGCAAACAACAAATAAATTCCTAAATTAAATTAACAATTAAGAGAATAATTTCCAGTCGCTGCAATAGGATTTTGGTTTGGAATTTTCACATGGTATCAGAGTGCAGTTGATTAGCCAAAGAGCTCAGAAGTGAAAATAAGGAATTTCGCTGCTTTGTGTGGGTAGCAGGTGAAATTCCTAAAGTCAGTGTAATCATTTTGTCAGGAGGCCGAGTTACTTGAGGAGGTTTGATTTTTCTGTGTGAGAGGCAGAAAAATTCGATCTTTTTAGATCAAATGATTTCAAAGTTAGAGGGAGCAACTCAGAGTTTCCGTTTGTTGGGAAGATCTCTAGTTGGATGTAGAGGGTTTTGCAATAGATTTCTAGAGAAAAACCGACGTTGGGGTGGAAGAGAGAAGAGCACACACAGAGGGGAAATTTCTCTCAGGGTACTTCTAATCTCAAGAAGTTTGATATTTCCTTATTGGTAGTAGTCTTGAGCAGATATTCTCACTCCAGAAGGGATTGCGAGTGGCATAGCAGCGACCGAGCAAAAGGAAAGAGAGAGTTTTCGACAGTTCATTGAGATGGCCACTGCAGGGCTTCATGATCAGGACAGGTTGGATGGAGCTTCCAACTACGTCATCTGGAAGGAAAGGATGTCCTTCCTTCTAGATGAATTTGGCCTGAAAGCCTACATCGATAATGTAGTGGCGTTTCCTTGGGATGCAGATTAGCTGAAAGATTACAGAAAAGAGATGGCACGGGCGAAGCGACCGATCCTAGATGGGGTCAGGGATCATGTAGTCTCGCATATAGCTAGCAAAGAAACTGCTAAGCAGGTGTGGGATGCTCTCGCTATGCTATATCAGGGTACTTCCGAGCAGAGGAAGATGTACCTAAAGGAGAAGCTGAGACTCATTTGTATGCAGAAAGGGAAATCATAGACCACCACCTTACCAAGATTCAGGAGGTCTGGGACCAGTGGCCAGCTATTGTGGCAATGCCTCAACCTTTGTAGCTAGTGCGATTAGCTCTCAATAGTGTCTTTGAGGATTGGCAAGTCTTCGTCCAAAGTATATTGGGTGGGGACACACTACTAGGATGGGACAGGGTGTGGGTTGATTTGTAGCAGGAGGAGTTGAGACGATCTCTGCTTAAGAGCACCATCAGTGGCAACAATAGTGGATCGAAGATGGTGAAGGAGGATAATGTGGCCCTCGTATCTATGGGTCCCAGTCAGGGACAGGGGGAGCAGAGGAAGAAGAATGACGTGTTGAAAGGTCAAATGCTTTAGATATGGTGAGCTCGGTCACTACAACACCTAGTGTCCCCTCAGGAAAAAAGGACAAAGAGGAGAAGTAGGCAGCTTTTGCAGAGATCGATAAGCTCTCCTCCACGCTGGAGGAAGACTTCGCTATGTTCGTCGGCACACCTCCAGGAGTGAGGTGGGGTGACCTGGTGTTCTAGCCCCAAAGATCTACATAAGAGCAGGATCATTGAGGAGTCCACCTATTGGATCAATACCTGGCTACGGGGGCCCACAATATTCAGTAGTAGAATGGATCAGTCGTAGTAGATGTAGTCAGATACCAGAGAGACGGTTGCAGAGACTTGAAGTGATCAAATGTTAGGGAGTGCAAATGCAGAGTTGGTAGCAGTACAGTTGGCACAATGCAAATTCAGTAATGATGCAGAGTCTTCAGGGGACAGGGCAGGGGCTAGCAAAAGTAAGAGACTCGGGTGACATATGCATTATATTGATCACAGTTGATCTAGTATTTAGGATGTTTTTTTGTTGCAGTAGCAACAACAACAGAGTTGCAGTGCAAATGCAGTGTAGGCAACAGTTCAGCAAGGTCAACAACAACACAAATGCAGCGCATATCAAAGTTGCGCAGTAATTGGTGGGCAACAGTAGCCATACATCAATAACGTTACAAGAGATGATGCAGAGACAAGGTGTTGAGGCAGCATGTGCACCACTAGAACACATTCCTCACTAAAAGGGAGTGTTGTTTTTTGTAGCATTGGATGTGTTCTAACCACAAAAATTTGTGGAGAGGCTAGATTACATGAGATATCCAGAACCCATAAATCGTTTCTGGGAATTCCTCCCAGAAGTGACGTAATTAGATTATTAACCAATTATTTTTATGTTTCTATGTCTAAACTTAGGAAAACAGGGTAATTAATCAGTATTAATTAAGTCAAGGCGAGCATAATCTAGAAACTCACACAGATCGATCCAGAGATGATAGTATCCATCGATTATGTTTTAATATTGGTCGTTGGTGCTGCAATAGAGGATTATAAGAGGAGGTCGATGTGGTGATGGAGAACACACTTTGAGCAGTTGGATTTCTTGGCAGATCGATTTCCTGGGTAGCAGAGAGGCAAAAGAGCCATAAAGAGGCTGACGTAGGCACTGCACAACAACTTCTAGAGGCAAGTTCGAATTTTTGAGAGGAAAAGATGACTTCAATTCCAGAGAACGGGACAGAGTCCCAAATTGACGAAGAAGCATCTTCCCAACCAATAGAGGGCAAAACAACTTCATCAGAGACCAATTTGAGGCTTGACGTTAAGCAGGTTGCGTAGAGGCTGACGCATAGGGTTAGAAAGCCAAGTTTCTGAAGGCAAGTTGTGCCAGGAGTTTGCCTGTCGGGTGAGGAGAATTCCTCACTAGATTTTTGCCAATATTTTTCTCTGTAGGATTACCAGATTTCGACATCTAGTTGTACTCATAATTTCCCACTACTGCATAATAATAAAACCCTCGGCTGTTCCACCGATTTTCCCACATTAGGTTTTTCCAGGGACTTTTGTCCAAAAACAATTGTGTTAATTTTATGTGCGCTAGCATTTCTTGGCTTCCAACATTTTATTCTTTCACAATTTTATTTGTGTAGATTGCAATGTGATTTATTCAGTATTTTTCATAACAAACAACAAATAAATTGTTAAATTAAATTAACAATTAGGAGAATAATTTCTAATTGCTGCAACAGGATTTCGGTTTGGAATTTTCACAGATTTTACATCCATCCATTGGGTTTGTTGTCATTGGTTCATTGGGATTGGCACCCTCATATCCACATCCTTCAGTCAGGGTCGGAAACTTTGCCTTGGAGGTTGATGCAGCTAAAAGATAGGTTAAACCATAAGATGGACACAATGGAAGAAAAAGAAAAGTCAAAATGAAAAAGATGGTCGAGACAATAATTAGGGCGTGGGAAAAATCCTAGCATGAGCTTTACCCCACTCATTAGCCATGACGTAGTTCTTGAGCACTAGATGTTCCATTACATAATAAAAGAACCATCACATGTCCAAACCCTAATAAGTGAAAAATCGACTCATCCTTAAGGTGTAAATAAATGCTACATCATTAAAAGAAAGTTTGAAATTTGGACACCTAATCTATGCTCTTTATCAAAGCATTATAAAAAAAATAAGTAAAAGGCACACCAGAGGGATGGAAAAAGTAGGTTGAGAAAAGGGGTAACTCATGCCTCCATGATTTCTCCCTCCATCAGTGTTGCACATATTGCGATAATATCGAAATTATCGCAATATTATTGTTGAAAAAAAACTTGTCGATATCATCACCGATAATTATCACATAAATTGGCGAAACCAAAATTATCACAATAATTTCCGGAAATTATTGCGAGTCAAATGAAATTATCGCCTGTTGTTCCACAATTTACTTTTAAGCATCTGGGTCCAAACTTTTTTGTCATTTTGGTTTTTTGCTTGTTGGGATTAAGCTCTGAAAGGTATAACTACCTTGTGACATGACTCTAACCATTGAACAAATGGATTTCCATAGATTTTGTTGCCATTAGTTGAGTATTTGTGGAGTGGATATCTACTCCAATACACCATTTCCACATCTCTAAGGGCTACAAGGGCCCTTCTTATAATGACTTGAGAGGGCATTCTCCTTCAAGGGGAAAGGATGATTGCACAAGGATATTGGTTGAATTGAAAGAATCATGGGAGATCACAAGATGCACTATTATGTCAAATGGTTGGATAGATGGGAAAGGCAGATCCATTCTGAGTTTCTTGGTTAATTGTCCCAAGGGTTCAATGTTTATCAAATCTAATGATGCATCTGCATATGTTAAAGATGCACAATTGTTATGTAAGTTATTGGATAACTTCATTCAGGAGATAGGTCCGCAATATGTTGTCCAAGTCATTACAGACAATGCTGCTAACTATGTTGTTGCTGGCAAGTTGCTCATGGAGAGGTATCAGATCGTATATTGGACTCCTTATGCCGCCCATTGCATTGTTTGACGCTAGAGGGCTTTGGAAAATTCCTTGGAACAAGGAAATTGTTGAGTCAGCTAGGAGTGTTACAAAATATATTTACAATTGTTCTACCACCCATGAGACAATTCACAGGGGCAAAGGAGTTCGTTCTTCCTGCCATCACATGTTTTGCAACTAGCTTCATTTCTCTTCAATCTCTTCGCAATTCAATGTTGGAGTCGTAAAGGATGTTTATCTCAGATGAGTGGAATGCTTGGGTCTATGTTACAAAAGTGGATGGGAAAGCCATAGCCCAACTTGTGAGACACAACCAAAGTTTCTGGACGGGAGTGGAGGCGTTGTGTGCTATGAGTGAACCTTTAGTAAAGCTTCTTCACTTGGTTGATGGTGAGAAGCCCGTAATGGGCTAGTTGTAAGAGAACATGGATAGGGCCAAGGAAGTTATCCAATGATACTATGAGGACAAGTGGGAAGAGGGATTCACTAGACGAGACGAGATATGGGGTGTGATTGATGAGCGATGGAACAACACTCTCTATCGTTCAATTCATGCAATAGGGATCTACCTCAACCCTGCATTCTCTTATGCATGTGGATTCAGGTTTGATGCAGAGGTTATGGATGGACTTTACCAATGTATTCAAAGGATGGCGTTGACTTCCACTGAATGCAATGAGATTTCCAAACACCTTGAGCTATATAAGTTGGGTTTTGGGACATTTGAGTATGATATGGCTATACAAGACAAGATCGCAAAGATGCCAGGTAGGCTACAAGTAATATTTGACATTTGATATTTGTTACTTAATGGAAAATTGAAATATAAGTCGTTGTCTTCCCTTGGAAATTTGAATCCTTTCCATTTATTTGTTGTAGCTATTTGGTGGGCAAACTATGGTAGAAGAGTCCCAGAGTTGCAAAAACTTGCCATTCGAGTGCTAAGTCAAACTTGAAGCTCTTTTGGGTGTGAGCACAACTAGAGTGTCTTTGAAAATATACACTCCAAAAAGCGCAACAAGTTAGAAACCTAAAAATTTTCAAATTTAATTTTAATTTTTTTATATAAGTTCATTAACTTAATTTATGGCATATGTGGGACATCATCTTGAATACTCATTAAATGATTCCTCTAATGATTAATCACAAAATGCTCCTCAAGCAAGTTAGATGTCCACCACCTCAATGACATATTATATGTCTACTACAATCTCATGTTATGGGTCGAGCAGATAAACAAAGTACCTAATACATATGCCATTTCATTGGAGGCACTTAACACCATGAGTTTGTCTAGGGTGGAGATCGAGAGGCCTATTATGGAGGAGGAGCCTGAGTGATTGGAGCAAGAAGATGAGGTCAAGGAGGAGGAGGAGGATGCTCCACTTGTAGGAGAGACATGTTGAGAATTTTATAGGGCGTAGTTTAATTCAATTTTCTACCTGATAATTACTGGTGAACTTATTTCTCTTACTTTAGATCTTATCTTTATTAAACATAAACATGAAAGTAAAATGCTGATAGAACATACTAATAGATCGACAAAAGACAAGCCAATAATATACTTAAATTTTGTCAATTAGAGATGAATGGTGGCGTTACGACAGTCAACAAGATGCTTCAACCAACAAAGTCTTTTTTAGGTCAGCCAACCAAATGTGTCACACAACCCTCAAGACAGCTCCATAAAGTCAACCCAAAGTCAACGCAAAACAACAACAACAAAAAGTCAATGCAACAGGTCAAAGTCAATGTTTAGCCTCGATATGTGTGCCAATCAATGCAACCTTCAAAAATCAGACTTTTGGTGAAGTTTGGAGGTCAAAGGACCAAGCGTTGACCAAAGTCAACGTGTTCAAACATGCACTGAAACCCTAGACAGATCTGCACCAAAAATCCCTCGCTGCTACTCCACACGTGTGAGAATAAAATGCCTCCAAAAGTGAACTAACCAATTAAACAAAAGAGAGAAGTGTGTGATGAGTTGATGATGAAATGACCTCCAAGTCTCTCCAATTTATATCCATCTATCAAGGTGTGTGACACATCTGTTGGGCTCTCAAGCCTACACTACAAATCTGGTCGACCTTTCACATAAGTGGAATAAATTCAAAATAAATGTTCTACTCATCTGATCAAGATGATCTTTAGATTAATCTTGCACCTCTCTGAAAGAGGAATCCAATAAAAATATTGGCATCATCATCTGAGTAGTACACCATGGAGTTTGGACCTAGTTGCCAAAAACTAACACTCCCTCTCAACTAGGGAGAATTCCATCCACCAATGCCATCCAAACATCGTGCGTCATCCCGCCGTAACTTGCTTTGATGGCTTCTTTATTTCAAATGGTGAGTCAGAAAGACATCACTCGTGGCTGACTTGAAGTCAGCTTAGAGGTTCGAAACCTCTATAGGACTCAAAGGAGTCTCATACCAACCCAAAGTTAGTTTAACTGACCCAAAGTCAGTTGGAGGTCCGAAACCTCACTAGAATTAATCCCAGATCAAGTGGTTGGACACGTGCCATCATAGACATGAAGAGTACGACAATCTCCGATGCGTTCATTGGTCTTGCTATCAGTCTCTATTCACATTTCCCACCTCATTGGCCAAGATGAGTGATACTTCCTATTGACCACACTTTGTCATCGACTCCATAGCAATACACTCCCATTTTTTCAAATGGGATTCATTATGTTCAATGTATTCGCGCCATTCAGATTCCATCATCAGTGGACAGTTTTATAAACAATGTAAATCCATTCTGCATGTTTATGATGTAAATGATCTAAGTAAGACCATCATGTATGTAACAACCTAGGTAAGCCTAGTATCTTGGTGATGATTTCTATCCTAGGAGGTTTTTTATCTCACTGATCTGCTTGTGTTTTTCGACACAAGTGATCGGCAGAGTTTTCCCCTCCAGCCTCACCTCAAAGCTAGGGTGGATTTTGTCATCAAGATGCTAAGTGCGTCCTAGTGTTTTCTATCGAGTCTTTGTAAAAATAGTTTGGGAATAATCCTAGCTAATTGGCTAGATTATTTTATTACAAACTAATTGGTCTACTAGATTATGTTTTGAGTCGCAAAATTGGGTAGCTATTTGAAGGTCTATACGAATGGATATTCTCCATTTATGTGTCTAAAAGTATTCATCTTATGTAAAGAGTGTTGGAAAAAATAATTAAATCCTTTCTCAGTCAATTAATTAAATTTTCTGGCCAAATTAATTAAAATCCTAAGTCAAAAATTTAATTAATTTTAAGTCCTAGATAAGTTGAAATTCTTCGAAGGCAAAATTCGTGGGTCTTTAAAAAGATAAATTTTAAAAAGTCCCAAGCCAAGGGAATATTGAGAATTTCAAGAAATTTTGGACCCTTGGGCCTTGGTGGTTGAGTCAAAGTCAAAATTTTGAAGTAATTAACTCAGAAATATTATTTTTGAGTTAATTAAAATGAAATTAAATGACAAATTCGTTTTTCTTCAAATTTATAATTTCGACGGTCCAGATTAAAAGATGATTAAATCTTTTCGACGGTTGAGATTATTTTGACAAGGATCAACCAAACTAGCCATTGGAGATTTTAGCTTATAAATTAAAAGTCTTGGTATGACATTATCATCCGATCTTTGGATCGTGCACTTATTCTCAGAAGCTCTTGTAATTTTTTTGATCAATAAAGCATAAAGACTTTGAGGTTACAAACTTTGGTGTCCCTTTTCCAGATTTATGTGGTGATATTGTCTCTAAACTCTGCTACTTCTATTAGCTTTTGATGGTTGATGGCCTCTATGGATTAATCTGCATACACGTATCTTGCGCATTTTTCTGGGTTTCTAAAATAGCATTTTGATTTAACGGAAAGATTAGTTATCTATTTTTCTGAAAGGTCTCATGTTTATTTTTTTTTATCTCTATCAATCTTAAATTCGGATCTAAGTGTGCAGAGATTGTTTTTTAAGGTTTGAGCGTCTGGGGAAGCCTTCAGTTAGACCAGCCGACTCTCAGATTTCATAAATCTGAAAAAGGCCATTGTTTCCCAATTTCTAAAGTTATCTTACGGAATATTTTTTGCAGCATCTTTCTAGAGCTTGTGCTTAAATAAAAAATTTTATCTTAATTTTTTTGAATTTAAAGTTAGATCTTGCTAGTAAGAGCCTTAGATCTTCAGATCTGGGAGTGAATTTAGAGTTATAACCCTTAGATCTGATAGATCTGCAACTCTTGTGCATAGATATGTAAATATATTGTATAGATTTGTAATTTAAATGTATAGATCTGAAATTTTGTAACATAATTTTGAATTCTACCATTTGAGTTTTTAGGATTTTCGTTATTTTTGTACATATTGGGTATTGTGTTTCTTTTTTTCACTTGTGCAGGATTAGATCTGAAAAATCAGCTAAGGAAATCTTCAAATCTAAGCCAGATCTAGACCTTGGAGGGCAAAATTTGGGTCAATATTTGTTTGCAGGAATATATCTAAAAAATTAGCCAAAGAAATCTTCAGATCTGAGCCAGATCTAGACCCTGGAGAGCAAGATCTAGGCTTTTGAGGGTATTTTTACAGGATTTTGGTCTCCAAATTTCTAATTTTCAAGTGACAACATTATCCCAAAATTTCAAGAATTTTCAACAGTGGGATTTTCAAAGCCTTGGGCTAAGGGTTTGATCTCTAAACCCTTATTTTCTGCAGGTTTTATTACAGCGAACAAATCACAAATAATTAGACCCTAAAAACACATTTTATATGGTCATAATTGTTTAGAATTGCAAAATCTTCATTTTCAGAATTTTTGACCATTTGGACATCTTTATATTTGCCTAGTTCTGATTTTGAAGCTTGCTGGAAATTCTGCATAACTATGTAAAATCAGATCTGAACATTTCTGATGCATATCCTCAATAAGGTCTAAAAAAATTGAATTTTCAGTTTTTTGGCGAAACTTACTGTTTTTAGACATTGTGGGGATCATTTTCAGTTTGTTGATCTATTATCATTTTACTACTGTTATAAACTTATCAATTTTGAAAATTACTGAATCAAAACTCTCTTAAAGCCTTAAAATTGAAATTTTCAAGTTTTAATATATTTTTGCTATTTCTGGAAGTATTTGGCAGCTATTTTGGGCATTTTTATCTTGTTGATCTGTCACTGTTTTACTGCTGAAATAAAAAGATCAGATCTGAAATCTCACTTAATCAAGCCCTACAAATTGGTTTTTCTTCAAGTTCATCAATTTTTACTATTTTTAGTCATTTTGGGCATTGGTGCCGACATCGTTTGTTTGCTGATCTATGGTTTAAATTACTGCTGCAATTTATATTTCCGATCTAAAATCTTGCTGAAAAATATATTGCAAGTTTGACTATAGATTTCTGAATTGGAATTATTTGGAATATCATAAATTCGGAAATATTGGAAATATCTGGCATTTAAATTTGATGGTACTCTCATGATAACATTTTTGTTTCAAATTTAAATGGTTGGTGATTCGCTGTGGTTGGTGACCATTGAGCTATCTTTAATTGTGATTCTAAATTACTTGAAATCGGTAGTAAATTGTTTAAATCAAATTTGAGAATATTTCAAGTGATGATAAATTACATGTCTTTATCAAACATTGTTAATTTGTAATTGTGAGGATGTTTTATTGAATATCATGGTGGTTGATTGATTTTCATAGCAACAGTTACATATCAATTACTTGATCTTAAATTTATAACGAGATATTTTGACTCCATAAGGCACTGGTTTTGAAGTTTCAAATTTAATCGGATCTGTAAAATCTCGTGAATCTTAACAAGTATTTGATTATCTAGCTGTGTCTCTTGAATTGGTTGGTCTCCAACCAGTGCTCCTCTTTCATTTTCATTAGGGTCTACCTCCCTTAGCTTGCAAGGAGACAACTTAGATAGAGAGATTGAGGATCAGGGTGATAGCCCCCGATCTGAGCCATTGTCGCGGTGCCTAGACATTTTGTGCGACAACATTTTTTGGCGCCGCTGCCGGGGATAGAGTTTTTCTGTCCTTGGTCTTAATGACATTTTATAATCTTCTAATCTTTTTCCCCATTCATTAGCCTGTCACAAGGGACCACATTTTTCTGCCGTCATTTCATCTCTTCATCTCTTCCTCTTTTCATCATCTTATCTTTCGTCATCTCACTAATCATTTCATCATTTACACCTTTAGCACCTGGACATTTCGGTTGGCTTCTTGTTTGGGTGGCGATTCCACTTATTCATCTATTTACTCCCAAACAAGAATCCCCCCTGATATCCAAGTGTTACTCTCGATTATTTCTTCTGTTTTAGAATTAGTTTCATGTTCAAGTGGCGACTCCAATTTTTTCATTTCTTACAAGAGTTCCCGCTAAGAAGCTTGCTTCTTGAGGACCTCTTGGCTATTCTTAAACAAGGATCTCTTTCTCTAACATCCATTTGGTTATTCCATTTAAGCAGGTCATCATGGATGACACTTTTCATGACATGCCAGAAGAGGCCATTCCTAAATTGCCTTTTTTCTCAGGTGGTAATGCAGCCATTGCTCTAAAGCATCTATTGACAGTCACTTTTATAATAAATAAATATTGGCGTCCTTCACAATATAATCATGAAGATATCAAGATATGTATCTTTGACTATTCCTTAAAAGGTGATGCTATCGATTGGTTTTGAAATTGTCCAGAGGAGTATTTTTATTGTTTACAGCACATAATCAATGCTTTTAAAGATAAATATATAAAACAACGTGGCTCGCCTTGTGCTCCCAGTACTATGCAAAATAATGAAATTGATCTTGTAGAGAACTCAACTATTAACAAGAGATTTCAAGACAGTTCTCAGGATGAATCCACTTGTACCACGACAACACAAATCCATGATAATGGTGAAGAAGAAACAAGTTGTCAAATTAGTGTTGACAATGATAAGCATCTTGTTAACGATTTGATTCATATGGTTAAGGATATACAGCTAAATCAAGCTCAGGTAATCAAGAATATGGAGGCCAATCAAGATGAAATAATTAAGAATATGGAACTTAATCAAGAAAAAATAATAGCGGATCACACCAGGGAAATTGGTTCTATGCAGAGCAAGTTATTGGCCTTAGAAGAAAAACATGTCAAGGAAATGACGATCGTGGAAGCAAATCATGAGAAGGAGAAGAACTATATGCAAAATATCTTCATGGCCATGAAAGCAGATAATGATAAAATGATTCAAAACATGGAAGCTAACCAGATCAATCTTCAAAATAGGATAAATGCCATTGAAGCAAGCCATGCACAAGAAATAAATGTCATGGAAAACAGGTTAAAGATGATGGAAGTTAATCATTCTAATCAGATGTCTTTTCAACACAATTTGTTGACTGTTGAAGAGAGTGATGCAAAGGAAATCACTGTTGTTAATGTTAAGCATTCTAATCAAATGACTGATATTCAAAATAAGTTGGAAAAAATGGAAAGATCACACATGCAGAATTTCCAACCCAAGTCAGATTTGTCAACAGATCATAGGCCTCCTAGTTTGCTGAAGCAATTTCCATCTCATCACACGGAGGTCACTTTTCCCATTAAGGAAAAATTAACTATGGTTACAAAAGACATTAAGAAAGACCAAGCTTATGTTTCACCATTGACAGAGTATATTCAAAATAAGATTTGTCACATTCCAGGTTCATTAGATGTTTTGTACAAGCATTTTCAAGATAAAGACAAGAAATCTATAGTGGTCTCATTATTGACATCACAACCCACTAAGAAGAAGAGAAAAAAGCATAAAAGAAGAAGTGATTTGATTCATCTAATGGCCGAGAGCAACTTGACATTCGGATAAGACAAAGTCCTACAATATGCAAGATTGAACATGGCACATCTGAAAAGCAACCTACAAACTTGCCTGAAAGCAGGCAAATGCTCAGCATGCACTATATTGAGCACATCTGATGCCACAGGGCATCCTTTGAATTGTATCTCTAGCCCTACACCTTGTTATTTCAGCATTTCATTTTGCAGTTAGAGTAGATTTACTTTTCATCTTAAGTAGAATAATAAATGAAAGAAGAGCTTCTATATTTCATGTGCTTAATGTTATCTGATGATATTTGGATAGACGCTATTTATGTAATTTTGTGTGTCACTTGGATACAGATTATGGATTCTCACATTCCTTCGATGAAGTAACGTGTTCCCAAGTAAAGCCAAATGTTGACTACACTTTTTCAACGACCCCATAGCAGTACACCCCCATTTTTTCAAATGAGATTCATCATGTTCAACGTATTCGTGCCATTCAGATTCCATCATCAGTCGGTAGCTTTATAAACAATGTAAACCCATTCTGCATGTTTATGATGTAAATGATCTAAATAAGACCATCATGTATGTAACAACCTAGGTAAGCCTAGTATTTTGGTGGCGATTTCTATCCTAGGAGGTTTTTCGTCTCACTGATTTGCTTGTGTTTTTCGACACAAGTGATCGGTAGAGTTTTCCCCTCCAACCTCACCCCAAAGCTAGGATGGATTTTGTCATCAAGATGCTAAGTGAGTCTTAGTGTTTTCTATCGAATCTTTGTAAAAGTAGTTTGAGAATAATCCTAGCTAATTGGCTAGATTATTTTATTACAAGCTACTTGGTCTACTAGATCATGTTTTGAGTCGCAGAATTGGGTAGCTATTTGAGGGTCTATACGAATGGGTATTCTCCCTTTATGTGTCTAAATGTATTTATCTTATGTAAAGAGGGTTGGAAAAAAATAATTAAACCCCCTCTCAGTCTATTAATTAAAATCCGAAGCCAGAAATTTAATTAATTTTAAGTCCTAGGTAAGTTAAAATTCTTCAAAGGCAAAATTCGCGTGTCCTTAAAAAAATAAAAATTTTAAAAAGTCCCAAGTCAAGGGAATATTGAGAATTTCAAGAAATTTTGGACCCTTAAGCTTTGGTGATTGAGTCAAAGTCAAAATTTTGAGATAATTAACTCAAAAATATTATTTTTGAGTTAATTAAAATGGAATTAAATGGTAAATTCGTTTTTCCTCAAATTTATAATTTCGACGGTCCAAATTAAAAGATGATTAAATATTTTCGAAGGTTGAGATTATTTTGACAAGGATCAACCAAACTAGCCGTTGGAGATTTTAGCTTATAAATTAGAGGTCTTGGAATGACATTATCATCCACTCTTTGGATCGTGCACTTGTTTTCAGAAGCTCTTGTAATTTTTTGATCAATAAAGCATAAAGACTTTGAGGTTACAAACTTTGGTGTTCCTTTTCCAGATCTATGTGGTGATATTGTCTCTAAACTCTGCTACTTCTATTGGCTTTTGATGGTTGATGGCTTCTATGGATTAATCTGTATACAGGAATCTTGTGCAGTTTTCTGGGTTTCTAAAATAACATTTTGATTTAAAGGAAATATTAACTATCTATTTTTCTGAAACGTCTCATGTTTAATTTTTTTTAATCTCTATCAATCTTAAATTCGGATCTAAGTGTGCAGAGATCGTTTTTTAAGGTTTGAGCATCTAGGGAAGTCTTCAGTTAGACCAGCGGACTCTCAGATTTCATAAATCTGAAAAAGCATACTGTTTCCCAATTTCTAAGGTTATCTTACGGAATATTTTTTGCAGGGGCTTTTTAGAGCTTGTGCCTAAATACAAAATTTTATCTTAATTTTTTTGAATTTAAAGTTAGATCTGGCTAGTAAGAGCCTTAGATCTTCAAATCTGGGAGTGAAGTCAGACTGATACTCCTGAGATCTGATAATATATTTGATAGATCTGCAACCTTGTGCATAGATCCGTAAATATATTGTATAGATCTATAATTTACATGTGTAGTTTTGAAGATTTGTAACATAATTTTGAATTCTAATATTCGAGTTTTTAGGATTTTCGTTATTTTTGTACATATTGGGTATTGGGTTTCTTTTTTTTCACTTGTGTAGGGTTAGATCTAAAAAATCAGCCAAGGAAATTTTCAGATCTGAGCCAAATCTAGACCTTGGAAAGCGAGATCTGGACTTAATATTTGTCTGCAGGAATACATCTAAAAAATTAGCCAAAGAAATCTTTAGATCTGAGCCAGATCTAGACCCTGGAGGGCGAGATCTAGGCTTTTGAGGCTATTTTTACAAGATTTTGGTCTCCAAATTTCTAATTTTCAAGCGGCAACATTATCCCAAAATTTCAAAAATTTTCAACAATGGGATCTTCAAAGCCTTGGGCTAAGGGCTTGATCTTTAAATCCTTATTTTCTGCAGATTTTATTACAGCAAACAAATCACAAATAATTAGGCCCTAAAAACACATTTATATGGTCAAAATTGTTTAGAATTGCAAAATCTTCATTTTCAGAATTTTTGACCATGTGGGCATCTTTAAATTTGTATAGATCTCATTTTGAAGCTTGCTAGAAATTCTGCATAATTGTGTAAAATCAAATCTGAACATTTTTTATCCCTATCCTAAATAAGGTCTAAAAAAGTGAATTTTCAGTTTTTTGTCGAAACTTACTATTTTTAGACATTGTGGAGATCATTTTCAGTTTGCTGATCTGTTATCATTTTACTGCTGTTATAAACTTATCAATTCTGAAAATTATCAATCAAACTCTTTTAAAGCCTTACAATTGAAATTTTCAAGTTTTTATATAATTTTGCTATTTCTGGAAGTATTTGGCAGCTATTTTGGGCAGTTTTATCTTGCTGATCTGTCACTATTTCACTGCTGAAATAAAAATATCAAATCTGAAATTTCACTTAATCAAGACCTAAAAATTGATTTTTCTTCAAGTTAATCAATTTTTACTATTTTTAGTCATTTTGGGCATTGGTGCCGGCATCGTTTGTTTGTTGATCTATGGTTTAAATTACTGCTGCAATTTATATTTCAGATCTAAAATCTTGCTGAAGAATATATTCTAATTTTGACTATAGGTTTCTGAATTGGAATTATTTGGAATATCATAAATTCGGAGATATTGGAAATATCTGGCATTTAAATTTGATGGTACTCTCACAATAACATTTTTGTTTCAAATTTAATTGGTTGGTGATTCGCTGTGGTTGGTGATCATTGTGCTATCTTTAATTGTGATTTTAAATTACTTGAAATCGGTAGTTAATTGTTTAAATTAAATTTGAGAATATTTCAAGTGATGATAAATTACATGTCTTTATCAAACATTGTTAGTGCGTAATTGTGAGGGTGTTTTATTGAATATCATTGTGGTTGATTGATTTTCATAGTAGCAGTTACATATCAATTACTTGATCTTAAATTTATAACAGGATATTTTGATTCCATAAGGCACTGGTTTTGAAGTTTCAAATCTAATCGGATCTGTAAAATCTCGTGAATCTTAACAAGTATTTGATTATCTAGCTGTGTCTCTTGAATTGGTTGGTCTCCAACCAGTTCTCCTCTTTCATTTTCATTAGGGTCTACCCCCCTTAGCTTGCAAGGAGACAACTTAGATAGAGAGATTGGGGATCAGGGTGACAACCCTCAATTTGAGCCGTTGTTACGGTGCCTAAACATTTTGTGCAACAACACTTCCCATGAGTCCAAAACTCCATGGGTAGGATGCATATGGGGCACAGATCAAAGAGAGGTGAACCATCTCAATATCATCACGATGGGGTGGAAACACACGAACAAGGTTCGACAAGCCTAGCCTTGTGGTTTCTTATAGCTCCAAGAAGTTATCCATAAATCCCCTTGGAGCTCCCAGACCTCATCGTCCAATAGGACCCTCAGCATAGGGTTGTTCCACGATTCCAAGATTCTCACGGTAGGTTAGGAACTTGACCTTCCTAAGGGCTTAGTGAGAAAATCCATGACCTGCTCATCAGTGCCTATATGAACGAGGCTTAAGGTGCCTCGCTGTACCATATCTTGGATAAAATGGTACCTGATATCAATATGTTTGGATCGATCATGGAACACGGGATTCTCTGACAAACGAATCCCACTCTGATTATCATAAAGATAACGGTGGTATCTAGCACATGTCCGAACAACTCACTGAAGATCTTTCGTAACCAAATAGCTTTAGAACAGGCCATACTTGCTGCAATGTATTCAGCCTCAGCGGTGCTCAAAGCCACCGACTTTTGCTTCCTGCTCATCCAAGATATCGAAGCAGAACCAAGTGTGAAGCAACATCTAGATATGCTCTTGCGATCCACCACACTTCTAGCCCAATCGACATCAGAATATCCATGGAGTCTCAAACTCCCAACAATATATCTCAACCCATGGTTTATCGTGCCCCAAGATATATCAAGAGATTCTTGGCACCAACCCAGTGAATGTGATGTTGACATATAGTGTTCCTTGCAAAACATATGTCCAGACGAGAGTTCACTAAGAACATCAATGCTCCTTCAAGTTGACGATACTTGGTAGGATTTCCCAATGCGGGCCCATCAGCATTTCCAAACAACTTCTTGAAGTTGAGTTCCATCGATGTCGTCACGGACATCATCTCGAACTTGGAAGCCAGCTCCCTCTTACACTAATGACTGAGAGGGTCAACACCTGTCAGCAAGAGATCGTCCACATAGAAAACCAGAATGAGAGGATTTTCTTTATCAACCTTGAAGTAAAGGTTCAAATCAACATTACTTCGAGTGCAGCCCAACTTCATCAAGTAGCTATTTGTCGTCTCGTACCAAACCCTGGGGGCTTGCTTCAACCCATAGAGGGCTTTCCTCAACCCACATACATGAGAGTCTCTATCCTGGACTTCAAACCCTAGAGGTTTCTCCAGATACACCTCTTCCTTTATCGAACCATGCAGAAAAGCGGTCTTCACATCCATCTGATGGAGACTCCATCCTTGCATGGAAACAAGGCCAATAATAGATCGGATGGTGGTATAGCGGGCAACAGGTGCAAATATATCATCATAGTCTATGCCTTCCTTTTGAGAGAAGCCTCGGGCAACGAATCTTGCCTTGTACTTTTCATGTAATATTCCTAATTAGCGACAGCTAATTGGAATATTCGATTTTGTATAGTTTTGTCGTCTAAAGTTTGTAAATAAATAAAAAGTGAGTAGAGAGGGTCTAACTCACTTAAGTGAAATAAAACATCCTCCTAGTAGCACAACGTTATGACTTAAGGGGAGCCAAGGGGGGCCAAACACCACGTAGAGGAGGGGACCCACGTACACTCTAGAGCTTCTGCGCAGATGAGGATGAGCACGTGGAGGAGAGAGAGGCTACGTTGGGGTTTTGGAGGGAAACCAACGTTATAAAAGATGGAGAAGCCTCCTCATTTGATTCATTCTGGAGTTGATGATTTTGAGCTAGACGTTTGTTTTCTTGAGCACGCTGGTTGTTTAGCCTATTTGCAGCACTGTTTAGTGCATTGAGTGTCTCCGGTCGGAGATCTCGCCCTTAGCCCCGGGGGACTTCGAGTGCCTGCTCAGGAAAGGTTAGTTCTTCAATATTTTGTGAGTATTTTTTTTGTTTGGGTTTGTTGTGGAGCTGGAGCTTATAGAGACTGCGCAATCACTAGGAGAGAGGATGCAGTCCCTTTTTGGAGGTGCTCCGGATCGGGGTTTCTGTAGGAGATTCAGCCGAGATTTTGAGCAGAGGGTCAACCTTTGCCCACAAGAGGATTTTGGCAGAGTTTGAGGCGGTGTTTCAGCTATTTCCATTTAGCCTCTGCGCAGAGCCTTGGAGGCCAGCGTAATTCCCTAAGGAGGCATTTTCTGGTGATTTTCAGGGGTTGGCCATTTTTGATATGGTTTCTGGGTTTTGTCTAGGTTGGTGAGTAGAGGAGGTTTGCATATTTTCAGCTCATTCCGGAAAGGGGATCAGCCCCTAGTCTTCAGTCCATTCCAGCAGTAGCAGCTACACGACAGTTTTCCAGTAGCTGGGACACAGTTCATAGAGCAGCGATTTCCTGTATTTTCTGAGAGTGTTTCGTCACTTGCCTTGAGCAAGATTAGGTGCCATCACTCTGATCACCTATTGTACTTCATTATATTTCTCAGATTAATAAAATGGCTCAGCATTTCCTCTCTATGTTTTCTGGATGAGTTGCCGTAATTTCTTTCTCTGTTATTATATGTCTGTTGCACTGTTAATTATTTATATTTCTGAGCATTCTAGTTCTATACCACTTGGTGTGTTTATTTTTCACTCTTAGACAGAGTCTGGAAAGGGCCAGGTAGCCTCCGGATCTCGTCCTCTCTCAGAGGCGGAATACCCAGTAAATGCCCTCCCAGTCCATCTCTGGTTGGAGTTTGCCATGTTTTAGAGATCCCCGAAACGGGATATTACAGTGGTATCAGAGCATAGTTCTAGCTCAGCCTGTGGAGCTAGTGGTCTATGACACCGGGGAAAAGACCATATATTTGTTACAGAGGCAGGAAGTACAGAGACCGTGAGCATAGGTTGGAAAACACCTACGGAGAGGGAGATTGTGTTCGAGTGGTGGACACAGAACAGGAGGAGCCTGTGACAGACGCAGAGCAGGAGGAGCCTGTGACAGACGCAGAACAGGGGAAGCCTGTGTTAGGTTCAGAGTTGGGGATTCAGATGCCAGACGAGGACAGGAAGAGATTTGCGGACCAGCTCCTCAAATCAGTGCAGGAGTTAGTCAGACAGGTTGAGGTGATGGGACAGAGGTTTACTGCTATAGAGGCTAGACAGCGTGAGGCCCCGCGGGTTTACCAGGTCGGAGAGGGATTAGGTACATCCCACCATTTGTCGAAGCAGGGTGCTACTCAGCGTGATACTCCCCAGCCGATGGCTTCCCGTGCACCTACCCGCTCTACCATGTCCACTTTCTTGGGAGCAGACACAGGGGCAGGAGCCCAGCAGGAGGCAGAGCCTGGACACTTAGACGAGTATTTTGCAAAGTATCAGGCCTACAGGCAAGAGTTCAGGGATGCTCTCACATTCAGAGATTTCGTTCAGCTCCAGTGGGATAGTAGACCCCGCGACCATCATAGAGGGCACCGACATAATCATGATGGAGATTCCCACCATGCCTCTAGCAGATACCATTTGCCTACGTTTGATGGATCATCGAACAGTTCGGCAAAGTCTTGGGTGGAGAAGCTGGATATCTATTTCCAGCTTAACCAGATGTTGGAGACGGAGGCCATCAAGGTGGCAACATTACATTTGGATGGTGAGGCCCAGGACTGGTGGTTCCATGGGATGGTTACACTCAGACACTCGACAGTGACGACATATGCCAAGTTTACTAGGAGGTTGATGGAGCATTTTGACCGGAGGGATCCGAAACAGCATTTTGTTGAGCTGACGAAGCTCAAGCAGATAGGGAGCCCAGAGACATACATCACAGATTTCTTGAGGGTTTCGGTGATGGTGCCAGATCTATCCGCAACACGGATGATCTATATGTTTGTGGAGGGATTGGAAGAGCCACTTCGTGGTCTAGTCAGATCTACTAGACCAGCTACACTCCAGGATGCCATTAGTAGGACCAGGGACTGACAGGATGCGTTGCCCAGGACGCGGACACCTTACCCCCAAAGACAGGGCTTCCAGCCCAAGGGAAAGGATGTGAGGGTTCCTCCTCCAAAGGGGAATCCAGGATGGGCACAAATAGATGATGATGCCAGGAGGGAGTTGAGGAAGAAGCGGCTGTGCTTCACTTGTCAGGAGCCGTGGGCACCAGGGCATAGGTGTGCTGCTGGGAAAGCACACTTCATTAGGGTCTTCTCTGATGATAGCGGGGAAGAGGATGAGGAGGATGATGAGGAGGCAGGAGATAATCATACGGCCCAGGATTAGTTGCCGCCTCCACCTCCAGGGACAGGAGGTGCAGCTTTTGCACCCATAGGAGGGGCCCTTGCAGCTTTGCGAGGAGTTCCTAAGTATTTGACGCTGCGCGTACGGGACAATACGTGGCCAGCGAGTGTCAGTCTTGGTTGACAGTGGGGCGACCCACAACTTCATTGATGCACAGATGGTCGAGCAGAGGGGTATACCGATCGAGAGCTTTGACGGGTTTTCAGTCTTGGTCCCAGGAGCCTAGACGATGCAGTGTGCCCGGTATGTTCCAGAGTTGGCAGTGACGATGGGTACCTACACCGTGACCGATCACTTTTTCGTGGTCAACATACCAGATACCAATGTGGTATTGGGTGTTCAGTGGTTGATTACTCTGGGGAAGGTCACCACGGATTGGGAGGCCTTAAAGATGGAGTGGGATGACAAGAAGACCGGGAAGCATGAGAAGATCCGCGGGATGCACACTTACCCACCTCAAACAGTTTCGGCACATCGGATGGAAGCGGACTTCCGGAAGGGAGACATAGAGTGGGCGGTTGAGTTGCGGGCATCAGAGGCAAAGACCACCGGTCGAGCAGTTCATCCGGATATACAAGCCATCCTTGACAGACATGATGTAGTGTTTGGGGATATACCACCAGGTCGGCCACCGGACCGAGGGTTTGAGCACACCATTGAGCTTGAGCAGGGTATTCAGGCGGTGATCACTACCCCCTATAGGCATCCCAAAGCCTATCGGGATGAGATTGAGCGGGCCATCTAGGAGTTGTTGGCTCTTGGACACATCAGACCGAGCACGAGTCCGTTTGCTTCTTCTGTAGTGTTGGTGAAGAAGAAGGACGACACCTTGAGGATGTGCATTGACTACAGGGCCCTAAACAAGAAGACTCTGAAGAACAGGTACCCTATACCCAGGATCGATGAGTTGATGGATGAGCTGAGAGGAGCTAAGTTCTTCTCGAAGATTGATTTGAGATCAGGGTACCACTAGATTCGCGTGAGGGAACAAGACATTCCCAAGACCGCCTTCAGGTGTCATTATGGGCACTTTGAGTTTTTGGTTATGCCTTTTGGGCCGACCAATGCACTAGCCACCTTTCAGTCTTGCATGAACCATATCTTCCGCAATCATCTGAGGAAGTTTGTATTGGTTTTCTTCGATGACATACTTATATATAGCAGGACTTGGGAGGAGCATCTCCAGCATATAGAGGCAGTACTACGCATCTTGGAAGAGCAACAGTTCTATGCTAAGCTCTCCAAGTGTGAGTTTGGGATGACGGAGATGTTATATTTGGGTCACATTATTGGAGTGGACGGAGTGAGGGTCCACGAGGAGAAGATTAGAGCCATCAGAGATTGGCCGGAGCCGAAGAACGTGACGGAAATTCGAGGGTTCATTGGGATATGTACCTATTACAGGAAGTTCGTCAGAGGATTCTCATAGCTTGATGCACCCCTTACAGATTTGACGAAGAAGGGGGCATTCAGTTGGTCAGATACAGCGCAGCGAGCCTTTGATAGGCTCAAGGAGGTGATGAGTAGCTGCCCAGTGCTTGCATTGCCGGATTTTACGCAGCCATTTGTCTTGGAGTGTGATGCGTCGGGAGAGGGGATCAGCGTAGTATTGATGCAGGAGGGACACCCTATAGCCTTTGAGAGCCGGAAGCTCCTTCCGCATGAGAGGTTGTATTCTATATACGACAAGGAGATGTTGGCCATCATGCATGCCTTGGCCAAATTCCGGCAGTATTTGGTAGGGAACAGGTTCAAGGTGAGGAATGATCACAACAGCCTCAAGTTCTTTTTGGAGCAGAAGCAGCTACAGGAGAGGCAGCAGAAGTGGATCAGTAAGATCCAAGCATATGAATTTGACATTGAGTATGTCAAGGGTAAGAACAACGTGGTAGTAGATGCCCTTTCACGTAGACCAGCCACATTATCCCTTATGAGCTTGGATACAAATTGGAGGGCTCGACTTTTAGTGGAGTACTCCAAAGACAGATTTGCATGTGAGGTGCTAGACGGACAAGTGGCGGATGACAGGTACAGGGTGGTTGATGAGATCATCTATTACAGGGACAGGATCTTCTTGATTGAGGGATCTCAGCTTAAGAAGAAGATACTCCAAGCATCACACGATTCTCCATTGGCAGGCCATCAGGTGTTTACCAAAACCTACAAGGCCATTAGAGAGAGGTTCTCATGGAAGGGCCTCAAGGAGGACGTACTCCAACACATCAGGGAGTGCGATGTTTGTCAGAGGAATAAGGGGGAGATGAGCCATCCCGCCGGATTGTTGCAGCCTCTTCCCATTCTGGAAGGGAAATGGGAGAGCATATCGATGGATTTCATCACAGGGTTGCCCATGGTGCAGGGCAAGGATTGTATCTTTGTCGTCGCTGATCGATTGACAAAGTATGCGCACTTTTTCGCCATATCCGCGCATTACACAGCAACACAGGTGGTCGAGCTGTTCTTCAGAGAGGTTTTTAGGCTACAGGGTCTTCCTAAGACCATCATCAGTGACAGGGACAGCCGTTTCATGGGCAAATTTTGGCAGGAGCTTTTCCGACTAGTGGGGACGGAGTTGACATCGAGTACCAGTTACCACCCACAGACGGATGGACAGACGGAGATAGTTAACAAGTGGCTGGAGGGCTACTTGCGTAACTATGTCAGTGGGCATCAACGAGCATGGTTGAGATGGTTGCATTTGGGGGAGTACTACTACAACACGACACATCACATGTCTATTGGGATGTCACCATTTTATGCTTTGTATGGGTACCATCCTTTATCTTTTGCTGATGTGATGTTCGGTGCTGGCAAGGCTCCTAGAGCCAAGATTTGGATCCAAGAGAGTCAGGACATCCTCTGAGCTCTCAAGGACAATGTCGCTATAGCACAGAACCAACAAAAGCTGTATGCCGACAGAGGTTGGGTGGAGAGACAGTTTGAAGTAGGGGACTTGGTCTACCTACGATTACATCCATACCGACAGTCATCGCTGAAGTAGAAGGGAGCTAAGAAGCTCAAGCCTCGCTTTTACGAGCCAGGAGATTCAGCCGAGATTTTGAGTAGAGGGTCAGCCTTTGCCCACAGGAGGATTTTAGCAGAGTTTGAGGCGGGGTTTCAGCTATTTCCATTTAGCCTCTGCGCAGAGACTTGGAGGCCAGCGTAATTCCCTGAGGAGGCATTTTCTGGTGATTTTCGGGGGTTGGCCATTTTTGATATGGTTTTTGGGTTTTGTCCGAGTTGGTGAGTAGAGGAGGTTTGCAAATTTTCAGCTCATTCCAGCAAGGGGATCAGCCCCTAGTCTTCAGTCCATTCCAGCAGCTGGGACGCAGTTCATAGAGCAGCCATTTCTTGTATTTTCTGAGTGTTTCGTCACTTGCCTTGAGCAAGATTAGGTGCCATCACTCTGATCACCTATTGTACTTCATTATATTTCTCAGATTAATAAAATGGCTCAACATTTCCTCTCCATGTTTTCTGGATGAGTTGCCATAATTTCTTTCTCTGTTATTATATGTCTGCTGCATTGTTATTTATTTATATTTCTGAGCATTCTAGTTCTATACCACTTGGTGTGTTTATCTTTCACTCTTAGATAGAGTCTGGAAAGGGCCAGGTAGCCTTCGGATCTCGTCCTCTCTCAGAGGCGGAATATCCGGTAAATGTCCTCCCAGTCCATCTCTGGTTGGAGTTTGCTGTGTTTTAGAGATATCCCCGAAACGGGATATTACATTTCAGCACTACCATCAGATCCATGCTTGATCTTATAAAGCCATTTCGAGGTGACAAAAGCTTTGTCCTCCGGTCTCAGGACCACATCCCAGACATCATTCTTCATAATGGACTCGTACTCTTCGTGCATAACATCCTTCCAAACTTGATACTTTACAGCTTCTTCGAATGGTCCAGGCTTGATTGTATGATTGTACTCATGGCTGCTAGATACCCTTGGTATCTATTCGACTTCTTCCTTTCACAGAATGTCCCCCTTAGGGCCATATATCTCTCGGCATCCTCAAGAGTATCCATGAGCCATGAGGGTCTTCTCTTCATTGAAGGAGGTGGATCAATAGGGTCCATCGGTCCTTCAACATCGGGCATCATCTCATACTTCGGCTCTTGCTGCTTCCCTGTTCTTTCATCATGGTCTTCCTTGGAGCTAGGAAGATTTATCACTTTCTCGAGGGAAGCATCTTCATCGAAGGTGACATCGTGGCATATCTCCACTTCTCTTTGACCAGGCACATAGATTCTATATGCCTTCGAAGTTCCACTGTAGCCCACAAACATTCCCATCTTTCCAGAAGCATCCAGCATGCTTCTCTTCTCTTTCGACACATGAAAGTAAACAAGAACACCAAAAACTCTAAAATGAGAAACATCAGGTTTCTTACCAAAGAAGACTTCTTCAGGAGTTTTGGGTTCCAGAGCGGAATGCGGGCATCGATTTTATACGAACACAACAATGTTCGCAGCTTCTCCCCATAGAAATTTTGGAAGACCTTGGTCACATAGCATGGCACGGGAAACTTCCACAATAGTCCTATTCTTTCTTTTAGCAACGCCATTTTGCTCAGGAGTATACATAGATGTGGTCTCCCTCTTAATGCCAACTTCTTTGCAAAAGTCATTGAACTCGTTTGACTCATATTCGATGCCATTATCAGTCCTCAAAATCTTGATCTTATTTCCTGTTTGATTTTCCAACAAGGCCTTGAAGGTACAAAACCATTTGAATGCTTCGTCCTTCTTCTTCAAGAAATATATCCAGGTCTTGCAAGAGAAGTCATCTATAAACATCATGTAATAAGAACATCCTCCCAAGGATGTCACGAGAAGCATACAAGATAAGTCAGAATGTATCAATTGCAAGACATCAGATGTCTTTGTGACACTTGAGGGGAAAGGTCCCCTTGTATGCTTTCCTTCAGCACAACCCTGACATACACCTTCATGATCATTTTTGAATTCGAGCATCCTTGTCACCACCTTCCTTGCTTCGGGAAGGGCTTTGTAATGAAGGTGTCCAAAGTTCAAACCTCCGGTGCCATAATTCGATTTGACGAATTGTATCACATGTCATAGCCCCCAGTGGACTTCCTCCAACCTGGTAGAGTGTATCAACTCTAAAACCAATAGTAAGAGCTTCCTTGAAGCTCTTCTTCCAGACGCGTACCTTTCCATCAACGAATGCCACCTTGAAACCTTTGTCTTCCATGGCCGAAATAGACACAAGGTTCTTCTTCAAATCAAGTACATACAATACATCTTGCAAACAAAGGAGTTGACCTTGAGATAAATGGAGGGTCACATTCCCTGTCCCTTTCACGAGATAGGTGGCATTATCTCCAAGGATAATTTGCAGATTAGTATCCTTCTCAATCAAATCAGAGAGAGCTTCTTTAAAACCAGAGAGGTGGCTTGAAGCACCACTATCAATCAACCAAGCATCCAGGGTGTCGAGTGGAGATGCAGCAAAGAGGGCAGATACAAGAATGAATTCATTTCTTTTATTGTCAACAACATTAGATTCATCATACCTAGAATTTCTTAACCTTTTGAAAGGTTGCCCATTTTCATTACGACCAGACGGAGCCCTCCTCTTTCCTTTGAACCTGTTGTTCCTTTGATTGCCATTCCCCCTGTTGTTGTTGTCATCATCCCTTGGAGAATCACTTCTATTAGGGAATTCTCTAGCATAGTGGACAAACTTGTTACATGTGTAACATATTCCTTTCTTTTCTTTGGCGCCTGCTCTTCCTTGGTTCCTCGGACCACCATTGGTCTTCTTCTTAGCACGAGCGGTGAAGTCAACATTACCTTCATTTTCATATTCCATCATTCTTGTCTCCTCTTGACTGCATCTCGACAATACTTCATCAAAATCAGGAATCACATTATTATTGAGAATGGTAGTATTGAATACATTCCATTCGAAGGGAAGACCTCCAAGCGCAATGACAACCATTTCTCGATCAACTATTGTTTCCCCAATAGTTAGAAGGTTATTGTTGAGTTCGCTCAACTTCTGAAAATAGGATTGAACAGATTCATCCTTGCATTTCTTGAGATTCTTCAATTGGTTCTTAAAGAAAAGAACTTGATTTGCATTGTTAGCCCTGAACATGTTGACCAACTTATCATACATCTCTTTAGATGTGCCCAACTCAGATATGTAAGCAACCAGACATTTATGGATGGAATCTCGGATAATCAGCTTTGCTTTGATTTCCGCTTTTCTATACTTCGTCTTTGTGGTTGCGGGTGCAGATGATGGAGGCTCTTGGATTTTTCCTTGCACATAGTCCATGACATCTTCCAAGCATGATAGTCAGACTTTTCAGTCAACTTATCATCAACTTTGAAGCCATTATAATTTGAGGTACCCATGGGTCCTTTACAAATGCTACTACTTCGATGATTGCTCTCAACACAAGCTTGGGCTTTGTCTTCACCTTTGCTCTGATCCCATGTAATTTTTTTAAAGTGTTCTATGCTTGATGAAAATTTACTTCAAACTTCTAGGGCCCAATACCAAATAACAATCACATAAACATGAAATTAAAACGCTGATAGAACATACCAATAGATCGACCGAAGACAAGCCAATAATATACTTAACTTTTGTCAAACGGAGATGAAGAATGGTGGCGTTACGACAGTAAACAAGATGCTTCAACCAACAAAGTCTTCTTTAGGTCATCCAACCAAATGTGTCACACAACCCTCAAGACAACTCCATAAAGTCAACGAAAGTCAATGTTGTCCTGTCAACACAAAAAAACAATAGCAAAAAGTCAATGCAACAGGTCAAAGTCAACATTCAACCTCAGTATGTGTGCCAATCAATGACGCCTTCAGAAATTAGACTTTTGGTGAAGTTTGGAGGTCAAAGGACCAAGCGCTGACTAAAGCCAACGCTAATCAAACTTGTGCTAAAACCTTGGATAGATCTGCACCAAAAAGCCCTAGCTGCTGCTACACACGTGTGAGAATAAAATGCCTCCAAAAGTGATCGAACCAATCCAACACAAGAGAGAAGTGTGTGATGATTTGATGATGAAATGACCTCGAAATCTCTCCAATTTATATACATCTGTGAGAGTGTGTTACACATCTGTTGGGCTCTCCAGCCTACATTACAAATTTGGCTGAGCTTGCACATAAGTGGAATAAATTCAAAATAAATGTTCTGCTCATCCGATCAAGATGATCTTTAGATCAATCTTGCACCTCTCCGAAAGAGGAATCCATTAAAAATATTGGGATCATCATCTGAGTAGTACAACGTTGAGTTTGGACCTAGTTACCCAAAATTAACAAAAACCCATAAGTAATTCTTCTTATAGACTTTCAGTTGACAAGTATCCTGACCATAACTCAAACCCATGACCCTTATATGCATCCAAGACCTTCTCTCTACTCTTTCCTTAGCTCCTTATACTGATCTCTTTTTTTGCACCTTTCTGCACCAATACTAGAGAACTCGGTCTCTAACTAATGTACTTCTTTTGATGAACTGAACTCGGTCTCTTGCACACCTTGTAGCCTTCTTAGTCATCTTCTTTCGAACTATGGATCCAAGAACTTAACCTTCTTTGGTAGCCTTTCCTTCTATGGTATATGTCTCGTCTTCTTGTAGCTCAGACCTATCTACCAAAACAAAGATCATCCTTTCGTTGTGCTTACCTTCTTATACATATGAAGCAAACATGAACTTCGCACTTCCTTATAGTCCTTCATGTGACTATCCCTTTCCTTAATTAGGTTCGGCCTACCTCTGTAATATGAGATAGATACAGGCCCAAAACAAAGATCTGATATGCTATCCTTTACTTTGCTAGACATGCTCCTCTTCTCACTGTACTTGTCTTCTTATCTTTGAATTACACCGCAGACATATCCTTGCTAAGAATATAGACTTGTCCAAACTCCCTTCTTGCAATATACTCCAAAAAACTCAAACCAATTTGAACTTCCTTCTCCATGTTTCTGCTCAGTCCAGTGGGGTATTTATAGTGGTTTGACCCTATAAATTCGCTGACCTGTGTTAGTGAACCGTTGTGACTTATTTTGCACTGACTTGAGTGTATATCATTTGTATTGAGGCTGACTTCATCAAGGAGAATATGTATCATCTTTAAGCCGACTTGTGGAGCCTATTTGACATGGTCTTGGAGGCATATATATTTACATCAATGAATTTTCTTTGCAAGTGTAACACCACTTCATATACATGACTCTAAATTATACATTTATGACAAGATGATAAATCTCTAAAGACATCAGGGAGAAGTCTTTGGCCTACAATAAAAAATCCTTGCTCATGAATCCCATGAAGCAAGTATTTACAAAATACATTTTATTATATTTGTCTTCATTACATAAATTCATAATTACTAGTCATTATGAAGACCGAACCTAGTTACACTTTCCAACAAGACAAATATAGAGCAAGGAGTGGATATTGAATTTGACTGTGTTTCAGAGATACAACCACTACAACCACAACCACCTGCATAGAGACTACCGATTAGGGGAGGAGGCGAAAGACATCCCACTTCATCTTCCACATTTTCCTCAAGAGTTTCAGCTTCCACTTTAGGCTCAGGCTCAACACGTCCACCTACTGCTTCTAGAGGAAGAATGACACCCATCATTTCTGCCTGTAAAAGGGGTGGAGGGGATTGTTGAAACTTGATATTTTAGCGCATCATGATTAGCCATGTAGGCTTGTAGTATCTCGCTGCCTCATGGTGATCATCTCATGAGATACACCTTTTTGTTTTTATAAAACTTTCTTTGATATTATTAAGACTTGTGACTCAAGAGAGTTTGAACAGATGTCATATTTCAATATTGACGTTTGTTGTACCACTTGACATATTATGCATTTTATATAGTAGTTTTATCTTCATATTTATGTGACAATTTGTTTATTTGATGTTGATGTTGCTTTAGAGGTTAAAAAAATTGAAAAAAAATGAGTTTTTTTTTTAATTTTTTAAAGTTTCATGATAATTTGTGATAATTTCCCGAATACTGCCGAAAATTAAAATTTTGGACACCCGACGATAAATAGCCGATAATGATAAGCGTAACAATGGTCTTGGAGGGTATTTTATGACTCAAATCAATTCTTTTACATAATACAAGATGCCCAAAGGGGTCTGACATGTATGAAAATGACTCTTTTGACTTCATAATTCTAAGACAAACCAAGAAGCACTCAATGGGTGCTTGACCTACAATAAATTTATCTTGAGCATGAAACCCATGTATCAAGAATAACAATAATAAATTCCTTTTTTCTTTAATATCAAATATATATAAAATCATGATTACAATAGACATTATGAACACTGAACCTAGTTACATATTTCAACAAAATGTAGGAACCTTCACTACTCCATAGAGAAAAGGCTGCTCTATCAAACCTGGTGGATAAGGTTTCCTCCAATAATTGGTGGAGTAGCATTATGAAAGACCAATGTATGTTATCAATGCTTGTAATGTAATATTCCTAACGGAAATATACAATGATACACAAAGCAAGCATAGAAAAAATACACATAAAATTTGCACACAAATCATACACCCAATATAGAGCCAAAAATTGTGTTGTTCTAAGCCATTTTATTATAAAATCATAGGGTTTACAATCTGATGTTTGGAAAGTGTGCACTGAGCTTGCTCAAGGAAAGTTAGAAAAGCCCCAGAGATGAAGGCAAGGTCCCCAAATTCTATTGGCTGATCTCTTTCTAGCTCTACGTTGAACTGCCCAGAAAATATGCTACTGGCTGCAAAGAACTGTTGCTAGGGCCTCCTTGGATGCTCAAAAAATTTCTGGGAAATTAACCCAAGCTCTCCACCAATAACCCACAAAAACACACGAAGGAATTAGCCAAATGTTGACCTCAGAATTTCAGCCCAAGTTTCCCCTAGCTCCTCCAGTTGATGTCTGAGTTGGGACCCTTGTTTGACCCCTCAAATCTGCCCAGAAAAAACCCAGAAATGGTTTGTCCTAATTTTGACGCTCCAAAAATGACCCCTAAATGCTTCGCCCTCCTTCACAAGCAGAAGATGTAACCTATAGCAAATGTTGCATTTACTGCTCTACCAAAATGTTGGAAAAGCCCCCACAACACTTCCCCAGACTCCACTTCAAGTTTTAGCCCCTAACTCCCTTCACTCCTCAACCTCCAAGCGTGCCTCCTCCAAGAACTATGTAATCCCTATACTACTGCTATTGAACCTCTCCACAAACTCGCCCTCCTTGCTGCTGGTACGAGTTGGTATAGGTTGTACTCCCTCCTTCTGGTGGCACTCGAAGTCCACCAAAGCCAGGGTTAAGATTTCAGCTTGGAAACACTCGTGTGCTAAACAATACTTGAATATTTGGCTTCAGCGCAAGCGTGCTATGTCAAAGACAATTTTCTCAAATGATCATGAATGCCCAAATGAGTGCCTCTTGCTCTTTTTATCAAAGAGTTTCCAAAAAGGCCATGCAGGCCCAACTCGACTTTCCCCCTCCAACTTCGCTCCAATGAGAGCATATTCCACATGTGGGCCGTAATTCTCCACGGAGTTGACCCCATGCTCCACTAGAGTGTAGTATTCCCGATAAAAATAAACAACAATATAGAGCACATAAACAAGAAACTACAACAACTAGAAAGACATCACATGAACAAAACATAATATGGAGAACGTTGAGCCATTTTATTAAATACTGAAAGATAAAATGAGTACAAAGGTGATCAGAATGATGGCACCTTGGCTTGCACTAGGTAAGCGTAGGAGTACTCTCAGAATGAATCATGGAATGGCTGCTCTATCAATGACTGTGTAATCTCCAAGCTGCTGGTGCTGTTGTCGTGCTGCTGTTACTGTTGGAATAAACTGAATCTTTGGGGTTGCTCCCCACCTCAAAAAATTATGAAACTTGGGAAATGGTCTCTCCACCCAATACCCAGAAAAGTCCAGAGAGCTTTTCGAAAATGATTGACCTCCGAAAATGACCTCCCCTGAGGTACCACGCTATCCCAATGATAAACGTTGGCCCTGAATAATCTGCTGCAAAAGATGGCCTCCAACTCTACCAAAATGATGGAATAGGGAAGGGCTGACCCCTTTCCAACTCTCCCGGGTTGAATCCCCTGATAAACCCTCAATCTAAAATCTCTTCCTCCAAACACTGCGTCCTCCCTCTCACTGACTGCGCTGTCTCTACAAATGAACGATCCCAGCTGTGGCTGCGCCAACTCTCTCTGTCAAAACAAGGATAGAACTCCTCACTCGAGCAGGCACTCGAAGTCCCCTGGGGCTGAGGTTGGGATCTTTGCACGGAGACACCCGGTGTGCTGAACAACACTTACACACTTTGCTCAACAGCAAAAGTGTGCTCAATGTCAAAAGACAAATAACATAGATGCATAATCGAATGATCAAAATGAGGAGCCTCTCTCCCGTTTTATGTTTGGAGAGCCTTGCTCTCACCTAGGCCCCACCACCAACTACGTTGTCTCCTTGAGCCACGCTATCCTTTTAGCTCTGCGCTGACTTGGGCCCACGTTGCCCATGCTGACATCTCCTCCACGCTGCCACTTCGTCCTCTAGGCCCCACGCTACCAAATAATCATGTCTCCAAGTGACTTTAGGAAATGCTGTTATCCTAAGTGTGAGTTAAGTGTCTCTCTTCACCCACTTTATTTCTGACTTAACTTTATTAAAGTGAACTAGTCAAAAATTAATATTTCCAAATAGCTATTGCTAATTGGGAATATTACAGTCCTCCCCGGCAAAACGCTACTTGTCCTTGAACAACTGCAATGATGGATGCTGTAGAATTTTCTCACTCTCCCAAGTGGCATCCTCATCCAGTAGATTCCTCCATCTCACGAGATATTCCCTGACTGTCTTGCTCCATAGCTGCCTCTCCCTCGTGTCAATAATGGCCTCTGGCTGCAGCACCAAATGCCCCTCATCATTTGTGGGCAAGAGCTCCTTAGTTGCAGTCATCTGCTGTCCCAGTGCCTTCTTCAGGGATGACAAATGGAAAATATTATGAATCCTACTACCAGTGGGCAGCTCCAACTCATATGCAACCTCCCCAATCCCGCATGTCACCCTGTATGGTCCATAAAAGCGAGGCTTGAGCTTCTCAGCCCCCTTCTGCTTCAACGTCAATTGCCGATATGGTTGCAATCGTAGGTAGACCAAGTCCCCTACCTCAAACTGCCTCTCAACCCATCCCTTGTCGGCATACAACTTTTGCTGATTTTGTGCTATAGCTATGTTATCCTTAAGAGCCCGGAGGCTATCCTAACTCTCCTAGATCCAATCCTTGGCCCTAGGGGCCTTGCTAGCATCAAACATCACGTCAGCAAAAGATAAAGCATGATACCCATATAAAGCATAAAATGGAGACGTACCTATACACATATGGTGAGTGGTGCTATAACAGTACTCCCCCAAGTGCAACCATCGTAACCATGCCTTTTGCTGCCCGCTATCATAGTTTCGCAAGTAGCCTTCCAGCCACTTGTTCATTATCTCCGTCTGTCCATCCGTCTGTGGGTGATAACTAGTGCTTGGGGTCAACTCGGTGCCCACCAAACGAAAAAGTTCCTGCCAAAACCCACCCATGACGTGGCTATCCTTGTCATTGACAATGGTCTTTGGGAGACCATGCAATCTGAAAACATCCCTGAAGAACAACTCCGCTACTTGTGTTGCAGTGCATCGTGCTGATATAGCGAAGAAGTGTGCATACTTTGTCATCCGATTAACAACTACAAATATGCAATCCTTGCCCTGTACAGTGGGCAACCCTGTGATGAAATCCATCGAAATACTCTCCCATTTTCCCTCTGGTATGGGAAGAGGCTGCAGTAAACCAGCCGAATGGTTCATCTCCCCCTTATTGCACTGGAAAACTTCGCACTCCCTGACATGTCGGAGTACGTCCTCCTTGAGGCCCTTCCATGAGAACCTCTCTCTGATGGCCCTATAGGTCTTGATGAACCCCTGGTGGCCTGATAGTGGCGAATCATGTGAGGCGTGCAATATCTTCTCCTTGAGCTTGGAGCCCTCGGTCAAGAAGATCCTGTCCCTGAAGTAGATCACCTCATCCATCACCTTGTACCGGTCATCTGTAACTTGTCCGTCCAACACCTCATAGGCAAAACGGTCCTTGGAGTACTCTACCAACCGCTGAGCCCTCTAGTCCATATCTAAACTCATCAAAGACAACGTTGTCGATCTATGCGAAAGTGCATCGACCACCACATTATTCTTTCCCTTGACATACTCGATGTCGAAATCATATGCCTGGATCTTGCTGACCCACTTCTGTTGCCTCTCCTGCAACTGCTTCTGCTCTAGAAAGAATCCGAGGTTGTTGTGGTCAGTCCTCACTCTGAACTTGTTCCCCACCAGGTACTGCCAAAATTTGGCCAATGCATGCATGATGGCCAACATCTCCTTGTCGTATATAGCATACAACCTCGCATGTGGCAATAGCTTCCGGCTCTCGAAAGCTATGGGGTGGCCTCCCTACATCAAAACTGCGCCTATCCCCTCCCCTAATGCATCGCACTCTAGGACAAAGGGCTGCATGAAATCTGGCAATGCCAAAACTGGACAACTGCTCATTACCTCCTTGAGCCTGTCAAAAGCCCTCTACGCTGTGTTAGTCCAACTGAATGCCCCCTTTTTGGTAAGGCCTGTAAGTAGTGTAGCAAGTTGGGAAAATCCCTTGACGAACTTCCGATAGTAGGTGCAAATACCTACAAACCCCCAAAGTTTCGTCACATTCTTCAGCTCTGGCCAATCCCTGATGGCCCTGATCTTCTCCTCGTGGACCCTCACTATGTCCACCCCAATGGTGTGCCCCAAGTAGAGCATCTTTGTCAACCCAAACTCATTTGGAGAGATTAGCATAAAATTGCTGCTCCTCCAATATGCGCAATACAATCTCAATATGTTGTAGGTGCTCCTCCCATGTCTTGTTGTAAATCAAGATGTCATCGAAAAACACTAACACAAACTTCCTCAAGTGACTGCGGAGGATGTGATTCATGCATGACTGAAAAGTGGTCGGAGCATTGGTCAGCTCAAAGGGCATCACCAAGAACTCAAAGTGACCGTAATGACATCTGAAATTGGTATTGGGAACATCCGGCTCCCTCACGTGAATCTGGTGGTACCCAGATCTCAAGTCAATCTTCAAGAAGAACTTCGATCCCCTCAGCTCATCCATCGACTCACCTATCTGTGGAATGGGGTACCGCTTCCTGGTCTTTTTGTTGAGAGCCTAGTAGTCAATGCACATCCTCAGTGTGCCATCCTTCTTCCTCACCAATACTACTGAAGAAGCAAAGGGGCTAGTACTAGGATGGATGTGCCCAAGAGCTAAGAGCTCATGAATGGCCCTCTCAACCTCATCCATGTAGGGCTTAGGATGCCTATAGGGTGTAATGATGACAGCCTGAATGCCTTGCTCCAACTCGATCGTGTGCTCAAATCTTTGATCTGGTGGTTGCCCTAGTGGTATATCTCCAAAAACCATAGCATATTTGTTTAAGTGGACTGTACATCTGGGTGTACAGCCTGCCTTGTAGACCCTGCCTCTGAAACACACAGCGCCATTGCCCACTCTATGTTTCCCTTCCGGAAATATGCCTCCATCCGGTGTGCTCAAACTGTTTGTGGTGGGTAGGTGTGCATACCTCGAATCTTCTCGTGCCTCCCGGTCTTCTTGTCAGTGCACTCCACCTTCAAGGTCTCCCAATCTGTGGTGACCTTCCCCAGCGTGATCAAACACTACACCCCCAGTATCACGTTGGTGTCCTGAATGTCCACCACAAGGAAGTGATCTGTCAGGGTGTAAGTCCCCATAGTCACTGCCAAGGCTGGCACATACTTGGCACACTGCATGGTCCTGTCACCTGGAACCAATACTGAAAACCCATCAAAGCTCTCTGTTGGTATGCTCCACCGCTCTACCAACTGGGCATCAATAAAATTGTGGGTGGCCCCACTGTCCACTAATACTGAAACACGTTATCCCCACACAGTACCTCGGACACGCAGTGTCAAGTATTTGGGAACCCCTCGCAAAGAAGCAAGGGCTCCCCCGATAAGTGCAAAAGTTGCACCTCCCGCTCCAGGTGGTGGAGGTGGCGAATGATCTCCTCTCTGCGCTGTACTGCTGCCTCTTGCCTCTTTCTCCTCATACTCCTCGTCTTCCTTGTTACTGTCGAAAATAACCTTGATGTAATGTGTCTTCCCCGCAACACAACGGTGCCCAGGTGGCCATGGCTTCTGGCATGTGAAACATAGCCTCTTCCGCCTCAGATCTCTCCTGATCTCATCATCCAAAGGTCCTCTGCTCTTGTTCCCCTTTGGAGGTGAAACCCTCATGTCCTTCCCCTTCGGCTAAAACGCCGGTCTCTGGGGGAAAGGAGCACATCCTGCAAGTCTCGAGTCCTCCCAACTGCATCATGGAGCGTAGCTGGCCTCGTCGATCTGACTAACCCCCGAAGAGGCTCTGCCAATCCATTGATGAACATATAGATCATCCTGGCTGCGAATAAGTTAGGTATCATCACGGAGAGTAGCAAGAACTCTGAAATGTATGTGTCCGAACTCCCGGTCTGCTTGAGCTTAGTCAGCTCAACAAAGTGCTCCTCTGGATCCCTCCGATCAAATCGCTCTATCAACCTTCGTGTAAATTCGGCATATGTTGTCACTCCTGAGTGCCCCAGCGTAGCCATCCCGTGAAACCACCAGTCATGGGCCTCGCCCTCCAAGTGCAGCATTGCCACCTTGATGGCCTCTGTCTCTGCCATCTAGTTAAGTTGGAAATATATATCCGACTTCTCCACCTGAGCCTTTGCCGAACACTTGGATGACCCATCAAATGTCGGTAGATAAAATCTGCCTACCGTGCGCTGTACATCCCCATCCTATGAATGCTTGTTTCCCCTGTGATGGTTGCGAGGTCTGCTGTCCCTCTTGAGCTGTACAAAGTCATGGAATGTGAGGGCATCTCTGAACTCCTGTCCGTAGGACTAATACTCAGCAAAGTAATCTCCCATGTGAGCCGATTCCTACTCCTGCTCCTGCTGTGCTCCTGCCCTAGTGTATGCGGCAAGAAATGTGGGTGTCGTGGAACGTGGGGATGTATCTGTTGCCATCTGCTGTCCTGTGAGCTGCTCCTGCAAATGATGGGATGTGCCCGATCCCTCTTCGGTATGGAAACCTCTTGGGGTTTCACGCTATCTAGATTTTGCAGTGAACCTTTGCCCCATCTCTTCTATCCGCCTCGACAAATCCTGCACTGATTTGAGGAGAAGATCCCCGAACACCTTCCCAGCGTCTCTTTCCTCCACCATTCGTTCCTCGTCTTCTACGTCCATTACTAGAGCGCAGTCACCTTCCCCAAAAGTGATCTCTAACCTCCACTCTTGGTTTCTATACTTCCTTCTTCGGTAACAGATGTATGGTTTTCCTGCTAGTGTCATAGACAATCTGCTCCACAGGCTGAACCAAGTCTATGAGCTCTGATACCACTAAGGCCCAACCACTACACCAAAAGACCGGTCTGGTAGTGAGGGCAACAACCCAGGGTGTTAAGGGTGGGTCTTAAACCCCACTGGAGCATCTGAGGGCAAGGACCCTTGCGCAATACCCCTCATTACGCAGACCCCGAACACGTGGCTGTGTGCCCTACCTGCACACGAGACATTACAGCCCACCAGGCTCTTGACCTTGAGACCTCGGCTCTGATACCACTGTAATATTCTAGATAGAAATAAACAGCAATATAAAGCACATAAACAAGAAACTACAACAACTAGAGAGACATCACATGAACAAAACATAGTATGGAGAACGTTGAGCCATTTTATTAAATACCGAAAGATAAAATAAGTACATACTACAAAGGTGATCAGAATGATGGCACCTTGGCTTGTACTAGGCAAGCGTAGGAGTACTCTCAGAAGGAATCATGGAATAGCTACTATTGGTGTCCAGGTAAGAATGATTTATCCACCCTAATCCGACATTAATTTTATCAATCCGGGAGCGTATCCTTTCAAGGAAACACGCAAGGTATATGCAGGAACAAACACATAATCCATCTCAACCAAGGGTTTATAATTAAAACTCAAAACATTCCCGTGATATGAAATCAAACGCTGAACTCAAAACAATCTCAACAATAACAAATAATAACAAGAACCATAACAAGGAATCAACTCACACATGCAGACGCAACGCCTGATCAGAAGAGTGGACCCAGCTCTCTGATCAGGGCTGCATTAGTCACGAATACGCTTTAGAACAACAAAACCAGAAGTATTTTATTAATGTGTAAGATGTGATTACAATATCTTTTTGGTAACCCCCATTTACAAGAACAATATCCATTTTATACACAGCGCGAGAGAATAACAGATTTCCCTGGAATGTGGCAATCGCGCATTCAGAAATACACAGCAGTTGGAACAACACAAACATCCGCTGTCTAGAATAGAACAAGGGCCAAGAATAGATCCAGAGAATCGTGGCTCCAGCTGCGGGATCTCCCTGTAATTGGCCATTACCAGATCTGTTGCAAAACCGCTGCAGCAAGGGTTCCTGTTCTCCAAACTGCAATCAAGCACATGTCTTAGTGTCGCAAATAGGTAAGACTCTGTGACTTTACTTCATTAATTAAAATATTCCAATTGTACAAGTTAGGCGTATTTACCTAATAAGTTTAGCATAGCAAATGTAGGTAATTAAACACAAAAGGATAAAAAAGGATGATAAAAATGGTCAAAGAGGTAGCCAGATTCGGTGCCCAACATCTCCCCCCAACTAGCCTTCTACATGCCCTCATGCAGTCCGCCGCCTCCGTAGGTCTGGGTTCTGCAAATTGTGAGCTTCATGAAGCCCGACAAGATTATACTCTAAAGCCATCTCTGTCCCAGGAACTTTAAATCCATCTGAAAGGAGAACTTCCTTCCACCAATCTGTTGGAACATTGTACGTTGGTGTGTAAACTTCTGCAGGCAACCAACTAACACAATACTGAAACCGAAGCCCCATCCACCTGATCCCACATGTTTGGACACATGCCACATATCTGGGTACTCTGGCAAGTGTTTGCACAAAATTGGGTGCCCCAAAAGGTTCTCTATTCCAGACAGCTGTCGATGACATCATCCACCTTCTCTGACAACAATCAAGGGCCTCTTTTTGAGAAACAGTTAATTGATTAATACAAAGGTCGAGACACCACCTTTGTGTCCTTGGCATTTTTTCTCTGTTCTCCTCAAATTTCAAAAAGGTATGGTGTTTATTGTACACTGTATCTAACCTCTCATGTTCTCCTCTTACTATAAATGGCCTTGTAACTTGGTTAGACTCAAAAGTTTTATAAGCCTTCTGCCAATGGATTTGATTGAAAGCATAAGAGGTGAGGGCCCTCAAATGGATGTCCGCTACATACGAGACTGGGTTACAATCTCTGTCCAGACGTAACAGATACCCATGCAGGTAAAACTCACACATCAGATGTTGAGTTGGCACATCATGATTCCTCATGATTCGGAGGAATTGTACACCATCTTCTATTTCATAACTGACCTTGTTTTTGATGCTCTCCATGCAGAATAAAAGAAAACGTTCATGCAAAAATAAAGAATAACAAGAAGCAGGGGGACGACATGCCATCACCTCTTGCACCAGATTGAACATTTGTTCCTTGTCATCTTTTAGTTCGGCCACTTTTTTTTCCAGCAGCTCCATCTTCAGCTGCTGCGTCGCATGCCTTAATCTCATAACATCTATGCATTCCACATATCTGAAGATGGTTGTGGAGGCTCTCTCCTCAATTCTTTTGACCTCATTCTTATACTGAGCCGCAGTAGACTTCCACGTCTGTAATTCAGCCATTAAGGCATACTCTCTGGCTTCGAACGGTTGTTCAATCGGGTCTGTTTCAGTCCCCGCTTCAACCCTGACGACTCTGGATCTCCTGGCTCGCCGCTTGTACCTGTTTATTTGTTTCTGCATCCTGTGCACTTTCCTTCTCAAATCCCTTACTTCCATTTTGAGCCACATCACTTCCTTAAACTGCTGTTGGTATCTTTGTTTGATGGGAAGTCTCCGCGGTCCACGCAGCTCTGCCTCTTCTTGCTTGACCTCTATTTCTTCTGCCCCGACAGTGTAATATTCCTAATTAGCACCGCTAATTGGAATATTTGATTTTTGTATAGTTTTGCCGACTATAGTTAATTAATAAATAAAAGTGAGAAAAGGGGTCTAACTCACTTAAATAAAATAAAGTGTTTCCCTAGTAGAGGCAACGTTGTGACTTAAGGGGGAGCCTTGGGGGTCCACACCACTCATGAGAGGAGGCTCACGTAGCCTCTAGAAGCAACTGCGTAGGCATAGGAGGAGCTTATGGAGAGAGGGGACGCAGTTAGGGTTTTGAGGGGAGCTAGCACTATAAAAGGTGGGAGTTTCACCTCATTTGGCATGATTGATATTGTTGATGATATTGAGCTAGACTTCTGTCTACTTGAGCACGCTGGCTGTTTAGTCGGTCTGCAGCACTGTTTAGTGCGACTGAGTGTCTCCGGTCGGAGATCTCACCCTTGGCCCCGGGGGACTTCGAGTGCCTGCTCGGGCAAGGTTTTTCTTCAGTCTTTAGCAGGAGATTTGCGGGTGTTTTGTTTGGGAGTTTTGCTGAGGAGCTGAGCTTCATTGGGTGACTGCGCAGTCCTTGGAGGGAGGACGCAGTTTGAGTTGGAGCTGTTCAGTGGTAGAGATTTCTGCAGGAGATTCAGGCCTCTTCCGGTGTGGAGGTTTAGCGTTTATCATTTGGTGAGTTTCCTGAGGAGTTGTGGCCCCATTTCAGTCTATTTCAGTTGGTGTCTGCGCTGGTCCTGGAGGGACAGCGTTTTTCTAGGAGGAGGGTTTATGGGGGTGATTTTCGGAGGTGGTCCGTTTTGTATATGGTTTCTGGGTTTTGTCCGGGGTGGTGAGTTCAGGTGGTCTGCCGATTTTCAGCTCATTCCGGCAAGGGGATCAGCCCCTAGCTTCAGTTCATTCCAGCAGCAGCAGTTTACGGCAGTTTCTTCCAGCAGCTGGGATGCGGTTTCTTGTAGCAGCCATTTCCTGTTTTTCTGAGAGGGTTCTTCACTTGCCTTGAGCAAGGATAGGTGCATTTATTCTGATTATCCATTGTATCTCATTATATTCTCAGATTAATAAAATGGCTTAGCATTTCCGGCATTTTTATGTGTATTTGCTTTATGTTCTATTTTCGGCATTTCCTATATTGTCGTATGCTTGTATTGCTGTCTATTTCCCTTTCGGGATATTACAGTGGTATCAAAGCATAATTCTGGCTCAGCCTGTGGTCTATGACATTGGGAAAGAGATCATACAGAGGTTTGTTGGAATTTTGGAGAGCAATAGCAGTTGCAGTACCAAAAACGAAATTGGAAAAAAGGGCCAAAATATAAATGGTCAAATTTTGAAGGTTGGAATTAGAAGAAACGTTTTCTGGGTTTTTCTGGGTTTTGGGCAAGGATCACCTTCCCAAATTCCTAGAATTTTCTGAGTAGTTTTCAGTGGGTAAATCGGAGGTCGAAATTAAGCAGCAGTATGGTTTTGCAGCAGCCGTGCAGTTTCTGAGGAGCCTGTAGACACATAGCAGAAAGAGCCGATGGCAAGTGATGATGATGAGAGGAGATTTAGAGAGGCGCTCCAACACATGCATGATTTGTCACAGAGACTCACTGCGTTGGAGGTTAGGCAGTGGGAAACCCCAAGGGGTTTTCAGATTGGTGAGGGATCGGGCACATCCCACCATTTGCCGGAGCATGATGCCACTCAGCATATGGCATCACATACACCCACACGTCCTACCATGCCCACTTTTCTGGATGAAGACATAGGGGAAGGAGCACAGCGAGAGCCGGAGCTGGGCCACATGGGTGACTATTTTGCAGAGTACCAGGCATACGGGCAAGAGTTCACGGAGGCTCTCTCGTTCAGAGACTTTGTTCAGCTCCAGCGTGATAGTAGACCTCACAACTTTCACAGAGGGAACAGGCGCTCACATAATGGGGGCTTACAGCGCACAGTGGATAGATTCCATCTACCGACATTTGACGGGTCATCCAGGCGCTCAGAAAAAGCTTGGGTGGATAAGTTGGATACCTCTTTCTAGCTTGACCGAGTATCGGAGAGGGAAACCATTAAAATGGTTACCTCGCACTTGGAGGACGAGGGCACACAGGATTGCAGGGAGTCCGAGGTTACACCTAGTGTGACACAGGATTCACCCTCATTGGAGACCTCCTCGACCGTGTCGGTTGATGTGATAGTGGAGAAGGTAGAGACTACCCCAATAGAGCCATCCATTGAGGTGATGACCGGAGTCGCGTCCGAGTCTTCGGGTGGTAGCAGCACACAGATGGGTGCAGTGTCAGGAGATGTATCCACCTTCGATGAGGCTCTAGCAAGTACAGAGGTATTGGATGATGGTCGCAGACAGCGGTATCATCGGCTTCGAACGGACCTTCGAGTTTTGAGAGAGAAGGCCACGTCAGTACGGGAGGCCATTTTGTTGCAGGACCAGGAGCTGGAGGGTATGAGAGTGACTTGTGCCAAGTCAGCGGCCAAGTTGGTCCGCATTGGGGAACGACTAGATTCCCTGATGGTACCATCAGAGGGCACGTTGGAGCATCAGATCATTCCCCTTCAGGCATGCATGGATGGGACTAGCAGTGTTGTTGGGTCATCTCTTCCCATTGGAGAGAGAGAGACAGAGCCACCTAGTCAGATCTCATATGTTGACTTGGATGGCGGTATGAGACGATCAGAGTTGCACAGGGTACAACATCCACGTGTTGAGGTTGGATGGCGAGAGATTCTGAGTTGGTACTCGGTGGAGCGGGCTATGGAGATAGTGAAGGATCCGAGTGTAGCTCAGCAGGATTTTCTATGCATGGGGAATACAGGAACCCCAGATTGGCATTGGGATCCAGGTGGGATCACCTATCGTTTCCCAGGCAGGTCGGCTGACTATGTCTTGGAGAGTACAGTTGGCCTAGTAGTAGAGCATGTGCGGTTTCGGTCAGCTCTAGTGGCCAACCAGTTTATGGGCAGACTCCCTAGGTTGTCTTGGCATGACATTCATACACGGGATCACGGGGTGGTCAGCACACCTTGGCAGGAGCTTGTCGGAGGAGGTGGCATTGGCAGGCCACCAGATGGCACCTTGGATGGGGCCAGGGATTCTTCACCTTTGTGTGGGGCACAGAGGACGCAGCAGAGCCGAGCAGTGGTGGTAACACTACTGAAACACAGGGAGATCTGGCTCAGCCTGTGGTGCTAGCAGTCTATGACGCCCGGGGATAACCCCTACATCTATCGGAAGGAACGTAGAGAAGCTGAGGATAGGTGGAAGTTTCCTTTCGGGGGAAGTGATTCTGATCAGGAGCCACCTGAGACAGATTCAGAGGCAGAGCAGCAACAGCGTAATCCAATGGCAGAGGATGATGTGAGGTTTAAAGAGGCGGTCCTCCGTCACATACAGGAGACGTCACAGAGGATGCAGGAGACGTCACAGATGGTGCAGGAGACGTCACAGAGGCTCAGGGCCATAGAGATCAGTCAGAGAGAGCTCCCTATAGTTCTTCAGATCGGTGAGGGATCGTGTGTGTCTCGCCATATACTAGTGCACGACGCTATTCCCATTGTAACGGCCCAGCGATCCACTATGCCCACATTCTTGCCAGGAGACACAGGGACAGGAGGGCAGGGAGGTGCACAGAGGGATAGTCCAGCACCCACACGTCCTACCATGCCTACCTTCCTGGTAGAGGACGAGGGGTCGACAGCACCGAGAGAGTTGAGTCCAGCTCGATGGGCAGCCGCTTTTGCAGAATGGCGGGCCTTAGGACAGGAGTTCATGGATACTCTCCCCTTCGAGCGCTATCTCCAGTTCCAGTACGGCATCAAACCCCATGATCAGCACCAGCACAAGGGGCATGGATACCACCGTGATGACCACCGTGCGGCCAGTAGATTCCATTTGCCTATGTTTGATGGTTCATCAAAGACTACGGCAAAGTCTTGGGTGGAGAAGCTGGACATCTATTTCCAGCTTAATCAGATGTCGGAGACGGAGGCCATTAAGATGGCTACATTGCATTTAGAGGGTGAGGCTCAGGATTGGTGGTTTCATGGGATGGCGACACTCGGGCATTCCACGGTGACGACATATGCCGAGTTTACCAGGAGGGTGGTAGAGCGTTTTGACAGGAGGGATCCGAAGCAGCATTTTGTTGAGCTGACCAAGCTCAAACAGACTGGGAGTGCCGAAGCATACATCTCGGATTTCTTGAGGGTTTCAGTGATGGTACCTGACTTATCGACAGCTCGGATGGTCTATATGTTTGTGGAGGGGCTGTCAGAGCCACTTTGTGGCCTAGTCCGGCCGAACAAACCGGCTACACTGCAGGATGCCATCAGTAGGACTCGAGACTTACAGGATGTCTTGCCCAGGACTCGGCCACCTTATCCCCAGAGACAGGCTTTCCAGCCTAAGGGTAAGGACACGAGGGCTCCGCCTCCCAAGGCGAATCCGGGACGAGGGCAGATGGATGATGAGGCCAGGAGAGAGCTGAGGCGGAAGCGATTATGCTTCACTTGCTAGGAGCCGTGGGCACCAGGACACAAATGTGCGGCAGGGAAGGCACATTTCATAGAGGTCTTCTCCGAGAGCAGCGGGGAAGAGGATGAGGAGGATGATGAGGAGGCAGGAGGATGTTATGCAGCGCAGAGTACCTTACCACCTCCACCACCCAATGCAGGTGGGGCATCATTCGCACCTACTGGGGGAGCTCTAGCAGCATTGCGAGGAGTCCCCAAGTATCTGACATTGCGCGTACGGGGGACAGTGCGCGGACAGCGGGTTTCGGTCTTAGTCGATAGTGGGGCCACCCACAACTTCATTGATGCACAGATGGTTGCACGGAGAGGCATACCGACGGAGGGCTTTGATGGGTTTTCCGTTTTGGTACCAGGAGATCAGACCATGGCATGTGCTCGATATGTACCAGAATTATCGGTGACGATGGGCACCTATACATTGACCGATCACTTCTTTGTGGTGGACATCCCGGACACCAATGTGATATTGGGGGTTCAGTGGCTTATTACTCTAGGAAAGGTCACAACGGATTGGAAGGCCTTAGAGATGGAGTGGGATGATCCCAAGACGGGGAAGCATGAGAAGATACGAGGGCAGAACACATATCCACCCCAGACAGTATCGGCACACAGCATGGAGGCGACTTTCCGCAAGGGAGATATAGAGTGGGCGGTAGAGTTGCGGGCTTCAGAGGCAGTAGATACAGGGCGGACGGTGCACCCTGATCTACAGGCTATTCTCGACAGATATGCAGTAGTTTTTGGGGACATTCTGCCAGGACAGCCACCGGATCGGGGGTTTGAGCACACGATCGAGCTTGAGCAGGGGATACAGGCTGTGATTACCACACCGTATAGGCATCCCAAGGCCTATCGGGATGAGATAGAGCGGGCCATTCAGGAGTTGTTGGCCCTTGGTCACATTCGACCCAGCACCAGTCCTTTTGCTTCTTCAGTAGTGCTGGTGAAGAAGAAGGACGACACATTACGCATGTGCATTGACTATAGGGCTCTGAACAAGAAGACCCTGAAGAACAGGTACCCCATTCCCAGGATCGACGAGCTGATGGATGAGTTGAGAGGAGCACGGTTCTTCTCAAAGATTGATTTGAGATCCGGGTACCATCAGATACGCATGAGGGAACGGGACATTCCCAAGACCGCTTTCAGGTGTCATTATGGGCACTTTGAGTTTCTGGTCATGCCATTTGGGTTGACCAATGCACCTGCTACTTTCCAGTCTTGTATGAACCACATTTTCAGGGATCATCTGAGGAAGTTTGTGCTGGTTTTCTTTGGTTTTCTTTGATGATATCCTTATATACAGCAGGACTTGGGAGGAGCATCTCCAGCACATTGAGACGGTCTTGCACATTCTGGAGGAGCAGCAGTTCTTTGCCAAGCTCTCCAAGTGTGAGTTTGGGTTGACGGAGATGCTGTATCTGGGACACATTATAGGAGTGGACGGGGTGAGAGTCCACGAGGAGAAGATCAGGGCTATCAAGGACTGGCCAGAGCCACGGAATGTAACAGAACTTCGAGGGTTTATTGGTATCTGCACCTACTACAGGAAGTTCGTCAAGGGCTTCTCTCAGCTTGCTGCACCCCTCACGGAGTTGACGAGGAAGGGGGCATTCAGTTGGTCGGATACAGCACAGCGAGCTTTTGACAAGCTCAAGGAGGTGATGAGCAGTTGTCCCGTGTTAGCATTGCCAGATTTTATGCAGCCCTTTGTCCTAGAGTGCGATGCATCAGGAGAGGGGATTGGTGCAGTTTTGATGCAGGAGGGTCATCCGATTGCGTTCGAGAGCCGGAAGCTCCTTCCACACGAGAGGCTATATCCCATATATGACAAGGAGATGCTGGCCATCATGCATGCATTGGCCAAATTCCGACAGTACCTGGTAGGTGGCAGATTCAGGGTGAGGACAGATCATAACAGCCTGAAGTACTTTCTGGAGCAGAAGCAGTTGCAGGAGAGACAGCAGAAGTGGATCAGCAAGATCCAGGCCTACGACTTTGACATAGAGTATGTCAAGGGGAAGAATAACGTGGTAGCTGATGCCCTTTCTCGTAGACCGACCACGTTATCACTCATGAGCCTGGACGCTGACTGGAAGGCTCGACTATTGGTTGAGTACTCCAAAGATAGATTTGCATGCGAGGTTCTGGATGGGCAGGTAGCGGATAGCAGATACAGGGTGGCCGATGAGGTCATCTATTACAGGGACAGGATCTTCTTGACTGAGGGATCTCAGCTCAAGGAGAAGATACTCCAGGCTTCACATGATTCACCATTGGCAGGCCATCAGGGGTTCACCAAGACGTACAGGGCCATCCGGGAGAGATTTGCATGGAAGGGCCTCAAGGAGGACGTACTCCAGCATGTCAGGGAGTGCGAGGTTTGCCAGCGGAACAAGGGATTGATGAGTCATCCTGCGGGGTTGTTGCAGCCTCTTCCCATTCCGGAGGGGAAGTGGGAGAGTATTTCGATGGACTTCATCACGGGGTTGCCCACTGTGCAGGGCAAGGACTGCATCTTCGTAGTGGTTGACAGGCTAACGAAGTATGCTCACTTTTTCGCCATTTCTGCACATCACACAGCGGCACAGGTGGCAGAGTTGTTTTTCCGGGAGGTTTTCAGATTGCATGGTCTACCCAAGACCATTGTCAGCGACAGGGACAGCCGTTTTATGGGTGGATTCTGGCAGGAGCTCTTTCGACTAGTGGGGACCGAGTTGACACCGAGCACTAGTTATCATCCCCAGACGGACGGGCAGACGGAGATAGTTAACAAGTGGCTAGAGAGCTACTTGCGTAACTACGTCAGTGGGCAGCAGAGAGCATGGCTGAAATGGCTACATCTGGGCGAGTACTGCTACAACACAACCCACCATATGTCCATCGGTATGACACCTTTCTATGCGTTGTATGGATATCATTCCCTATCTTTTGTGGACATGATGTTTGGTGTTAGTAGGGCTCCGCGAGCCAAGTTATGGATCCAAGAGAGCCAAGACATCCTCCGGGCTCTCAAGGACAACATAGCCACAGCACAGAATCAGCAGAAGTTGTATGCTGATAAGGGTCGGGTGGAGAGACACTTTGAGGTAGGGGACCTAGTCTATCTACGGTTACAGCCATACCGACAGTCTTCGCTCAAACAGAAGGGGGCAGAGAAGCTAAAGCCTCGTTTTTATGGACCATACAGGGTGATACGCAGGATCGGGCAAGTTGCGTATGAGTTGGAGCTGCCCCAAGGCAGCCGGATTCATAACATCTTTCATGTATCATGCCTGAAAAAGGCACTGGGCCAGCATGTGAGGGTCACCGAGGAGCTACCGCCTACAGATGATGAGGGGCATCTGGTGTTACAGCCGGAGGCTATTATCGACACTAGGGAGAGACAGCTGCGGAGCAGGAAGATCAGGGAATTCTTGGTGAGATGGAAAAATTTTCCAGATGAGGATGCCACTTGGGAGGATGAGAGGATCTTACAACATCCATCACTTCAGTTGCTTGAGGACAAGCAACGTTTTGCCGGGGGAGACTGTAATATTCCCAATTAGCTTTGCTAATTGGAATATTTCATTTTTGTTTAATTTTGCCGCTTTAGTTAGAAATAATAAATAAAGTGAGAAATAAGAGGGGTCACCTCACTTTAGACACCTCACTTTATAAATAAAGTGTTTTTCCTAGTTGATTGACGTTATAACTTAGAGAGGGGGCCTTGGGGGTCCACATGAGTATGATGGGGAGGCATCAGGCTGACCCAAGGTTAACTGCGCAGGCCAAGGAGAGTGAAGGACGCAGTTAAGGTTTTGGAGGGAGTTTAGCACTATAAAAGGTGGGGTTCTCACCTCATTTGGGCATGCTTGATTTGATATTGATATTGAGAGCTAGACTTCTGTCTGCTTCAGCACGCCGGTTGTTTAGTCGGTCTGCAGCACTGTTTAGTGCAACCGAGTGTCTCCGTTCGGAGATCTCACCCTTAGCCTCGGGGGACTTCAAGTGCTTGCCCTGGTAAGGTTATTTTCTGTATCACCCTTAGCTTCGGGGGACTTCGAGTGCCTGCCCTAGTAAGGTAATTTTCTGAGTAACATCCTTCAGTTTCAGTGGTAGTCAGCAGCAGTTTCTTGGTGGAGATTTGGAGAGAAGGAAGCCCTTCTTGAGACTACGCAGATCCAGGAGGGAGGACGCTGGTCTAGAGAAGGAAGGACGCAGATCCAGTTGGCTAAGGCAGGAAGGACGCAGATCTGGGGAGGCATTGGCAGAACCAGTCTTGGAGGATGCAGATCTGAGAGATTCGGCCTTGGAGAGTGCAGATACGGAGAAGACCAGCATCAGGTCCGGCCTTGGAGGATACGGATGCGAGGAGATATTGTCGGATCCGACCTAGATGCGAAGAAATAGCGAGCGAATGCGGCCTTAGAGGACGCGAATGCGGGTGATGGGACACGGAATCTGGAAAGGAGGATTCGGATCTAGCCGAATGCGAGAAGAAACGAGATCTAGTCGGGAAGGACGGCGGTCGATGAAGGCGGTACGGTGGGTGAGATTTAGCGGCGTTTTCGGTGGTTCCCGGCCTTGAGGAGTTAGTCTTGCCATACCGGAGGTTCTGTGGCCGACGCTCGCATACGTGGCCACCTTGTTGTCACTAGCAGAGACAACGTTTTTATTGGTGAGGGTTTGGAGGATTGAGATCAGCCATCTTCTAGTCTTCAGTTCACAGTTCCATTGCATTCTAGCAGCAGCTCTTCATAGCCGATCTTCAGCCAGCTAGGACGCTGTCCTTATTTGCAGCCATTATCTGTTCTGAGAGGGTCTCCACTTGCCTAGGGCAAGGATAGGTGCACTCATTTTGATTATTTTGTACTCCTCTCTATGTATTCTCAGATTAATAAAATGGCTTAGTTTTCTGGCATTCTATATGTACTTGTTCCATGATCTGGTTCCAGCATTGTATTTTCTATATCTGTCTGGCATATTTCTGTGTATTACTGGTTATTTCCCCTTTGGAGATATTACATCAGATGCACAGACACCGAGTACCGTGACAGCAGCTACAGATCCATATCCTCTGGAGATGTTGGAGGTAGATGTGATAGTTTGGCAGTTGGAGATGATTACGGGTTGGCGGCAACCTTCCAGGCATGTTCCACATGCAGTTGTTGTTGCTACATCAGATGCTTCCTCCGAGATGGACTGGCGAAAGATCATAAGTTGGTACCCTCTTGATGGTACGGTATTCTTCGTAGGAAGCACAGCGGAGCAGGGGCCCTTGGACATAATAGATGTTACAGATCCCAGTCGACAGGAGGGCACCAGTTATCGTTACTTCAGGACTCCTTCCCAATTTCAGGAGAACAGGATCAGCATGGGATTGAGTCATGACTTGGATTAGAGAGAGGTGATGAGTTGGTATGCAGTTGGAGGGGTAGCATATGTAGCTACAGGCACAACGCAGTAGGAGCCCAGGAGCATTGATGCTTATTGGTGGTCTTCACCTCTTAGAGCATTAGTCATAGCCAGAGGCAGTGCACAGTCCGAGCCGTGGGACTTTGGCGATTATTGGCCATCGTGGCGATGGGATCCGGGGGTTTATTGGTTGACTGGTACTGTGAGAGGCCAGTTTGGGATCCTGGCATTGAGATATCCCTTCGTATCAGGGTGATGCAGGAGACAGAGAGGTTTCAGTGGGACCCAGGCACATTTTGCAGTATCGGTGGGGAGCATCGGCTAGAGAGTAGGCTTGTTCAAGCATTGCTTGAGAACAAGCAATTTTTGCCGGATGAGGATGCCACTTGGGAGAGCGAGCAGACTTTACAGCATCCATCACTTCAGTTGCTTGAGGACAAGCAACGTTTTGCCGGGGGAGACTGTAATATTCCTAATTAGCACCACTAATTGGAATATTTGATTTTTGTATAGTTTTGCCGACTATAGTTAATTAATAAATAAAAGTGAGAAAAGGGGTCTAACTCACTTAAATAAAATAAAGTGTTTCCCTAGTAGAGTCAACGTTGTAACTTAAGGGGGAGCCTTGGGGGTCCACACCACACATGAGAGGGAGGCTCACGTAGCCTCTAGAAGCTTCTGCGCAGGCCCATGAGGAGCACGTGGGAGAGAGAGGGACCACGTAGGGTTTTGAGGAGGGCCAGCGTTATAAAAGGAGGGAGAGCTATCTCATTTGGGCATGATTGATATTGTTGATGATATTGAGCTAGACTTCTGTCTACTTGAGCACGCTGGCTGTTTAGTCGGTCTGCAGCACTGTTTAGTGCGACTGAGTGTCTCCGGTCGAAGATCTCAACCTTGGCCCCGGGGGACTTCGAGTGCCTGCTCGGGCAAGGTTTTTCTTCAGTCTTTAGCAGGAGATTTGCAGGTGTTTTGTTGGGAGTTTTGCTGAGGAGATGAGCTTCATTGGGTGACTGGGCAGTCCTTGGAGGGAGGACACAGTTTGAGTTGGAGCTGTTCAGTGGTAGAGATTTCTGCAGGAGATTTAGGCCTATTCCGGTGTGGAGGTTCAGCGTTTATCATTTGGTGAGTTTCCTGAGAAGTTGTGGCCCATTTCAGCCTATTTCAGTTGGTGTCTGCACAGTTCTTGGAGGGACAGCGTTTTTCTAGGAGGAGGGTTTCTGGGGGTGATTTTCGGAGGTAGTCCGTTTTGTATATGGTTTCTGGGTTTTGTCCGAGGTGGTGAGTTCAGGTGGTCTGCCGATTTTCAGCTCATTCCGGCAAGGGGATCAACCCCTAGCTTCAGTTCATTCCAGCAGCAGCAGTTTACGGCAGTTTCTTCCAGCAGCTGGGATGCAGTTTTTTGTAGCAGCCATTTCCTGTTTTTCTGAGAGGGTTCTTCCCTTGCCTTGAGCAAGGATAGGTGCATTTATTCTGATTATCCATTGTATCTCATTATATTCTCAGATTAATAAAATGGCTCAGCATTTCCGGCATTTTTATGTGTATTTGCTTTATGTTCTATTTTCGGCATTTCCTATATTGTCGTATGCTTGTATTACTGTCTATTTCCCTTTCTGGATATTACAGACAGCTGGACGTAAATCCCTCGAGACTGTCTCCATCGGACCAACAGTCAGTCTAACCTCCTCTGCCTGTTCTTCTTCTGTTATTTCTTGCTTCACTCTTTTCATGCCTACGTGGTCCATTGGTTCATCATTCGTCGGGACCGCTCTGCTTGGTCCCTCCTCTTCACCAATGGCCATTCTCTCATCCTGTACATTCTCTGCGACCAGTGGTGACCCGGTAAGATGCTCCTCTACTGACATGCCTGTTAGGGCATCTTCCGGTCATGGCCTTCGCTTTATATTCGAAGCCATAGGAATGGCAACATTTTCTTCCTCTCTTTGCTGCGGGGAACGAGTTACCCTTGCTCCCCTGGGAAGAAAAGTGTGGAACTGGAACAAATCCTCTGCATTCATCCCCGAGGTCGACGCTGGTTCTTGTGGAGTAGCGTCAGCCTCACACCTTAGTTCTCCCGTCATTTCCTCCGCAGTTTCTCTAGTCGAGTGGTCACAACTTCTTCTTCAATCGAATTACCCTCCTCCATTGCTTCCATGACGACAGGAGATCCCTGTGGAGTGGCCTCGGTCGCAATGTCGACCAATTCACCCTCTTTCATTTGCTGTGGGTTTACCTCCTGCCCATTGCACTTTATATTTTCTCAGCTGGCTCCGCGGACGGGGCTGGTTCTTGTGTAACAGCCTCGACCGTAGTGCCAATGGGTATCTCTGCAGCTTCCATTGATTCCACGAGTTCAGCTTGTTCTTGGGAACCCGTCTGTTCTTCATGCTCTTCAGTCTCCAATTCCATCTCCTCAGGCTCCTCCTGATCAATGTAATCATCATGCTCTGCAATTCCCTGCATGGCTTCAGCTTCTTCTGCCTTAGCAGCCACAGTGGCTTCTATTTCATCCTCTATGGAATTCCGAAACAATTCCCGCAGAATCGGGATCTTCTCAATGGTGTTCATTACTAGCAACTGGACCACCCCTTATGAGAGAGGACTGCCAACACCTGTCGCGCCCCCAAGCCAAATTTTCAATCAATTGAAGGCTCCTTAACAGAAAATAGGGCACATTCATTGAGAAGGCCTCTGCCTGTGAAAATCGCAGATGAGCCAAAATGCGGAGGTGATATTTGAAGATAGTAGAATATCTTGCTTCACATGTCATATACTTTATAACAACCTCTGCAACCTCTCCCCATGGACGAGGTAATGAAGCTCTGCCATATCCCCAACCCTTCTGTACAATACTTTCTTCAGCTTGCAGAAAAGCTTCGGGGAGTTCCGAGAGGGACTTTCTCCTTGAAAACCAACGTTCTCCGCCTTGCGGCAATCCACTTGACTTCTGCGATGGTTTCTTCAGTCACTGGAATTTCGATTCCACGAACCCGAGAAACTCCATCTTCCAGAATCAATGCGAATTCCACTGCAATTTCTTCATCCCATCCGTTCAGCCTGTCAAAGTAAACATCTCAACCTGCATTTTCAAATACTCGCCATACCTCCCGATTTCTCCGAATTCTCATTGAATCATCAGGTTCATGTTGCACAGATCGACCACCCATTGTTGCAGAGGCAAAGTCAGCACGATGACTACAGTGCGCTGGTAGGGGGGAGTGACAGGGCTCCAAAATGTTAATAACTGAAATAACATCATGGCCACTTTCGAATATAATGGATAAATAATACTAGTATGGTTTGGGAGTAATGACAGATTATGGTAATCGCATTTGTGTTCTCGGGATGTGTCTGACATATTGGAGGTAGTACTACTTGACTTTGCAATAAATACAGTACGCATTCCAACTCATACGATATTGACCCATAACGTACTTGAAATCATTGAGTTAGGTTTTAGTGAGATACGTGTGTCCATAAATACCACACATTCACAATCGTCATTCATTATGACGATTCCCTCCCAAACAAATAATGACATCCCTCGTGAGTTACAATAAAATCCTTTGGAATATTTAATTAAATCAACAAAATCAACGAACGTGCTGTGTGGACTTACATGTAAATTAAAATATGACAAAAAATATCGTCGTAATGTAGCGTAACGATGTAACGTCAGTGAATAACATGAACGGTGAGTAACAACAATGAACAGTGAGTAACGGCGGCTACGGAGTAACGACAGCGATGGAGTAACGGCAATGGAAGTAACAGCGATTCTGATAGCAATGACTACGAATGCTGCCCAATAGCCTCACAGATAAACAATTAATAAGAAATATGATAGTTGGGAAGTAACAACTACGGTATATGACTTCGATTAATGACAGTGTACTTGGCTTTAGTGTAGCAGGAACTTCGGAGTAACAACAACTTCGGGGTAACAGTATCGATAGTGTAGCAGCGACTTCAGAGTAACAGCATCAGCAGTGTAACAGCAACTTCGGAGTAACAGCATCGGCAGTGTAGTAGCACCTTCGGAGTAACAACATCAGTGAAACAAAATACCTCTATAGCAACACTGATGGAGTAACACACCGAATGTTACTTTCCTCCTAGCCATATTTCTTTATTATTCGTGCAAAATACAAACAAGTAAAAACCACATATTATCATCAAATTTTTATTTTTATTTTTATTTTTATCAGCTGAATCTAAAAGGGTTTTAACAAAGGCATCTTTAGAAACTGGACGATGGTATAATTTTAGATGATGTCCATTCACCACAAACGTGGTCTGATTCTCATCAATTGTAATTAATCTATAACCGTTCCATTATCGAACACTGCATCCACTTGATATGGTCCCATCCAACGAGTGCGAAGCTTGCCTTTGAAATCCTTAAATCGGGAGTCATATAGTAATGCCCAATCCCCTTCATGAAACACCTTAGTTTTGATAAATTTATCATGCCATTTCATTCTCTGCTGTTGAACAACAGTAGTTTTCTGGACAGCTACTGATCGAATCTCATCTAACTCATTCAGTTGTTCCAGTCGGTGTTTCTGTGCTTCTGATAGATCTAAACCTACTTCCAAAGCTGTTCTGAGTGTGCTAATTTCAAATTCTACCAGAAACAAGGGGGATTTCCCATATACTAATTCAAATGGAGAAAACCTCGTTGTGTTCCGCCATGTTGTTCTATAGGCCCATAAAGCTTCTGGAAGTTTTTGTGCCCAATCCCGGCGATGTGCTACTATCTTTGTCAAGATATTTTCCAATACCTTGTTTGTACTCTCTACTTGCCCATTCGCCTGTGGATGATAGGGGGTTGTTACTCTATGTTTGACCCCGTATTTCTGCATCACTTTCTCTATCATATGGGATGTGAACTGTGATCCTTCGTCTAATACAATTTCTCTGGGAGTCACGTACCGATCAAAGATTTCTTCAAAAAGGAAGTCTGCCACTACTTGCTATGTTGCTCTCATGACTGCTCTAGTTGCCACCCATTTAGTTACATAATCGGTACAAACTAGGATGTAGGCTTTTTGATGAGAAGGTGGGTTAAAGGGTCCACTGAAATCGATGGCCCATTTCTCAAATGGTTCAAGGACTATCTAGGGTCGAAGAGGCATTTCATCTGCTCTCCCAGGTTGTCCCATCTGCTGACAGCTATCACACCTTCGAATATAATCCCAAGCGTCACGAAAGATGGAGGGCCAATAATATCCCATCTGCAACACTTTATGACCTGTCCTTTTGTCTACAAAATGTCCTCCACAGGGTCCATCACGTGCAACCTTTAAGATCTCATAAATATCATCCTTTGCCACACAACGTCGAATCTGCTGATCAATCCCTGTATGGAAGAGATATCCTGCCATCCATGAATATTGGGTACTCCGGTGAATGATCTTCCTTTGCTCCTTATAGGACAAGTGACGAGGCACCTCACCTGTAGCAGGATAATTAGCAATATCTGCATACCACGGAGTGTTAGCAAAAATTGCAAAAAGATGCTCATCTAGGAAATTGTCTTCAACTGGAGTATTCTTACCATCATGTTCTATCCTAAACAAGAAATCTGCAACCACATTATCCTACCCTGGTTTATCTACTATAGTAATATCAAATTCCTGTAGCAGCAACAACCATCTTGTAACACGAACAGGGGTAACAGGGTTGTTCATTAAATACCTGATGGCCGCATGATCAGTATGCACAAAAGTAGAATACCCAGTAATATAATGCCGAAATTTATTGATGGCATAAATGACAACAAGGAACTCTTTCTCAGTCATCGTGTAGTTTAATTCGGCAGGGGCCAAATTCTTATTAACATAGTAGACTGCGTAAGGTACTTTATCCTCCTGTTGTCCCAGTACTGCACCAGTTGCTGTTTGGGAAGCATCCGTATGAATGTGGAAAGGTAACGCCCAGTCTAGTCCTCTAAGAATCGGGGCACTGCAGACTAATTCTTTAATTCTTGTGAAGGCTACATCACAGTCATCTGACCACACAAATTTTGAATCTTTTGTCAGTAACAGAAATAGTGGATGTGCTACTTTTGCAAATTTTTCTATGAAACGCCTATAATAACCAGCATAGCCAATAAAACTACGTACCTGTGTGGGTGTTTTAGGTGTTGGAAAGTGCAGGATTACCTTTATCTTTGCTGGGTCCATCCTGATTCCTTCAGCCGAAAGCAAATGTCCCAGAACAATTCCTTTTTCCATCATCATGTGGCACTTTACTGTACTCAGGGAAAGACACGCTTGTATACATCTTTCAAGAACTTTTTCTAAATTTTTCAGCCCCTCTAAGAATGAGTCCCCATATGGAGTGAAGTTGTCCATATAAATTTCAACACCATCATCTATCAGATCAGAGAAGATTCCTAGAATTGCCCTCTGGAATGTTGCAGGGGCATTACACAGGCCAAAAGGAAGCACCTAATATGCGAATGTTCCCCAGGGGCATGTGAAAGTGGTCTTGTCCTGGTCCTCATGTGCGATTTGGATTTGATTATATCCACTAAATCCATCCAGAAACGAGAAAAATTTCTTGCCAGCCAATGTGTCTAAAACTTGATCGATAAATGGCAGGGGGAAATGATCCTTCTGCGTTGCCTTATTTAACTCTCGATAATCCACACAGATCCGCCATTTACCATTCTTCTTGGGGACCATTACCAATGGCGAGACCCATTGGCTGTCTAAGATAGGGTAGATAAAACCCACATCCAATAATTTCTGAAGCTCTTCTTTCACAATGTTTTTCAATGCAGGATTCATCCTTCTCTGAGGTTGTCTTATAGGACTAAAATCTTCCTTGATATATATATATATATATATATATATGATGGGTGCATAAGTTGGATACCTTATATCCCAGGTGAAAGCTTCCTTATGCTTATGAAGAACATCTACCAGCTGCTTCTTTTGGGATTCTGATAGACCTGGATTAATATTCAGAGTTTTCCCCAGTTCTATCTCCACCTGAACACTTTCATGAGCTGCATCAACATCTTCCTCTAATTCTTTCGCTGTTTCAATAACTTCCTGAGTTTCACAGCTTAGGATGGATTCTAAGACCTTCTGATTTGACTCTGAGACGAAACAATGATTGTTCATGAAGGAAGTAATCACATCATCTTCTGATTCCATCTTCAACTGGAGGGCCTGCCCGATAGTAAGGACCGATTTCACTTCTTCATCTTCGACCTCTATCATAAATACAACCTTCTTGCCACCTGCTGACTTTTTAGGTGCATCTGGTTTTGCACGTAGGTATAGTACCAAGTTCTTAGTATTATGCCCATTAGAGATGACCATATTTCCTGAACGACACCCAATATAGGCGTCTGCAGTAGCCAACCATGGCCTACCCAGAATTAAGGGGTGACCACCCACTAAAGACTGTGTATGCAATACCAGGAAATCTACAGGGTAATGCCATGCATCTACTGAAATTGTCACGTCCTCCAACTTCCCTACAGGTTTGATTGTAGATCGATCTGCCAATTCCAACACTGTAGGTGTATGCTTCAAATTTTGAAGGCCTAATGTATGCATGGTTTCAGTAGTGATGACATTGATGGCAGCGCCCAGGTCTACCAACACATTTGGAATCTCTACCCCATTAATTTGTACTGTCAAAACCGGGTTCCCTGGATCTCCATATTTCACTAGTATTGATTTTCCCATCATGAAGTCTGATAATTTTCCCATAACATGTATAGTTAGGGGGTCCTTAGTTTAATTGGCACATCCTTCATAGCTAGTAACAACGAGATTTTAACAAATAAATTCTACAATTCTCCTAATAAATCAAATTCAGCTTGTGGGCTTGGTTTACTCATAATCAATCTCTCTGGGTACAGTGGTTCAGATTGATGTTGTTTTGCAGGAGGCATCTGATTTTTAACAGTTTGTTTTGGCTCCCTACTGGTCGACTGTGCCTCTCTTTCTTCATTATCAAGTTGTTCTAAGATAACTGGAGGGGGGTTGGAAATTAACCGTTCGACCTGATCGCAAATTCATTTCATACAGTTCTGCAGTAGACATACTATACGAAGGCAGGTTAAGAACATCAGCTTGATGGACTCCTTTATTATTGGGATTAGGATTAGGCTGCATTGGAAGCTGAGGATAGACAAACTGATTACCAGGAGGCACGTTGGAGGGTAATTGGAGTTGCTGTTGTGGCATCTGTTGAGAAAACCACCCTAAAGAGGGTCTTTCCCAAGTTGGAGCCCATGGTGAGCTCATACTGGTTTGAGGGTTCCATTACTACCACAGTGTGTACTGGTATTGCGGCCACATAGGGGGACAAGGCATGGTCTGAGGATTCATGTTATAGCTATTGAAATACTGAGATGGATCTGGGTACATACCTTGATTTCCCATCGGTGGTCGAGGCTGCCACGGCTTCCTGGCGCATATAAGGTACAATTGTTTCGTGTCCTCCCCTGCCCCTTGAAACACCGCTTTCAGGCCCAGCAAGGAAGGGCATGAGCTTGTTACAGGACTTAGCTCACAAATCTCACATTTTTCTATGGACTTTAATGGGCATTCCCTTTTCAAATGATTCTTCTTGCACTTCGGGCAAAAGATTGCCATGGTCCTATCCAGTTCTAGCTGCTTCTGCTTTACTTGCAAAGTGTCCATTTGTGTTGACAGGGTACTGAGAATATCCGTCCTTAAGTTGTCTAGCAGGTTCTCGATTTCTACTTTCTTAACACCCTCGCCGGCTCCTTTTACTGAACTGATCCCTGATCTGTTTCTTGCAAGGCCCCTCGAGCACTGAATACACAAATCGTAGATACCTTCAAAGGTTTCCTTGGAGATGTCTCCCTTTCCCACAATATTCAATAGTTCCATTGAGTCCTCTCGAAAGGATCGAAGGAGGATAACCTTCAAAATTTCTCTCTAGATCAGAATGACCTTACCTCTATAAGAGGTACTTTAACCTCTCAACACAATCTTCCAAACTTTCATCTTCTTTCTGTGTGAACTTGAAAAGCTCCTCCTTGACATTCCGGGATTTACAGTAATCCTGGTACTTTTCCAGAAAAGTTGTTTGCATATCACTCCATGTGGAAATGGATTTTCCTCCAAGGCCCATAAACCATCGCAGAGCCGTCCCTTTTAGTGTAGAAGGAAAAATCTTTAACTTCTGGGCATCTGTCGTGTAATCATACCCCCGGCACACTATATCGAACTCAAATAGAAATGTGTCGGGATCTTCTGAAACAAGCCCATGGAAGTTTGGTAAGGCCGCTAATGGGACAGGCTTGGTAGGCGCGCCAGCTCCCAAATTCCCAATGTGAAATTCAATAGTGGAGGTTGTGGGAGCCATAAATATCTTCCAATAATCACTGGGGATTTCAACAGGCTCTGTGGAGGATTGTTGGGGACTCCTCACTACTGGAATGCGAGTTACTTTAGTGGCAATTCCTCGGTCTCTTGGTGATACCAGTATCCCCTCGTTTCTCTTTCCTGTGTCCTGATGGTTCAATCCCTCGACTACAACTTCCTTTCCCTTACTAGAGCAGTCCAACTCCGTCCATGTTCTACTTGCAATTTCTTCCTCCGCTATTACCAGCACAAGATCCTCTCGGTCCAGTCCACTACTGATTATCTCTTCTACTGCTGGAGGACCCTGTTGTACCAAATCACCAAGGGATACCGTGGCCTGCACGGGTTGATCCACTGACTGTCCCTCGGACTTCACTCTCCTAGCCCTTGGCCTTGCAGCTACGCGAGAAGATGCTTCGGACTTTGCCTTTTCTATAATCTGCTGAATATAAGTTTTTCTTCCCAGATCTGGTCTTCCCCTTTTTGGGGCTCTCACTCCGCCCCTCTTATTTGGTTCTTTGTTCATACAAAAATTGATATGATGGAAGGTTTGTGTATGAACCTACAATGCTCCAATCTTGGAGTAAGCTGTCAAAAGACCATTCCCTCCCCAAGATAAGAGAGTTCGCAAAAAGAAAGGAAAGACAACAAAACAAAAAATTAGGGTTTCAGGCCCAGAGCAGGGCGTTAAAGAACTCCTCACTCCCCGGGACAAGAACCAAAACAACACAATCCACGGGAAGACCTAATATTCCCAGATCTGAAGTAGGGTGTCAAAAGACTCCTCCCTCCCCAAAGCAACGCTAAGGGTTCCCCATAAGAAAGCAAAAGAAAAAGAATCACTTCCACTCACGGCTTGGAGCAGGGCGTCAAAAGACTCCTCCCTCCCCAGGACTAGAAGATGGCCCTAAATCCAAAACAGAAATAGAAATAAACAAACCAAAATCAAAACCTACGCTCAGGACCTGAAGCAGAGTGAGAAAGCTTGATCTCTCCCCAGGACGAGAGATTGACCCTCTAGTTGGTTCAAATCATTGCTTGCACCTTGTTAGCCTCCCTGGCAACGGTGCCAAAATGTTGGTGTCCAGGTAAGAATGATTTATCCACCCTAATCCGACATTAATTTTATCAATCCAGGAGCATATCCTTTCAAGGCAACACACAAGGTATATGCAAGAACAAACACATAATTCGTCTCAACCAAGGGTTTATAATTAAAACTCAAAACATTCCCGTGATATGAAATCAAATGCTGAACTCAAAACAATCTCAACAATAACAAATAATAACAACCACCATAACAAGGAATCAACTCACACACACGCAAACGCAGCGCCTGATCAAAAGAGCAGGCCCAACTCTCTGATCAGGGCTGCGTTAGTCACGAAAATGCTTTAGAATAGCAAAACCAGAAGTACTTTATTAATCTGCAAGATGTGATTACAATCTCCTTTCGGTAACCCCCATTTACAGGAACAATATCCATTTTATACACAGCGCGAGAGAATAACAGATTTCCCTGGAATGTGGCAATCGCGCATTCGGAAATACATAGCAGTTGGAATAGAACAAACATCAGCTGTGCCAAGAATAGACCCAAAGAATCGTGGCTCCAGTTGCACAATCTCCCTGTAGCTGGGCGTTACTAGATCTGTTGCAAAACCGCTAGAGCAAGGGTCCCTGTTCTCCAAACTGCAGTCAAGCACATGTCTTAGTGTCGAAAATAGGTAAGACTCCGTGACTTTACTTCATTAATTAAAATATTCCAACTGGACAAGTTAGGGGTATTTAACTAATAAGTTTAGCATAGAAAATGTAGGTAATTAAACACAAAATGATCAAAAAGGATGATAAAAATGGTCAGAGAGGTAGCCAGATTCAGTGCCCAACATCTACTCCCTCAATGACTGCGTAATCTCCAAGCTGTTGCTGCTACTGCCGTGCTCCTGCTACTGCTAGAATAAACTGAATCTTTGGGGCTGCTCCCCACCTCAGAAAATTATGAAACTTGGGAAATGGCCTCGACACCCAATACCCAGAAAAGCCCAGAGAGCTTTTCGAAAATGGTTGACCTTCGAAAATGACCTCCCTTGAGGTACCACGCTGTCCCAATGATAAACGCTAGCCCTGAATAATCTGCTGCAAAAGGTGGCCTCCAACTCTACCAAAATGATGGAATACAGAAGGGCTGACCCCTTTCAAACTCTCCTGGGCTGAATCCCCTAATAAACCCTCGATCTGAAATCTCCTCCTCCAAAGACTGCGTCCTCCCTCTCACTGACTGCATTGTCTCTACAAGTAAACAATCCCAGCTGCGGCTACTCCAACTCTCTCCGTCAAAACAAATATAGAACTCCTCACCCGAGCAGGCACTCGCAGACCCCCCGGGCTGAGGTTGGGATCTCTGCACAGAGACACTTGATGTGCTGAACAACACTTGCAGACTTTGCTCAACAACAAAAGCGTGCTCAATGTCAAAAGAAAAATAACATAGATGCATAATTGAATGATCAAAATGAGGAGCCTCTCTTCCTTTTAATGTTTGGGAGCCTTGCTCTCACCTAGGCCACACCACCAACTGCGCTGTCTCTTTGAGCCACGCTGCCCCTCTAGCTCTGCGCTGACTTGGGCCCACGCTGCCACTTCGTCCTCTAGGCCCCACGCTGCCAAATAATCATGTCTCCAGGTGACTTTACGAAATGCTTTTATCCTAAGTGTGAGTTAAATGTCTCTTCACCCACTTTATTTCTAACTTAACTTTATTAAAGTGAACTAATCAAAAATTAATATTTCCAATTAGCTATTGCTAATTGGGAATATTACATAGAGCCGCAATATTTCCCTTCCTTCCTAATGTTTGGGCCCCCACTTAATACCAAAATTCATGTGGGACCCCTGAACCCACATCTCTTAAGTGAAAACATGAAATAAGACAAAATTGGGCAAGATTGATATTTCCCTTGGCAATATTGCCAAGTGGGAATATCACATGCAATGCCATTATAGGTAGCACGTAATGGAAGTTGCCTCTTGGTAATCACTTGGATGTATTGTCTTACAGTCTACTGAAAAACCTGTGAAATATTCCTTCCTTCCAGGACTAGAAATGTAGCAAAAAGAGACCCTTATCATTCATGCATAGATCAGTTTGGAATAATAGCTCAAGTTCATCTAGACCATAGGCACAAACTACTGCCCAATTTTAAAAATGTCATTTCTGTATTTGCAGTTGACTCCTATGGCTGTTACTTTCAAGTCCATTGATAACTTTTGGTCATTTGTGGATACCAGTATAATTTCTTTCTTTCCTGTTTACATGCATATTAACTAATAACACCTCAGGTCAATGCAGTCACTGCAACAAGAAAACCTATCGTTAACTTGTACTACATTTTTAAAGACCATAGTGTCTCGTAAACGCAACACTTTCTTCTGTTTTACATTTCCTATCCAAGTGATTAAGCAGTTTTCTATATAGAGCCACATGTTTTCAAAAATTACTAGTAACTCTTTAGAATGGCATAGTTTTGACATTAGTTTGATTCCATGTAAATCATTATTTTTACACCTAGTAACTATGACACAGATTCTTCAAATTTATTCAATTATGTCATTGTCCAAGCCCACTCAAGGCAGCTATCTCAGCATTGTCAGGAATGTTTGATAGGTATTCAGCTCTGGCAACTTGTAAGGTTTAAAGGCATATATGGTCAAGTTATCAGCTCAGTTTCACTCCATTTCTGTTTGTATGTCGTGAACATGATTGGATTTACATTGTCCCTACCAGTTGCACTAAATGAAGGCGGAGACTTTGTATAAAGCCTAAAGGCCATTCAGTGACATGATTCCTAGCCTTTCCCTACAATTTCCAAGCATGATGGAAAAGGATATTGTTTCCCAACATATTTTAGAAGGCATAAATCTTGCTGCTGGATGTTGCCACATTGCTGTAATGGAAAGAAATGAAGCCTACCAAAGAAAATCAGGATTGATTCCTCTCAGGGTCTTAATGCCTTGTTATCTGTCTGTAATTTTTCCAATTTTTGAAGAAATTGTTAAAAGGAGACAAGGAATGCACATGCACAAGTAGCAAACAAAAAGGAAGTCCAAAACATATACAGGAAACATGCTTACGGTTTCATCTGGGACAACTGCGTATCTTTCTGATGGTGATATCCAACTTGAGCCTGTTAATATAATCAAAAAGTTAAAAAAAAACAAGAGAAGGTAAATACTTTGATATAATATATATGGAGTAAAAATCACTTCAAAATTAAAGACAGAAAAATACAAACTCATTTTAGCATCAGCAAGTTATTTACATAAGCACATCCAATGCATGAAACAAACCTGGTAGAACTGTTGTTGTAGAAGTTTGAATTTGCTCACACGCTGAGCCATCCACACTCAAGGCCTCTATGAGTAGAGGCATATTTCTGCATACTCATTGCAATAAATCAAACGACTGAGAATTAATATAATGTTACACAGAAACTAAAATAATACATTGATTAAATAAATCCTTCTCTTCATGTTAAAAATGTATCACATGCCTTTCAGATCTGAAAGATGTATAGAACAGTTTATTAACAGTTGTATAGAATAGTTCAACAACAATTTCAGAAGGAAATGAGACTAAATCTGGGGTTATCCACTTACCTCCATTAGAAGGGAAGATAACCTACCCACTATGCTGCATAATATGGGGAAATGGGTATGTGTCTCCGAAATGGAAACACATTGGAAACATGACCCCCCAAAAATTTGGAATCAGGGATATATATATATATATATATATATATATATATATATATATATTGAAACTTGGAAAGCAATCACTATGAATAAATGAGAAAAAACATTCGAATGACAAAAATAATGACAAACAATGCTCCATTGCTTATATTGGAATCCTCATCATTAGTATCACCTTTTGCCTCTACCTCAATTCTCTATGGACATCAGTCAACACCACCCAATTTTGATGAAACTATCTAATCCACGCCTTAAAATATAATACAAAAACCTTAGCATGCCTAGTCGATGATTTTGGTTTGAGTGAAGAGTACACTTTTGCTAAGGCCATGAGAGAAGAGTACCCTCTTTCAGCAGCAGTACTCCAAAACCTTTTGGCCACACCATATAAGTCCAAAGGATGTGCATTATAGATTTGTAAATGTTGATTTGGGGTAGCATCGGACCTGCTCTAAGTCACAAATTTTGTGGAAAGGCTTAGACACATGTATTCCAGATAACCCAAAAATCACTTGGTGAAATTCCGCCCGGATTATCTTCTATAAAAATAATTAATTATTTATAAAGAGACCCTAAGTTTGAACTTAGGAAAATAAAATAATTAAAGTGAATTAATAGAATATGGGTGTGAATGTTCTAGAAAAGGCAGATCAAGTCAAAAGTTAATCTTAGCCATTGATTAGAGATCTAATATGGGCCGTTGAAGTTTCAACAAGAACACTATAAGAACGGCTTGAAGGGTCATTTGGAAAATACATTTAGCAGAGATCAAAGATCCATTTCTTTAGTGAGCAGTGCTCAGAGAGAAAATTTGATCATGAGATCTTTTGCAGATAGGGGCAGTAATGCCAGTTGCAAGGATTCCTAAGCTGGAGAGCACATAACAACAAAGATATAGAGAGCCAAAGTCATAGTGCAGAGCCAGTGACACAGTGCTTACACAGTCACTGTGCAGAGGCTGAAGGGAAGTCGTTTTTTCGCTGAGGAGACAACATTGGGCCAGTGCTAGATCCCAAAGAGATTTTCCGGAGACAAGAAGGTTTCAGTTTCCAACGAGCAGACAGACTGCAGTCACTGCGCATAGGCAATGCAAGGAAATCCAATTTTGGTGTTGACCAGTGTCGGTTCCCGTGGAGTGAGGTTTGTCTCACAAGATATCTTATGTTAGTTTCTCTGTATGATTTGATGGATGTGTCAATCATAGATTTGTACTCAGAAATATTTACTGCATAATATACAAACCCTTGGTTGTTGCACTGGTTTCCCCGCATTGGGTTCTTTTCGAGGACATTGGTCCAAAAACAACTGTGTCAAATGTGTGTTTGATCTATTCTTGTTCAGTTTTGTTTCCGCACTTGTATTTCTTCTGCAGTTTATTTGTGTAGGTTGCAGTGTGATGTATTCAGTGTTTGTCGTAGTAAACTGCAAATAGATTGTTTAACTTAAAATTAACAGTTAGGTGAATATCTTCTAGTTGCTGCAATAGGATTCCATAGGTTAATGAAATTTTCACATTAAAGCCTTGTGGGTTTGTCTAATATTGTGCAAGTGACTCTTAAATCCCTGTTGGTGTGGACAACCATGGCTACTCCCGGTCTTGTTTGTGTCATCATATGTCTTCCTTTGTTGCATTGTTGACACTCCCTTCCTTGATGGCTACCCTTATACCCTAGGATGGTGTTGTGGGTATAATGGATTATGAATTACTATGACTCATGGTTTAAAGGAACACTTGCATCAATAAAGCCTTGTAAGGGTGATCACCATATGTACTTTTCCCTGACATCATTCTTTCTGATCTCGGTGCACCCACCTACCCCGCATGTCTCATCTATCTTAAGTATTTTACACTCCTCTTTGGCCTTGGCTATGCATCCTGATAGTCTCGAACTTCCCAATGCATTGTGTCTCTTGAGGCATCACGCTATGTCTTTTGAAGCAAAGTGGGTGTCCATTTGATTCACTATGTCAAGATGAGCCACTTGTCTTCCGATGTAGTCATAATGACTTCACAAATCCTTAGTTACAACAATAGACCCACTTTTAGTGCTTTCCATGTGGGCATTGCAAGCAACAAGGTTTGAAGAAAAATGATGAAGTGGATAAAGAAGATAGGACAAGCAAGTGTCCTCTACAAGCAAATTCAGCTCAATGCTCAAGCAAAGTGACATGAAGTCAAGCTCTTTCAGGCACCTATACCACACATGGGCATGACATCATCCTCTTTGGGGATGTTGGATGCAATAAAGAGGGATGATAAGGACAAATAAAGGAACATAGGAGCCCCCAAGGGCTAATTATCTAAGCTTCAACTCAAAATTACTCAATCAAGAGGTTAAATGGCTCCAAGTTATCCTAGCCACTACCATTCCAAGCAAGAAAAGAAGGTTGAATTCTTCAAGCAAGAAAGAGAAGCATCTTCAAAAAGACGTTGAACGAAGAAATGAAGAAGCAATCCCTCAACGACTAAATTAAGTGAAGTAATATAAATTCAAAGGTCAAAGTTGATGAATTTTCCACAAGATGAACAATAAAAACCAGATTTTATGATTTGATAATTACTACCTAATGATCTTTAACAATTTATCTTTACTCCATTGAGCAATTATACACAAAAAATATCAACAGTAATGCAATGAAAGCAATAAGATCATAAAGAGACAGTCGTGCACAATAAAGACAACGAATTTTTCATTGGGAAACCCAAACTTGGTAGAAAACCCAAAACTAGGTGATTCTGTTTTTTTCAACAAGGTTTACAAATCCAAATTTGGCTAGAAATCTATGCCAAAATCCAAGTCTAAACACCAGTTTGTTAAAATTTGACAGCTCATGGATGAATTTCTCCTAAAAGAAAATCATATCTTTTAGTTATATTAGAACCACCTATAATAAAATTTCATTTCTAACAATTCTAATATGACTTTCAAAAAATAGTAAGTCACATCTCAATTTAGAAGTGACTATCCAAAAATAGAGGGTCATGTCTAAATGATCAAGGAAGATCTCGACATATGGAATCCACTTTAAAATCAAATCAATCATGATTATACAAGTCAAGAATTAATATTTTTTTCCTTACTAGCATTAATATTATTATGATAGTAGATATTATTATTTATAAAATACTCTAAAGCCATTCACCTTCAATGGATTAATAAAAACAAACTGTCTCATGAAATAAGTGAATTAAATTGAGAATCTCTTACTTGGAAAATTGAACCTCTCCCTTGGAATAAAATAGTAACTCCACACTTAAGAGAATGCAACTTTCCCTCACTAATTCAATATATAGCAAAAATATAACTCCTCTTCATTAAACACACTTGTAACTCCCTCATTCAATTCTATTTGTAACTCTCACCAAATATTCTCTCATGTCGAAGTGTAACTCTCTCTCTCCCTACTTCAAATTGTAACTCCTCAAGACAAGTGTACCTCTCTCTATTCTTGAGATGAGTTACACTTCCCCTCAAGTATCTCCTCACTCCATGGAATTCAATTCTCTTATTATTGGCTCAAGGAATTAATTCATTTTGCAACTTCTCTCCTTTCTCATCTATTTAAGCAAAAGCGAGTGTTGAGAGTAACATGTTCATTGTGAAGAAAAAGAGCTAGAGTTGAGTGTGCAAGAGAAGTGTGAGAACAAGTGAAGAGTAAGATGAAGGGAAGAGCTGGAGCAAATGTGTAGGACAAGATCTAATCAAGAGGAGGAGACCTTGAAGCAAAGAGCAAGAGCACTTCAACTGCAAGTTGATCAAACATTGGTGACTTTACTCTCTCTCTCTTGCTCTGTACTCTGCAAAACAATTGAATAAATCTAATAGAAGAAGAATCATTTGGGTTTTCCCCTTATGGGTTTTTCCCTGGTCATTGGACTTAACTCTCAGTGTCTCGTATTTGTGCTTCGTTGTCTTCGTATGATCCTTAAGTTTATGTTCTATCTGTGTTCTATCTACAATTGCTGATTTATAAAGTTGTGAAGAAGAAATTTGCATTCTAAGTAATTGTAACAATATAGTACCTTCAATTTTTTGCAAAGTACATTTAGTTCCATTAAGTTTTCTGCAAAGTACATTCAATTTTCTGCAAGTACATTTCTGCATAGAATTTTCAAGTTCTACAAATAATTTTTAAAATTTCTGCACATAACTTTCAAATTTAACATGGTTTCAGAGCCTTGGTGTAGACAAGTCCAAAGAGATCAAAGATCACCTGAACAGATTCCACTTGCTACCAAATTTTTTTGATTAAGATGACTTTGTCCTACTTCAAGATAGGGGAGAAGTTGAATGATGCTTCAAACTTTGGTCCATGGAAAAATAGGGTAGATATCACTTTTGAAGAACACGAAGTTTTGGATTATGTTGAAGACACAATAGTTGATCCACTAGAGAATGCAAGTGCTGCTGTCAAATCTAAATTTAAAAAGGGTGAAATCAAAGCTAGAAAAATTACCCTTGATTCTCATAGTGATCATCTCATTACTTATGCTTATGATTTGAAGAAAGCTAAAGAAATGTATGACAAATTAATTGACATGTTTGCAATTAGTAACTTGAACTAGATTATTTCCTTGAAAAATCAATTGAAGAACACCAAGATGAATAGAGGAGAAATGATTCAAGCATACTTCCTGAGAATGACTAAAATGAAGAATCAACTGTCAACAATTAGTGAAGTTGTAGCCAACACAGAATTGGTGTTGATCGCGCTTGGAAGTCTTTCTCATGTTTGGGAGACTTTTATCACCACCATCAGCAACATCAACACGATTCCCGCATTTGATGAGCTCATGGGATAATGTAATCAAGAGGAGCCCAGAATGATCACCAAAGAGAGAATTTCACATCATGGAGGAGGAGAACCTACTGCATTTTCAGCCTATGACGACAGAGAAAGGTAATAAAAAGAAATATGCTTTCAAATCAAATAAAAGGAATCTAGACATGTCAAAAGTTAAATGCTTTAATTGTCAAAAACATCGCCATTTTGCTTGTGTCTGTAAAGAAAGAAGAAGAACTCCCAGATTCAAACACAAATCTGATTATGGAAAAGACCCTTATTAAAATCAAAGAAAAGAGCATCCTAAGAAAACAAGAAATTCAAGATATAGAAATAATGCAATAGAAACTCAATCAGAATATTTACTTGTTTCTACTCTTTCCAGCTCTTCTTCTGCAGATTCATTTGATATTTGGTTAGTTGATAGTGCTGATTTTATAGCATCGAGAAGTGTTCCAGGTCTCAAATTTTGATGAGAGACTTGGACAACAGTATTCCAAAGAACCCATAAATCGTTTGTGGAAATTCACTCAGATCATGCTTTATTAAAATAATTAATTATTTTTAAGTGATCCTCAAGTCTAAACTTAAGGAAATTAAATAATTGAAGGGTATTAATAAGGCAAAGTGTGATTCTTCTAGAAAATGAAGATCAAGTCATCTTTTAATCCGAGCCATTTATTAAGGACATAATCTGGGTCGTTGATTCATCAGTGAGAAAACTATAAGAGAAGGCTTGAGGGTCATTTGGAAAGTAAGTAGGGCACATTCTCAGTACCCAAAGGAAATCGATTTTGAAGTAAAATAATTGGATTTCAGAGGGTGAGTCTATAGAGGCAGGGTTGCAAAGATAGAAGGAGGCAGAAGTCAGCAGAGATGGAGAAGAAGGAAAGCAGAAGACGAAGGGAAGGCAACGCTGAGCAGCAGCACTACCCCTCCATGCACACTTACACAGTCCAGGCAGGGGCTACACAGATTGATGCAGAGGGTGCAGGAAGGACATCCCGTGTGTTAGGAATTCTTCCGAATTGTCTGAAAAATTCATATTAGGTGTATGTTATTGATTCTACTCGTCATGAATTCTGTAAATGATCTTTTCACCGTTGAAGATTAATACAAACCCTCATCTGCTGCACCGGTTTTCCCACATTGGCTTTTTCCGGAGACAATTGTCCAAAAGTAACTGTGTTCATGTGGTTGTTTCTATTGTTCTATATGTGTTCTATTTGTTCTTCTACTTTTGATTAGAGTGAAAATTGTACATGTGTTTATTTCAAAATTTACTGAAGCATCTATAATAACTTATCATAATAACTTGGCGAAATAGTAACAAAAACCGAAGCAGACCCTTGACTTGGCCCTGTGTTAACCACAACTTTAACCACTGTTTTACCGAAAACTTTGACCACTACGTTAACCAGATTTGTGCACTGTTTTGGGTTGTGCTTGACTTTGACTGAAGTTCAAGTTTGCCCGAGTTTGACTGAGCTTCATTAGAGGCTAATTTGTTGGTTTGACCAACGAAAACTTCGCTGGCTAGGGCATTCTATTGATTGCTCTAAAATATACTTTCTCTCTCTGTTGAATAACAAGAGTTACAAGAATATTTGTTTCTCTTGTCATGGCTTGTCTTCTGTTGATTTATTTATGTTCTATCAGCATTTACTATCAATGGCTATGTGATTGCATATTTGGAAATTGAATTGGGTTGATAACAAATATTGAAGTAAACTGCTCTAAGCATAGAACATAGCATGGTTAACTAAAATTAACATGGTATCAGAGCTAAGGTGAAGACAAAGCCCAAGCAAGAGTGAGAAGATCAATCACCGAAGCTGAATAGACAAGGACCAAGGACAATGATTTCCTCATTCTTCAAAATTGAAGACAAGCTAAATCATAAGTCTGATTATCATGCTTGGAAAATGTCCTTGGATCTGACATTCGAGGATCAAGATGTTATGAATTATGTGCAGGGAAAGATCATCGATACTTCATCTAATGCACTAGTTGCCATAAAAACAAAGTACAAGAAAGGGGAAAACAAGGCGAAGAAGATCATCAGGGATTCTATTCATAAGCACTTGGTTTCTTATATCTCTGAGCTGGGTACATCTAAAGAGATGTATGATAAGTTGGTTAACATGTTCAAGGCAAGCAATGCTAATCAAATTCTCTTTTTGGAGAACAAGTTGAAGAACATCAAGATGAAAAGAAGAGTCCATCCGATCCTACTTCATGAGTATCACAGAAAGCAAGAATGATCTCTTAGCTATTGGAGAGGCTAGAGCCGACCGAGAGCTCACTCTCATTGCTCTTGGAGGACTTCCCCGAACATGGTATGTATTTAATACTACTATTCTCAATAATAAAATAATTCTCGATTTTGATGAATTGTTGACGAGATGCACTCAAGAGGAGACAAGGATGATGGAGAGAGACCATCCCTCAAATGGGAATGGAAGTGACCCTGCTACCTTCACTACTCATGCAAAGAAGAGAAACAATGCTGATCCAAGAAATCATGATCATGGAAGAGCGGGTTCCAAACGAAGGAAGGGAAGATGTTACAATTGTAACAAGTTTGGTCACTATGCAAGAGAGTGCCCCAATAAAAGGGATTCTCCCTGAGATGATGACTACAACAACAACTTGAAGGGGAATGAAAATCAAAGGAACAACAGGTTCAAAGGAAAGAGGAAGGCTCTCTCTGATCGAAATGGAAATGGTCAATCTTTCAAGAGGTCTATAAACCCCAGGTATGAACTCTCAGCTACATCTCCTCCCGACATCTTGGATAACTGGTTGATTGATGGTGGTGCCTCAAGGCACTTCACTAGATATAAAGAGGCCCTCTCTGATTTGATTGAAAAGGATACTAATTTGGAAATTATCCTTGGAGACAATGCCACCTATCCCGTGAAAGGGATAGGGACTTTGACCCTTCATTTAAATCAAGGTCGAGTCCTCTGTTTGCAAGATGTGTTGTACGTACCTGAGTTGAAGAATAATCTAGTGTCTATCTTGGCAATGGAAGACAAAGGATTCAAGGTGGCATTCATCGATGGAAAGTTAAGCATTTGGAAGAGGAACTTCAAAGAAGCGTTTACTATTGGCTTCAGGGTTGATACACTCTATCAAGTTGGAGGAAGTCTACAAGGAGCCATGACATGCAACACAACTCTTCAATCTGAGCTATGACACCGGAGGTTTTCATACCTTCATTATAAAGCCCTTCCTGAAGCAAGGAAGGTGGTGACAAGTATTCCTAATTTCAAATATGATCATGAAGGTGTACGTCAGGGTTGTGTCGAAGGAAACCATACAAGGGGGCCCATAACATCCTTGGGAGGATGCTTATATTATATCACTTTTATAGATGACTTCTCCCGCAAAACTTGGATATACTTTTTGAAGAAGAAGGACAAAGCATTCAAATGGCTCTGCACCTTCAAGGCCTTGGTTGAAAATCAAACTGGGAATACGATCAAAATTTTGAGGACCAATAATGGAATCGAATATGAGTCAAATGAATTCAACGACTATTGCAGGGAAGTTGGCATTAAGAGGAAGACCATTACTTTGTATACTCTCGAACAAAATGGTGTTGCTGAAAGGAAGAATATAACCACTTTGAAAGCTACCCGTGCCATGCTTTATGACCAAGGTTTTTCGAAGTTCCTACGGGGCGAAGCTGCCAACACCACTATGTATGTTCTAAATAGATGCCCACATTCTACATTGGACTCCAAAACTCCCGAAGAAGTCTTCTCTGGTAAGAAGCATGATGTTTCTCATTTTAGAGTTTTTGGAAGTCTTGTATATTTTCATGTGCCGAAAGAAAAGAGAAGCAAGTTGTATGCTTCTGGAAAGATGGAAATGTTTGTGGGCTATAGTGAAACCTCGAAGGAATATAGAATTTATGTGCCTGGTCAAAGAGAAGTAGAGATATGTCATGATGTCACCTTTGACGAAGATGCTGCCCTCAAGAACGTTAGAAATATTCCTATCTCAAAGGAAGACAAAGAAGAAGAAGAAGATGGAAAGCAGGAAGAACAGATGCTCAAAGTTGAAGGTCTAATGGATCCTATAGATCCAACTTCTTCAAATAAAGGAAGACCCTCATGGCTTAGAGACACTCTCGAAGATGCTGAGAGACATACTGCTCCAAGGGGAACATTCCGTGAAAGCAAGAAGCCAAATACTTACCAAGGGTATCTAGCAGCCATGAGCACTATCGTAAATCTGAGCCTGGAACGTTTGAAGAAGTTGTGAAGCATCAAGTTTGGAAGGATGCTATGCACGAGGAATATGAGTCAATCATGAAAAATGATGTTTGGGATGTGATCCCTAGACTGAAGGAAAAATATGTTGTCACCTCAAAATGGCTCTACAAGAGCAAGCATGGAGCCCATGGAAGTGCAGAAAAGTACAAGGCTAGATTTGTTGCCCCAACCTTCCTCTCAAAAGCAAGGCATAGATTATGATGAAATATTTGAACTTGTTGCCCACTACACCACCATTCAATCAATCATTGCCCTTGCTGCATCGAAAGGATGGAGTCTACATCAGATGGGTGTGAAGGCTGCCTTCTTACATGGCTCAATCAAGGAAGAGGTCTATGTGGAACAACCTCTAGGGTTCAAAGTACATTCAACTTTCTGCAAAGTGTTGAGATTTTGTGTATTTTGGGTAGCATCAGTTGTGCTCTAGCTCCCAAATTTTGTGGAGGGACTAGAGTACACTTGATCTAAAAGACCCAAAAATTGATTTGGGAATTGCCTTAAGTCACACAGATCAAGATTTCTTTTAATCTTAGCCATTGATTCAAGATATGATCATGGTCGTTGATTTTTCAACGAGAAAAGTATAAAGGAAAGGCTTGGGGTCATTTGTAAAGACACACAGAGGCAGAGCACTGATGCTAAGCTAGGATTCTAGGGCAGGATTTGTTAAGAATAATCAGAAGTGTTTTAGCTGCAGAGAGGGGAATTTAGACCAAGGGGATGATTTTATCCCAGGGTCTAGAATATACAAGAGGCAGAGATCAGCTCAAGAACAACTCAGAAGAGAAGGGAAGTTGCAGCAGCAAGTAGCGTAGTCGCTCCAAGGACAACGTGATTTTCAGCAGGAAACCCTAAGAGGGTTACGCAGAGACCCTAAGGGGCGGCGTAGAGACTGCGTCACCTATTATGGGGTAACGCAGTCCCTTCTGGAGCATCACTGAAGGTTGGAGGTGCTTCAGAGGTTGACGTAGAGGCTTTCAAGGGCAACGCTGGGGTTTCTAGGCCCTAATCTTGGCTAAGTTCAATAAATCTCATTTGAGAGTGTGGATCAATCATTATTTTGGCCCTAGATTAGCCAATGAGCTATAGTTCTAGTATATCTCTCTCGGTTTTTCCAAATCTGGAACCCAGGTTTGTTGTATTCTGAAAATTCTTAATAATAAAACCCTCCAGCAGCTAGAGACCGGTTTTCCCACATTGGGTTTTTCTGGGGATTATTTGTCCAGAAATAACTGTGTCACTTTGTCTAGGTATGCATGAATCTGTTCTAGATCTGAATTGGTGGAGATATGTTGTGTGTTTTTCTTCGATTTTAACTTGAATTTATTCATTTAATAACTTGTCTAACTAGGAGGAGCATTACCAGATTAACAGTAATAATTTATGCATAAAGTGTAAAAATTCAGAACTTTCCACATGGTATCAGAGCAATTGCAGATCTAGGAGGATCACCAGCGAGAGACTAAAGGTTTTAGCTACAGAAAGCGGCTAGAAAAGGAGCAAAAACACAGATCTGAAGGGACATCACAGTGTTCAGAGGCAGATTTATGCAAAAGGAAGGGTGACGCAGTCTAATGTTGTCTCTTAGCAAGCCCACACAATTACTGTGCAGAGGCAGCTCAAAAACAACGTTGGATCAGTCTAAAGCCAACCAGTACGATTCAGATTGAATCTGTCAGATCCAGAAAAGATTGCAGAAAAGATTGCAGAAATTCAAAAGGTGTTGGTGGGGTTAATTTTCTGAAGTTTTCAGATCTTTAGCTTTAGCACAAGTGACAAAGAGCGAGAGGAGATTAGCTTCTCAAAGAGTTTCTAGCCAAAGGAAACTTGCAATTTGATCAGATGATCAAAGAAGAAGTTGAATCATAGTTGATTTGGTAGATTTCCAAGGAGGGAAATCAGTTGCCAAAGGGAGCAGAAGGTGTTTGTTTCACCAAGGGCCTTAGAACCATTTCTCTACTAAAGAGAAAAGGAAGTTCCGACACATTCTGAGCAGATGCCTCCTCATGGACCGCATGATTATGATAGGTTGGATGGCCTCTCAAACTTTTCAGTTTGGAAGGCAAGGACCCTGATAGTCCTTGAGGCATACAATCTTAGAGACCATGCTTTGCAAACTCTGGCCACATCGATAGATCCGGATCTCCTTCGAAAGCATAGGAGGCTGTTGGGCATGCCAAGTAGCTGATTATGGATGGTATCAAGGACCATATTGTACCACATGTAGCTGACAAGAAGACAACTACCGAGATGTGGAAGGCCTTTACTTCCCTATATGAGGGAAAATCTGTCCAAAGAAAAATGTTATTGGAGACTCAGAAGAGATCATTCATGATGACCAAGGGAGAAGAAATGGAACATTTTCTCTTCAGATTGCAGTTAATCAGAGATCAGCTAAGTGCAACGGGTGCAACAGTGGATGATGCTGCGATGGTCAGGACTGCACTCAATGCAGTTACAGATGAGTGGGAAACCTTTGTCCAAAGTATCTTGGGCAGGGCGGACCTCCTAGATTGGGTCAGCTTGTGGTCAATTCTACATCAAGAAGAACTCCGCAGATTCACCAAGAGGCAACACAGCCCTGGATTGAGCAAAGTGAAGACGGAAGATGAGGAAGATGCAGCCTTGGCATCAAAGAAGCAACCAAAGAAGAAGAAGGATCTTTCAAAGATCAAGTGCTTCCAGTGTGGTGAAATGGGTCATTTTGCCAACAATTGTCTTGAGAAGAAAAGGGACAAGGAAGCATCTTCTTCCAAAGCAGTTGTGGCAGATGATGGGTCAAGAGAGGATGTAGCCATGAGTGCTCATGAACCACGGAGGGGGGGCTGACATGGACATGTAGAGGAGCTACATGGAAGTAAGGCAGGATCCTTGAGCAGCTCATCTCTTGGACCACATGCGAGTTATGGCAGCCTTAAAACAGTAGCGTGACAAGTGGAGCAGTGGGTGCATAGATCACAGATGAAGCAGAGGCAAAAGCAAATCTGAAGACTGGGAGGGGCAGCGTAGAGCAAAGCAACAACAACATAGAGGTCGATGTGACTTTAGCAGCGCAAAGCATAGGTGCTTACGCAATGCAGAGCTGCAACAGCACAGAAGGCTTTAGAGGGACAGCGTAGTGCAGCAACAACGTGATAGATTTCAGCACAAGGGGCTGATGTGGCTTTAGTGGTGCAGAGGGAGACTGATTACGCACGCAGAGTTGTAGTTGTGCATCGTTCTTTCGATGCCAACATAGATTTGTAGCCTATGTAGCTTCAGTGATAAGGTTGTAGCCCATCTGACTTGTCTCTCAAACATTGGGTTGGAGATTCAGTTGTATCTGTCAATAACTGAAGTTGTAGTGCAACAGATCAACAGTGACAGTGTTATGAGCAGCACAGATGCAACGTATTGAGAGGGATCTGCAGTAGAGAGGTTGCAATGGCAGTGGGTGAGTCATGGGCAGCAGTACAGAATGGCAGCAGCAGTGTAGAGTAGTGTGGCAACAAGCCAAGCATCAGCAGCACGAGACCAGTGCCCAAAATCATGTAATGTATAAGTGTGATGTATTGCTAGAGCACACCCTTGATGCTAAGAGGGAGTGTTGAGATTTTGTGTATATGCGGTAGCATCAGTGGTGCTCTAGCTCCCAAGTTTTGTGGATGGACTAGAGTACAGTTGATATACAAGACCCGGAAATTGATTTGGGAAATTTCATTCAGTTTAGGAGATATTAAATTAATTAATTATTTTAATGTATTTCCTAAGTTAAAACTTAGGGAGCTTAAATAATTAAAGTGAATTTAATTAAACATGTGATGAAATTGTCTCAAGTCACACAGATCAAGCTTTCTTTTAATCTTAGCCTAATCTTGGTTGAGTTCTGTAAATCCCATTTGAGATTGTGGATCAGTTATTATTTTGGCCCTAGATCAGCCAGCGAGCTGTAGATCTATTATATTCTTTGTCAGGTTTTCGAGATCTGGAACCCAAGCTTGTTGTATTCAAAAAATTCTTAATAATAAAACCCTCCAGCAGCCAGAGACTGGTTTTCCTGCATTGGGTTTTTTCCAGGGACTATTTGTCCAGAAATAACTCACTTTGTGTAGGTGTGCATGAATCTATTCTAGATCTGAATTGGTGGAAATATGTTATGTGTTTTGCTTCAATTTTAACTTGAATTTATTCAGTTAATAACTTGTCTAAGTAGGAGGAGCATTACCATATTAACAGTAATAATTTCTACATAAAGTGTAAATATTTAGAAATTTCCACACAAAGTACATTCAGTTTTCTGCAAAGTACATTCAGTTTTTTGCATAGAACTTTTAAGTTTCTGCAAAAAAAAATTTAATTTCTGCAAAGAACTTTCAAATTTTAACACAGTCAAACCTAGTCAAATTACTAGCCAGTAAACACTGGTCAAACCAACCAAATAGTCAATCTTGGTTCAACTTTTGGCCTGGCCAATTTATCCCCTGTAGTCAACTTCAGACTTGCAGTTGACTGCTATGGTAAACTTGGGCTTGTGGTCAAACCTGCAGTGAAACAATCCACTTCTGTGGTCAAACTCGAGTTGTTTTTGTGGTCAAATCATCAAAATCAACCTCTTTTGCAGTCAAACTGGGCCAAATAATATGGTCAAACAACAGGTCAAACACTGTCAAAATAATAGCTCTATTGACTTGGTTAAAGCTTGGTCAATTCATCCTCGTTTCTGCTCCTTTTTTCCATTGCTTGAGAAGATATGTTGTGTTGTCGTATGTGGTTAAAATTAGGCACTCTCATTGTGTATATATATACTAGTCAAATAGGGTGAGTTTGACCAGAGTCGCACCCTTTCATGGTGGTGGGGTCAATTTGACATTTTGGAGTCTACATGAAGCCCAAAAATTTGAATTTGATTTTTCTATTTTCATAGTTTTACAAAGCCAATTTAGGAGGCCTCTTACCCTCGTTTTTGCTCCTTTTTTCCACTACTTGAGAAGATATGTTGTGTTGTCGTATGTGGTCAAAATTAGGCACTCTCACTATGTCCAAACTGGTCTAGTTGTCAAAATTGGGCAACTAGGTCCAAACTCCTTGTTATACCTATGTTACCAGAAACTCCTGAAGAATTTGTCGGAAACACGGATCCCCTTTTTTGATACGAAAACAGATACGATTCTCGTCGAAAATGTTGTAAAATCGTTTTTGTGCTGTTTCAAAAAATTAGAAACTTCAGATTTGGAATTGGATACATTTTCAAGGGATTTAAATTTTTTTGGATCCATTTCCGGAAATGGATCGACAAAAACCGTGATCAGAATCAACCCTTAAAATGCTAAACAGTGTAAAAATTTGTATAGACATAGATAAATAATAAAAATGAAGAAATGAGATTTGTAAATATACTCATTATAAAAAGAGTCTCATAAACAAAAGGGTTTGATGAATGTCTTCGTAAAGAGATCTATTTGAGCGATTACTTTTCAGTTTGGTTAAGGTTCTGTTAATTGTCATTGATTTTTCTCTTGATTTCATAAATCCCCCCCAATATAACAAATCTTCTCTAGCCAATCTTTTGCTTACATATAGTCAAGAGAGCAAGTTGACATTGAGAAGACTGAAATGTTCAAATAGTTCTTGATGGAATATCCCAATGATCCCATGGGCCTTTTTATTGCCATGCAAGGAAGATAGATATCATCTGCCATGTATGACACGTTCTTTGAAGGAGTTGAACTCGAAAGCAAAAATGTTGTAGCATTTCTGATTTGATGATGATGATTTGTTTATGTTGAATTAATAACAATGATTATGTGTTTTTGGATATAGATTCTAGATTCTAAAAGATGAACGGTAATATATATATATATATATATATATATATATATATATATATATATATATATATAGTTTCGTTGTCATATCGTATCCTGATTTTTTTAAAATTTGCCGTATCTGTTTCAAACCCCATATCCATATCTGTTCCCGTATCCATTTTAGTGCAACTTAGTGTTGTACTGCTCAGATGACAATGCCAATATTTTTATTGGATTTCTCTTTCGGAGAGGTGCAAGATCGATCTAAAGATCATCTTGATCAGATAAGCAGACCATTTATTTTGAATTAATTCCACTTATGTGCAAGGTCGGCTAGAATTGTAATGTAGGCTTGGAGCACCAACAAATGTGTCACACACCCTCACAGATGGATATATATTGGTCAAACTTGGAGGTCATTTTCACCATCACTCATCACACACTTCTCTTTTCTGTCTGATTGGTTCAATCATCATTTGGAGGCTTCTCTTCTCTTACACGTGAGAAAACAACAGCTAGGCTTTTAGATCTGTTCTGGGGTTTTCACTGCAACTTTGACCAGTGTTGACTTTGATCAACACTTGGTCCATTTGACCTCAAACTTTCCCAGAGTTCTGATTTCTGCAATCCGCATTTTTTGGCACCAAAACCGAAGCTGGACGTTGACCTTTGACTTTGCTGCATTGACTTTTTGTTGTTGTTGTTCTACGTTGACCATTGACTATATAGCGATTACTTTGGGTTCACTTTTGTAGAGCTGTCGTGAGGGTTGTGTGACACTTCTGTTTGGCTGATCGTGAGGAGACTTTGTTAGTTGAAGCATCCTGTTGACCGTCGTAATGCACCACAACACATATATTTTGCTGATCATGTTAAGTGTCTTTTTGGCTTGTCTTCCATCGATCTATTGGTATGTTCTATTAGCATTTTACTTTCATGTTTATGCGATTTCTATTTCATATCGGGTGTAAAGTAAAGCTGCATCAAGCATAGAACATGTACGAAAATTTACATTAAGCCTCTCTCAAGCAAAACTAAGGAAACCTATTGATGAAGGAGAACCCCCAAGAGCTATTTCAAGTGTTTTCAAGCGAAATCCAAGGGAATGTTGCATCCTCGAAGCAAATTTATTTCTTCTATGTTTGAAATAACTTTATTTATTGAGGGTTTTATGACCAATTTTTGAGCTAGGAAAGTGATTCATATGCCTCATGGAAGTCCCTTGACTTATTGTATAGGCATGGACCTTCATTAAAGGGATATCTTCAAGGATAACAAGCATTATATGAGCCTTTATTGGAGCTATTTTTTGAGGAGCCGTCCACCTTTCTCCTAGACGTTGGAGGGTTGAAAGAAGGTCAAATAAAGTGGTTGTCGTTAATTTTTCTTTAGGGCTATATTGTTCTTTGCTTTACATCATTTACACATTGACTTCACCCCACAACATTATAACAACATTACATCATATGCAATTATGTAGAAAGATTAATGTCATCAATAGTTCAACAAAACATAAATGAACAATAGAAGAATGGAATGCACACATAGAGACACCAGGATTCGTCGGAGACTGGGGACAAACCCCACAGGGGGGTAAACCCTTTCAAATTCTTCTTCTTATTAGATTTCCATAAAATATTCAGTGAAGAGAGAGTACAATGATACAATTATTCATTCACAGACAGTCCAGCAAAACCAATCAAACAATATCTAAGAGATGAACCCAACAACAATATTGATCAAAATCACATTTCACAAGCTTGCGTTCAACTCTCAAACTTTGTGGTCAACTGTCAGAAAAACCCTAGATCCGAGTGGCACAAAGCTAACCATTATGCAGGTGGTTGAAGCGTTCCAGCCATAGGGAGAAGTATGACATGGATGCAGCCATAGCCAAAATTTTCCTGTTGCGACCCTGTGACCTTGTTACCCACCATTTTGTGGGTGATATCCCTAGGAAAAAACTTTTCTCTGAGATGGTCCTTAGCCGGCAATCGGCGGCCCCTTGCAGCGACCAACTTGAGTGAGCCATGTGGTCCCTCACCCATCTGTCATGATTCTATGTTTGAAGGTGGGCCTCCCAAACCTAAAGGTATGCCTTATTATTTGGTAATTGAGTATTGTGGTTTACTTATCATGGAAAATATTGGGCATGGATTAATGGGGTATTCGGCTAAAAGAGCGGGCTAGCTTTGAACTCCTATCCCCTAGACCTCTTTTGGATGTTAAACTTGGACCTTAGTCCCGTGGGATCTCCTTTACAGACCTTTGGGCTTTAGTGATCGTACTAAATGAGAAACCCTGATTTTGTTTGCATAGTCTCGCTTCCTCATCAACATATATCACTCCCGAGTCCCCTCCCACTCATTATAACCCCATTCATCATTCCTCCCACTTGAGTCCACATTCCTCCACTAGGTCAACATAGGGTTAGCCTCCCCCTCCCCTTGTCCACACCTTGGCCCGGGCCTAGAACGATGCCCATAGGTTGATGCGGCTAAAAAGAAAAGAAAAAACATAATTGGCCACATTCAACAAGAAATTCTACCATAAAATGCAAAATATGAACGAGACAAAAACATTTAGCGCGAGGGAAAAAGCCATTGCATGAGCTCTACCCCATTTCATGGCCATCACACTAGTTCCTATAGGCCCTAAATGAGCCTCCACTATCATTCAGGAACCCATGATTGTCTGAATCCCTGGTGGGCAATGAATTGCCCCACCTTAAAGGAGGTATCCACTGCTATACTTTACACATCATGCTCTCATTCCTTCAGCCGCAAGCAGTTAACCAAAGAAAAATCATAAAAGGTAAAAGGCATATGAAGAAGGGTGGAAAAATCAAGGCCAGAGCGATTGCTCCCTAGTATACATTATTTACCCAAGTGTGGGCTTCCCTTTATTAACTACCCTTGTACCTATGAAAATTTCTGAATGTTACTTATGAAGAAATCGACTGTTAGATCTAGTTATGCTCCTCCTACTTAAATAAGTTATTAATGCTGAAACTTCAGATTAACATCGAAGCAAACACATAACATGCTTTCACCGATTAAGCTCTAAAACAGGAAAGTACATGCACACAGAGATAAAGTGACACAATAGTCCCCAGAAAAACCCAATGTGGGAAAACCGATCTTCTGGCTGCTGAAGGGTTTTATTATTAAGAGTTTTCTGAATACAGCAAATCTGGGTTCCAAATATGGAAAACCTGCCAGAGAAAATATAGATCTATAGCTAACATGTTCTTCTGAAGCCAAAATATTGACTGATCCACACCCTCATGACTCAACCAGATCTTAGCCCTAGAAACCCCAGCGCTGCACCCGAAGCCCCTATGTCAGCCTCTACGTCCTTCTGCGCTGGCCTGGAGAGAGTTGCATAACCCCAGAATGGATGATGTAGACCCTACGTTGCCCTTGAGGGACTCTATGTAACCCCAAAGGGCCTTCCACTGCCCAACGTTGCCCCGAGAGGGACTGCGTAGCACTTGCGTAGCCATAGCTGCCCCTACGCTGTGCAACTGCTACCCTCTCTACTACTGCTGCTCTTTCTTCTCAGCGTTACCTCCAGAAGCTTCACTTTGCCTCTTGTTGATTCTAGGCATTGGGATCTGACCATTCCCTTTGCCTAAACTCCCCTCTCTATAGCTAAAACACTTCTAAGAATTCTTAGCAAACCCTGCCCTAGAATCTTAGCTTAGCTTTAGTGCTCTGCCTCTGTGTGTCTTCTCCAAATGACCCAAAGCCTTTCCTTCATACTTTTCTCGTTGTGAAACCAACGACCATCATTTGAATCAATGGCTAAGATTAAAATAAAGCTTGACCTGTGTGACTTAAGACAATTTCATCAGTTCTTAATTAAAAATATTAATTAATTTAATATCTCCCAAACCGGATGAAATTTCCCAAATCTCTTTCTTGGTATTGGACATCTCATGTACTCTAGTCCCTCCACAAATTTTGGGAGCTAGAGCACATCCGATGCTACCCCATCACACAAGAAAACTCAACACTCCCTCTTAGTGAGGAATTTGCTCTAGTACAAACTCCGCTTTATCCCGAAGCTCTGCACTGATCTCTGGTGTGGGTCTCTGCACTGCTGTTGGACCTGCTGCCCTTCATCATTGTGCTATTGTTGCCATTCTGTATTGCTGCACATGACACTGCCACCGCCACTACTACATTTGTACTGCAGCTCCCTTCTCAATCTGTTGCATCTGTGCTGCCATCTGCTGCACTACATCTTCAGTTGCTAAGAGAAACACCTAAATCTGATGCCCAATCTTTGACAGACAAGCTCACTGGGCTGCATCCGCATCACTAAATCTCCATTGGCTACTGAACTATGCCTTCATCTGGAAGATGATGCACAACTACAGCTCTGCACTGCGTAAGCAGACTCCCTCTCCACTGCTAAAGTCACATAAACCCCTTGTGTTGAAATCTCTCATGCTGTGCTGTCCTCCTGAAGCCTCCACGCTGCTACAGCTCTGCTCTGCGCTGCTGAAATCACATCAGCCCCTACGCTGCTTCTACATCTGCACTGCGCTGCTCCCTTCAAATCTGCCTCTGCTTCATCCGTGATATTTGCACCCACTGCTCCACTTGTCCCGCTACTTTCTTAAGGCTCCCATAACTCGGATGTGATCCAAGTTATGAGCTGCTCAAGGATCCCACCCACATTCTGTAGCTGCTCTACAGGTCCGTATCACCCCATTTTCGTGGTTCATGAGTGCTCATGGCTTCATCGTCTTCTGACCCATCGTCTGCCACAACAACCTTGGAAGAAGAAGTTTCCTTGTCCTTTTTCTTTTGAGGACAATTGATGGAGAAATGTCCTAGTTCACCACACTAGAAGCACTTGATATTTGATAAATCCTGCTTCTTCTTCCCTTGTTGCCTCTTTGATGCCAGGGCTACATCCTCTTCATCTTCCTTCTTCCCCTTACTCGATCCCGTGTTGTACTGCTTCTTGGTGAATCTGCGGAGTTCTTCTTGACGCATGATTGCCCACAAGTTGTCCCAGTCGGGAAGGTCCGCTTTGCCGAAGATACTTTGGACAAACGTTTCCCATTCATCTGTGACCACATTGAGAGTAGTCTTGACCATCACATCATCGTCCACCTTTTCACCCGTGTAGTTAACTGGTCTCTGATTGACTGTAATCTAAAGAGAAAATGTTCCATATCTTCCCCCTTGGTCATCATGAATGACCGCATCTGAGTCTCTAGAAGCATCTTCCTGTGGACGGAATTTCCCTCATATAGGGATGTTAAGGCCTTCCACATCTCATCAACTATTTTCTTCTCAGCTATGTGTGGGACAATATGGTTCTTAACTCCATCCATTATGAGCCACTTGGCATGTGTCGCGGCTTCATTATGCTTCCATAAGAGATCTGCATCGATCGGCGTGGCCAGGACTCATTCTGCATGGTCTCTTAGACAATATGCCTCTAGGACTATCAGGATTCTAGCCTTCCAAACTGCAAAATTGGATAGGCCATCCAATCTATCCTAATCACGCAATCCATGAGGTGCCATCTGCTCAGAATTCTGTCAGAGCTCCTCTTCTCTATGCTAGAGATCTAGATCCAAGGTCCTTGGCGAAACAGACACCTTTTGCTCCCTCTGACCACTGATTTCCCTTCTTGGAAATCTGTCAAATCAAACATTGATTCAGCTCTCTTCAATCCTCTGATCGATCTGCATTTTTCTTCGGCTAGAAATCCTCTAAGAAGCTAATCTCCTCCCATTCATTGTCTCTACTCCTTAAGCTAAATCCTGAAAACTTCAGAAATTTAACCCCACTAGCACTTTCTGAACTTTTGTAGCTTTGCTTCAGGCACTTCTAGATCAAACAGCTTCATATCTGCGTCACCCTAGCTGGCTTGAGACAATCCCAGCGCTGCCTCTGCCCAGTAAGTATGTGGGCCTGCGTGGAGATAGTGTAAGACTCGGTCACCCTGCTCTCTGTGTGATTTTTCTCCCTCTGAAACTGCGTTATCTCTTCAGCTCTGGCCTTCTGTTGCTGCTGCTCCTCTTCTTGTTGCTTTCTGCAGCAAGATCCTTCAGTCTTCTGCTGGCGACCCTGTTAGATCTGCAATCACTTTGATACCGTGTGAAAATTTTGGAATGTTACTTATGCAGAAATCTACTATTAGATCTGGTTATGCTCCTCCTACTTAATTAAGTTATTAATGCTGAAATTTTAGATTAACATTGAAGCAAACACATAACAAACTTTCACTAATTCAGATCTAAAATAGAAAAGTACATGCACACATAGACAAAGTGACACAAGGATTTTCTGGACAATAGTCCCCAGAAAAACCCAATGCGGGAAAACTGATCTTCTGGCTACTGGAGGGTTTTATTATTAAGAGTTTTCTGAATACAACAAATCTGGGTTCTGGATCTGGAAAACCAGACAGAGAAAATATAGATTTTCAGCTAACCTGTTGTTCTGAAGCCAAAATATTGACTGATCCACACCCTCAAACGGGATTTATAGGACTCAGCGAAATCTTGGCCCTAGAAACCTTAGCGCAGTCCCTGACGCCCCTGCGGCAGCCTCTGTGTCACTCTGTGCTGGCCTGGAGAGGGTTGCGTAACCCCAGAATGGGTGATGCAAACCCTACACTATCCTTGAGGGACTCTGCATAACCCCAAAGGGTCTCCTGCTACCCAACGCTGCCCCGGGGGAGATTGCATAGCTGTGGCTGCCCCTGCGTTGCACAGCCGCTGCCCTCTCCCTTACTGTTGCTCTTACTTCTCTACGCTACCTCTGGAACCTACTCTCTGCCTCTTGCTGATTCTAGGCACTGGGATCAGACCATCCCCTTTATCTAAACTCCCCTCTTTGCAGTTGAAACACTTCTGAGAATTCTTAGCAAACCCTGTCGTAGAATCTCAGCTTAACTTCAATGCTCTATCTCTGTGTGTCTTCTCCAAATGACCCCAAGCATTTTCTTTATACTTTTCTCATTGGGAAACCAATAGCGTTGATCAAATCTGAATCAATGGCTAAGATTAAAAGAAATCCCGATCCGTGTGACTTAAGACAATTTCATCACATGTTTAATTTAATTAACTTTAATATTTTAATTTTCCAAAGTTAGACTTGAGTCCTTAATTAAAAATATTAATTAATTTAATATCTCCCAAACCAGATGAAATTTCCCAAATCCCCTTTTTGGGATTGGAGATCTCTTGTACTCTAGTCCCTCACAAATTTTGGGAGCTAGAGCACATCCGATGCTACCCCATCACACAAGAAAACTCAATAGGGAGAAGTCAACAGACTGTGAAGCAGAAGGCATAAGGGTGAAGGGAAGGGAGTGCTGAGCAACAACAACAACCCCTCCACGCAGAGTTACGCAGTCCAGGGATGGACTGAACATAGCAGCTACGCAGGACGACACAGAGGGTGTAGAAGGTCACCCCGAGAGTCGGGAATACTTCTGGTGTGGCCAAAAAATTCATGCCAGGTGTCTGCTAATTTACTTTGCTCACCAATACTTTTGTAAAAGATCTTTTCATTAGTGAAGATAAATACAAACCCTCATCTGCTGCACCGGTTTTCCTAGATTGGGTTTTTCCGTGGACAATTGTGCAAAATAATTGTGTTCATATGGTTATTTCTATTATGCTACTTACGTAATTTTTACTTTTGATTAGAGTAATAAGTAGGAGAAATAAATCAATCACTGCAGTAATAATATTCAGATCTGAAAATTTCACACGTTCCATTGCAGAATCTCCTCTTCTGTAACTCGTCTTTTTCTCTGATAGCATGTGAAATTTTCAAATCTGAAATACTACTACAGTGATAGATTTATTTCGCCTACTTATTTATGACAAGTTATTTACAAATTTCTTTCAGTAAATTCTGAAATAAATACAACTTCAGTAATCACTTAATCATAAGCAAAGAATAGAACAAAACAAATATAACGTAACAGAAACAATCACATGTACACAGTTATTTTTGGACAACTGTCCCCAGAAAATCCCAATGCAGGAAAACCGGTGCAATAGATGAGGGTTTGTATTAATCTTCAGCAATGAATCTTTTACAATAAGTAGATGAGTAGATTTCTTAAGAAAACACCTGAGATAAATTCTCCAAATCCTGACGGAGAAGTCCGGACACCCGAAAGGCACCCTAGCTTCCTCTGCGTCAATATGCGTGATCTTCTACGCAGTCCCTACGCTGCACAACGTCACTCTGCGTAGGTTCTCAGCGCTGGCCTCTGTGGCCCTCTACGTCCTCCTCTTGCCTCTCTCTATCACTACTGACTTCCCCTTCCTTCTTCTGTTTCCACAACTCTGCCCTGCAACTCTCCCTCTAAAATTGAATTCTATTTCTTCATAATCAATTTCCTTCGAGTACTGAGTGTGTGCTCCAACTTGCTTTCCAAATGACCCTCAAGCGTTCTCTTATAATCTTATCGTTGATGAATCAACGACCCAAATTAGATCTCTAATCAATGGCTAAGATTAAAACATGACTTTATCTTCATTCTCTAGAAGATTCTCACTCTGTTTTATTAATACCCTTTAATTATTTAATTTCCCTAACTTTAGACTTAGGGTTCTTATTAAAATAATTAATTATTTTAATAAAACACAAACTGAGTGGAATTTCCACAAACAATTTCTGGGTTCTTTGGAATACTGATGTCCAAGCCTCCTCACAAAATTTGAGACTTGGAACACTTTCCAATGCTACAAAAATCAACACTCCCTACTAGCGAGGAAATTGTTCTAGCAAAATGCCAACTGCATCTGCTATGACCTGAAGCATCTACTACGTTGCTGATGTCTCAGCTGTTGCGCCTCATCTACTAAGTTGTTGCCCTCTATACTACTGCCCATGACACCATCTCTGTCACTACCTCATCTGTACTACAGCTCCCTCTGTATTTCGAGCCTATCCATTCCTCCTACTGGAACAGATTCTTGACCATCGCCACCTTTTCTCTGAAATAAGCAAACTTAATCTTACCCAAAAGCTTTCGTGAGGATATTTGCCACCTGCTCTCCTATAAGAATGTGCTTCAATTGTACAGCTCCCCGTTGGACATAGTCTCTGATGAAGTGACACATGATGTCAATATGCTTCGATCGATCATGAAACAGGGTTTTCAGAGAGCTTCATGCAACTTTGATTATCACACAAAATGTTGGTCGCTTCCATCCTCTTCTTGAGTAAGTTCATGACAAAATTACGAAGCCATATGGCCTCATACGAAGTTGTGCTAACTACCATATATTCAACCTCGAATGAGCTTAGTGCCACGGACTTCTATTTCCTACTGCATTAGGAAGTCGTTCCTACTCTGATACTAAAACAATACCCACTGGTACTCTTTCGATCTACTGGACTTCCACCCCAATCAGCATCATTGAACCGACTCAACTGGATGTCATTTCCCTTCGTGTACCTCAATCCAAACTCGACTATACCCCTCAACTACCTGAGAACATGTTTGGCTACCGCCCAATGAGCCCTCCTTGGTTCTACCATGAACTCATTGACGGTATTCACAACATAACAGATGTCTGCTCTAGTGTTGACCTGATACATCAATGATCCTATGAGCTGCATATACAAGGCAGGATCAGCGTCATCTTCCTCGAACGTGTCGATTTTCTTCCAGTTTGTGATCATTGGTGTAGCCATGGGTCTATAGTCCTCCATCTTATATCTATTCAGAATCTCTGTAGTATGTCTTCCTTGCCAAAGGAAGATTTCTCCCTTCTACTGCCAAACTTCCAGACCCATAAAATAGTGCATCTGCCCTAGATCCTTCATGTCAAATTCTATAGCCAGATTTTCCTTGCAGTCTTTCATGAGCCTAGATGATCCAATCAAAAACAGATCATCTACAAATAGCACCAATATTAGAGGCTCATCCCCTACTCTCAGATAGTAGAGACTGGGATCTGCGTCACTCTTGACATATCCCATCTTCTTCAGGTAGTTGTCAATTCACCCATAGCAAGCTCTAGGGGCTTGCTTCTGTCAGTACAAGGCTTTCTTAAGCTTGCACACATGAGTTTTAGGCTCATGCATCTCAAAGCCCTTTGGTTGTTCTATGTACACTTCTTCTTCTATCACCCCATTCAATAACATTGTCTTGACATCGATTTGGTGAATCTCCCATCCCATCTGCGCTGCAAGGTATATGACGAATTTGATTGAAATGTACCGAGAAAATGGGGCGAAGGTTTCTTCATTGTCAATTCCTTCCTTCTGAGCGTACCCCTTAGCTACAAACTTGCCTTTAATTTTTCTATACTGCCATTTACAACATATTTAATCTTGTAGATCCATCTCGAACCTACAACTGATCTGTCCAGAGCTCTAGGAACTATTTCCCAGACATCATTTATCATGATGGAGTTGTACTCCACCATCACGCCTACCCACACATGATGCTAAGCTGCCTCTAGAAAACAAGAAGGTTCTCCAACTTGTGCTACCAATGCATGGTACCTGTCAAGTTGTCTGCGCTGCCTCTTCTCATGTTTAGGAGCTCCAACAAACTCCTCTACATCCCTCAGGGTCTGTTGTAGTTCTCTTCTCGTCCTTGCACTGGTGGTGGGTGGATTTACCTGCTCTCCATCTTGTACTTCATCGAAAAATCTTTCCTTGGGATTCTTGTTCCTTGGAGAGGCACCAGAGCCATCTTCCGTAGGTCATTGTGGCTGGACTAGAAAATCCTCCTCAGACTGCATAGCAGAAGACATTTCACAGGATTTCTTGAAGGCTCTCTGCTCCATGAACTTCACATCACGTCTAACTACTATCTTCCTATTCTCGAGGATATAGATGCAGTAAGCCTTGGCATTTTCGCAATCTAATCCAACTTCCTCCTCTTCGCATCGAGTACATGGAAATACGCTATACTGTCGAATATCCTCAAGTGTTTCACTTCAAGCTTGCTGCCAGTGAACGCACTTTTAGTAGTAACCTTACCCAATGCATTATGACATTGGAACCCTGTTCTGCACATACATGGTTGTATTACAAGCCTCAACCCACAGGGATTTGTGCATGTCTTGATCATAGAGCATTGCCCTTCCAGCTTTGACAATAGTCTTGTTTTTCCTCTCTACGACTCCATTCTGCTCCAGATTATATAGAGTGGTCCATTCACTCCTTATGCCTTCCCTTGCGCATAACCTTGTGAAGTCCTTATCAATGTACTCTCCACTACTGTCTGATCGCAATGTCTTGATCTTATTCCCTGTTAGATTCTCCACAAGATCTTTAAACTCCTTGAATCGCTCAAATACCTCATCCTTGGTCTTCATAAAGTATATCTATGTCTTCTTGGAATGGTCAACAATGAAGCTGACAAAATACTTTGCACCACTAAGAGCTTTCGTGGACATTGATCCGCAGATATCTGAGTGTATCAATCCCAACACACTCTTGGCCCTATTGCTGCTTCTCAGATATGCTGCCTTGGCATACCTCCCTAATAGGTACCCTCTACAGACATCGTCTCACTTGGTGTTAATTACTCGAGCTCCCGTGACAGTCTTCTTGAGAATTTTCGAGGCTCCATGATGTAGATACCCAATTATTCTATGCCATGACTCATTCAAATCTTTCTCATCAGTACTTCCTATCAAAACCATTGGCAACTCAAGTTGTAACTTGTACAGTTTATGGCTCCTGACTCCAATTTGTGCCTTCTTTTTCCAACTTGGGTGTTTGACGTAAACTTTGTTGCCAATAAAGTATACATCATAGTCGTTATTCTGAAGTTGAGACACAGAGAGTAAATTCATCCCCAATCCTGGTACATGCAGTACGTTGGTGGCCCGAAGCTTGTTGCCCTACATTTTACCCTGTTTGCCACAGTAATTTGAAAATTCATCTGCTCCTCCGAGTAGCTCGAGAATCATTTTCAAACTCTCGTCATATGAGCAAATGCTCCATTGTCAATACACCAGATCTCTAGAGAGGCCATGCTTGACACACAAACAAATTCCTCTTCTAGTCTAGCTGTTAGAACTGAAATGTCATCATCCGTTTGCTTCTCCATGCGTTCCGGAGAATTGCGTGAACCCTTATGAGTTGTGGTTGCATCAATGTCGGACATCTATTCCATTGCAAAATCTCCTCTTCTGTTACTCGTCTTTTTCTCTGATACCATGTGAAAATTTCAAATCTGAAATACTACTTCAGTGATAGATTTATTTCACCTACTTATTTATGATAAGTTATTTACGAATTTCCTTCAGTAAATTCTGAAATAAATACAACTCCAGTAATCACTTAATCATAACACATATAACGCAATAGAAACAATCACATGTACACAACTATTTTTGGACAATTGTCCCCAGAAAAACCCAATGTGGCAAAATCGGTGCAACATATGAGAGTTTGCATTATTCTTCAGCAATGAATCTTTTACAATAAGTAGACGAACAGATTTCTTAAGAAAACACCTGCGATAAATTCTCCAAATCCCGACAGAGAATTTCTGACACCCGGAAGGTACCCTAGTTTCCTTTGCATCACTCTGCGTGATCTTCTACGCAGCCCTTACGCTGGACTGCATCACTCTGCATGGGGACTCAACGCTACTGCTCAGCACTGGCCTTTGTGGCCCTCTGCGTCCTCCTCTTGCCTCTCTCTATCACTATTGACATCCCCTTCCTTCTTTTTCTTCCACAACTCTACCTTGCAACTCTCCCTTTGAAATTGAATTCTATTCCGTCATAATCAATTTCCTTCGAGTACTAAGTGTTTGCCCCAGTTTCCCTTCCAAATGATCCTCAAGCCTTCTCTTATAATCTTCCCGTTGATGAATCAATGGCCTAGATTAGATCTATAAATCAATGGCTAAGATTAAAACATGACTTGATCTTCATTCTCTAGAAGATTCTCACTCTGTGTTATTAATACCCTTTAATTATTTAAATTCCCTAAGCTTAGACTTAGGGTCCTCATTAAAATAATTAATTATTTTAATGACACACGAATCGAGTGGAATTTCAACAAACGATTTATGGGTTCTTTGGAATACTGATGTCCAAGCCTCCTCACCAAATTTGAGACTTGGAACACTTCCCAATGCTACAAAAATCAACACTTAAAATAATCTACTTCTCAGCAAAACAGTTTCATGTTCAAATCTAATCGAAAATTACTCATGAGAAATTTGTGTGAGAATGATTTAAATGTTCAACACTGCCTCCATGTTGTAAGAGAGGTTGATTAATGTCAATGTTAGACTCTTCTGTTATTGTAATTGTGATGTTGTTGTTGGATTCATTTTCAAGTCCATTATTTTCTGTGCTTGTATCCAATTTAGATTGATCCTTTGCCTTGCACCACAATACAACATAAAGTGGTGCAACGACGACAACTTTAGTTTAAATGAAATATGAAATGAAAAATGAAACATTGAAATTAACTTTTATGTTAACCCAAACCCTTAGAAATTCAAAAAAAATTTCGATAAAAATATTTGCAATTTTTTGACTGGAGAAATGAGCCCTCACGTCCCCTTTTGCCTAGGAAACAACCCCCAATGGAGGATTCAACCCCGAATATCTAAGAAACGACCCCTCAGAAGTTTCCTTGCATACCCTATTTTTTGGGAGCTTCGGGAAACGACCCTCGGCCGTCCCCAAGTACCCGGAACGCGAGGGAGCTAGGAAACTCAACCCCCATGTGGTGGGATGAGACCCCGTGGAACACTGATGTTTCGTCATTGAAATTCATCTTTACAAGCCATCTATTATGCAAAACGAATTATGAAGTCTTTGAAGCTATGTTTGCTGCTACACTAGTGCTAAGCGAAGTTGTTTTTCAAGCCTCCTTGACACAGAAAATCCAAAATCCATAGTCATAATTCCTCTGGACTCCAATCTCCCCAAAGGATTAGGCACTTGTCTACCATAAAGTGATCACCTTACCTAATTTTCCTCTCCCATTTCTTATTTTCTAGGACTAGCCCATTAGGCCTCCTAGGGCATCATTTATCTTGCAACCTACCCACTCAAAAATTTCGAACTCATGTGATCTTCTGTGCTAGGGTTTCTCCTAGGTGCCCTACAATTTTGAAGAAATTCTGAAGGTGGGATTTTGAGATACCTCAAGCCCTAGCCTCAAGATCAAGTTTTTCCCTTGGTTTCCTTAGGCTAGAAACCTCATTGGGATCCTCACATTGCCTTGGATTAAAATATCATTCTTTGGTCCCTTTCTCCTTCCAGATTAGGTCAAGCATATCATCAGTTGTTAAACGCTACCCACTTGACCTAACCCCAAGTCCAATTAGTCTCGTGGCGTCCCATGCATTATTAAGATAAAATCTTCAAAATCACTTGGCATCCAAGTCTTCACAATAATTTTAGGGCTTAGGGACCTCCATTATAAGATACATACCCTAAACCTAGACCTTGAAATTCTCTTTAAGCCCTTCCCTGAGAACCTTCATCCTTGTCTTCCAAAGTAAGCAAGCCATACATTTGAGCCTCTTTTGTGAATAGGTTGATCCCCTCTCACCCTATCATTGATCCATACATTTCCTGATCCCCTCTCCTCCTATCTGTGAAAGTTCATGAGTAGGGAGCCATAGTCGAGGTGACAATGGGCTATTGCTCCATTGTTGCCCTTAACCTAGTAGAAACCCTTCAAGAACCCCGTTATAAGACCACTACTAGTTTGAGTGGTAACAAGGTCCACATTGACCAAGCAATATAATATAAAAATAGCTCTTGAAGAAGGGCACTCTTGAGAAGTGTACCAATGGTAGTAGTTATCTCCCTTAATAAATGTGCCAACAACACATTTAGAAACCAACCACACACCCAAAATACAAATATTTGTTCGAGGACTTTCTCCAATGCAATAACTAATTCAACCCTCAAGAAATACAATAGAAATTTGTGCGAGGTTCGCTTTGATTGTTATAGCCTCAACAATATTCAGTACAATATACAAAGGCTTAAATCCACTTCAAAGGGATACCGAACTCCTCAAACTATAATCCAATGACTTGAGAGATTTTGCATATGTGGAGCACTTCTCAAGAAGAAACCTTAACCACCAATTATACCAATGTAAATCCCAAGGTAAGTGTCACAAGGATTAATTTTCAAAGGTTGTAGAAACTCAAATAATTACACCAAAAACATAGGAACCCCTAAGCTAATGATTGTTCCCTTCCAACATGTTACTGCTCAAACCAGCAAGGCTCTTAGGAGGGGATCCTTGAAGGGCAACTACTAGGTCGAGGGCAACAACGGAGTGATAGCCCATTGTCACCTCAGTTAAGGCTCCCTACTCTTTACGAACTTTCATCGATGGGAGGAGACCCAGTATAATAAGGATCAACAAAATGAATGGATCAATGATAGGGTGAGAGGTGATCCTAGAAGCCTATTCACAAATGAGGCTCAAATATATGGCTTGCTTGCTTGGAAAGCAAGATGAAAGGTTCTCTAAGAAGGGCTTAGGGGATTCTAAGAGCTAGGGTTTTGAGTATATGACTTGTCAAGGAGATTCCTAGCTCCTAAAATCCTTGTGGAAACTTGGATTCCAAGTGGCCTATGTGAAATTGGCTTCAATAAGTTGTGCAAACACACGGGACCAAGTGGACCTAGAATTACATCAAGGGGATGGAATTGATCAACCATGGGTGTGTTTGACCTAATTAAGGTGAAGAAAAGGATTAAAGGAAAAAATTTCTTTAAATTCGATGCAATAATCCGTATAAGGTAACTCGCCTTGGGAGGCTACGGGAAAATTTTGGTCTCAAGGCTAGGGCTCGAGATATCTCAAGATCCTACCATCAAAATGGCTTCAAAACTGCAGGACACCTAGGAGACACCAACGCAGAAGAGGCCAAGAGATCGAATTTTTATGATGGGTGGTTTGCAAGAAATTTGATGCCCTAGGAGACCTAATGGGGCTAGACGTAGAAAAAGAGGAAGGAGAATGGAAAATATGAACTTTAAAGTGATCACCAGAGGAGGACTAGTGCTTTGTCCTTTGGGAGAGATGGAGTCACGGAAAATTTAAGGTTCGGATTGATTTCCATTTTTCAAGGAGGCCTAAGAAGCAACTTCGCTATGCTTTAGGGATTAATGGAAACAGCTTCAAGCTCATTTATACTTCGCTTAGAAATATTCAATGACTTATCAAGACAAATTCAACAAGATTGTCTCTAGGAACATTCATTCATCTAAACATGGCCCATACATGACACAACACTATTTAGAGATGTAATTTCCACAATTTCGTTCCATGAAAAGCAACAAATTAACCCCAGAATAGCGAAAATCCCGGCACCATGAATGCAACAAGATAAATAACAAGAATAGCATTAATACATTACTTACATGTAAGAAGAATATATCCAATCACCAAGATATGCAAATCATAGAAGCTCCAAGACAAAAAAGATAATCCAAACATCGAAATTCATCCATTCATCCCAAAAATCTCATCCTCAAAAGACAGCGAAGAAGATATGATCCAATCAAAACGATGATGATCAAATGATTCCATAACACTTTTATTCATACACTTCTAATGAATTCGATTTGGCTAATTAGGCCTAATTTAGCCCCTAGAATAAAATAATGTGCATAATAACACTAACTTTTGATGACAGGCACACCAAATAGCTCAATAATACATGACTAAGCCTCTCAAGAGGATTGCATGATCAATAAAGTGAATCGTTGGGGCTTTAAAGAGACCAAATGAAGCCCAAAGGGTGCCATGATGAAGAAATGGACTCCCATTATAGTGGACAAGGGGTTGACCCCTTGTTCTCCAAGCAAAAACCTGTGGTGCTCCCAAATGGGTGTAGGGGAACAAGGTCATCCTCATGGGTCTCCAAATGGATCGGAAGTGTCTGCAGAACATATGTAAGGAATGATAACATAAGCCCTGCCTATGTAGCGGGTAACAATCCTCTAGACCCTAGAATATCTACCCAAGTGTACGGTGCATCCATGGAGCCTATTGGGCATAGTGAACAAGGTGCATCATCCTCATAAAAAAAGGTGGAAAAGGAGCAATCGATGAAAACTATTGGGGATCCATGAAGTAATATCGGCTATGGTGAAGGCCCCATGCCTCTCAACGCTCACCCTATAAGTGCCAATGTGGCCCTCTAGAGGGCTAGGACCTCGTATAGGGAGATCAAGCCCCAAATGGCAATCCACCTTCAATCCTGGATAAGATCCAATGCGTCCCCTTTCCCTCCAATACAACAAATCATTAGAATAATCAGGTAAGAGAGCTTACAAGTCATGGAACTAGTGGGGCACTTCACAGTGGCATGCCCTTCCATGGTGGCCTTTGGTATATCTAAGTGTCTCCAAGCTCAATAGGGGGTTACCCAAGGACCCTATTACATGGTTTCAACCTCTAAAGGGGTGACATGTCCATAGTGCATCCTTCAAGTGGCAAGTGCCAAATGATACAATAATGGAATGGAGTTGGGATAAGGGGAAACATCCAAGCCACATGTCAAGGTACATGGCTAGCTATAACAGAGGAAGCCCATACCTGGGTTTACAAGTGTAGGAGAGATCAAATCGTGGTACATGAGTTACCCCAGCCTTTGTTTTTCCACCCTTCTCCATATGCCCTTTTCCTTTTATTGATTTTTCTTCATAATTGCGAAGGGCTCCAGGGATTGAAGAGCATGATGTTTAAGATGTAGCAGTGAATACCCCCTTAAGGTGGGGTTGTTCATTTCCCACCAGGGATTGGGACAATCATGGGTTCCTTAACGATAGAGGGGGCTCATCTAAGGCCCATAGGAACAAAGGTGATGGCCATGGGTAAGGGGTAGAGCTCATGTTTGCCTTTTGCCCATGTGTTAAATTTGTATGTCCTAGCCATCTTTTGCATTTTGTGGTAAATTTTCTGTTGAGACTCAAGAGTGGCCAAATTATGCGTTTACTTTTCTTTTTATCTGCATCAACCTCTGAGGCATCGTTCCAGGCCCAACCCAAGGCATGGACAAGGGGAGGGGGAGGCTAACCCTATGTGGAAATTGTGGACATATGTGCACCCAGATGGGAGAATAGATAAATGGGGCTAAGACGAGTGGAAGGGAGTGATGTAGATGGTATGGCAAGCGGGAACACATCACCAAGAATAAGCCTCACCCACTCTTTCCATCAAATCTCCCACACCAGTCCATGCCCAAAAGTGTCCATGACAAGTAAGGAAAATTACTCAACAATACCAATAAAAGGCCATACCTTTGGGGTCTGCAGGCCCACCTTCAAACATACATTCATAACAAGTGGTTGAGGGACCACATGGCTAGCTCAGGTGGTAGAGAGAATGGCACATCAAGCTATCTAGCGGCTGCAAGGGGCTGCTTGCTAAGAAAAATCTAGGAGAACAAATTTCTCCTATATACACTACCGACAAGTGGTGGGTAACACAACATATGTAAGAACTCATGCTAAGCTAACCAACATATCACCTTAGCAATCTACTAAATTTAATAATTAGCGATAACACTTGGGAAAAACTCCTAGTTGATGGGCCTCCCTATCAATGCTAAGGGAAACCACACCAAGGCTTCGAAAAAATCAACATGTGCAAAATGAAAATTTCCAACAAAATTGTGATAATCAATAAGCCAATCCATCAAAATGCCAACATCTTGGCTCGAACTCCAAAGTTCTCCAAACACAATGTGCTTCGACAGGGTCATCAACCTAAAACAATCCTCATACAATATGAAGTGTAAGATGAGGCCCAATTTATTTATATTTGGATGCTATCCTCAATGTATTGAGATGAATCCTATGTGATTATGTTACACATCAAAATCAGGCAGGAATCCTTGAATATACTTCGCATTTCCATGGTGTGTCTATCTTTAATACATATAAAATAGGTTATAACAGTGGGAAGTGTACCACATCCAGTAACATGGATTAAAAAATCTGAGTAGGGGCACGTGTCAAAATTATTAGAACTAAAGTTGAAAAAATTTCATAGACAAAAATAGCACATGCACTCCTAATGCTTCTAATCTGTTAACAAAGGAGTATATAAAGCGTAGTTTGTCTTACTGTTATCTTTTATAACCCTTCCCTGTATTTTGAGTGTACAATTGATTATTCTACACAAAGTCATTAATTTTACATTTCTAGCAACTGTTTGCACATCAGGTGTGATATTTCATATCAGCCTTCACCATTTAACTTAGTCTTCTAATTATCCTTCTAGATTTATTTCTCCTCTTCATGCTTTCAGAGATTGTTATAGGCAGCAAAAGCCAAGTCTCAGGCAGAATTCAAACAGATTTTAAAAACTGCACTTAGAACTGAAAGTAAACCTGCTCATGGAAGTTTCTATAAGTATTTTGAAGATGAACTTGGAAGGATGCAGTTTAAGACATGTTTCAATCCTCTGTCAGACATAATAATTTAACCAAAGATGCATAATATCCAGTTGGAAACTTCTATGTATACATGGAAACAAACATATAAATGTGCATCTACGAGCTTGGCATCACCTGTCAAGGATGTCTCCATGTCCTAACTGGCCACTTGTGCCCCTGCCCCAAGAGAATACATTACTTTTGAATGTAATTGCAACTGTATGTCTCCATCCACAAGAAACCTGTACAACCTCCTGCAATTTATATGACCCAAGTCATCAGCTTTGGAATAGCACTACAGAGTTAATCTTCTACCCAAAATTCTAAGCTGAGAATTAATTGAACACCTACAATATCTTATGAAACAGCATAGTTGAACACACAAAAGAGACATGCCTCGTCAGAAGGAAGCCTCACTCTCTGTGGGCCAGAGTGATCAATATTATCTCCAACACCCACCTGACCAAACTGCAAGGCACAAAATATAAGAAATGATGATTACTCCTTGTTACTTGGAAAACTTATTAAGGACAACATTAAGTTGCAAGATCCAACTAAAAGCAGAGCTGCTTGCACGTCCAGTAGCATAATCCTACAATAAATGCATTCTTTACTCCAGGGATTACGTGTGCATCCACTTCAACAAGTCATCCAATAATTCTAAAACAAGAGACAGAAACAACCCGTTTAGAAAAAGGTGTGAATTTATGAAGCTTCAAAGTCTTGTGTTTATTAAAGAGAGATGATGTCTATTAGAGAAAGATGAAAATGTTTATACAAATAAAATGAATCGAAACTACATATACGTCCAGGATTGAATTCTGTCCAGTTAATAAATCATATAAGCATCCTTGTGCTGGAATGGTGGGGTGTGTTACCAGACTGACTAACACTTTTAACTTAAAGTCAAAAAGATAGGCCACTGTCACCTCACCAACTCTCCTATACATTTTATGCTAGGGTAAATGGAACCCTAACCAATGGGTTTTCCCCTATATTACTAAGCTTGATGTATATGTTGTATGTACTGGGAGCATAAGAAAGCCTAGCATCATAAACAAAATGGAAAAATGGATTTAAATAGTTCGAGAGTGGTCAATAAAAAGAGAGTACAGCCTTCAATTGCTTGGGCAATGGAATCATGTGAGTCATCTTAGAGAGTGGATCTAAAGGAATATTAAGTGGTAGCAAGCACTGCTTGATATACACAATTCTGAACCTAACTTCGCTGTTTAACCTACAAGTGTGATGGTGAAGAGGGTCCTATAAAAGATCCACTTCTCAAGGGTCAAAACAAATTACAAAGATAGCCCCTTCCAAAGACTATCTAAAAACACACCTAATCTATCAATTGTAGTGCCACATATCTCCATCTTCTATCCTTGTCTCTTCTTACAAAGGAAAAATGGTTTCCATAATCCAATTGTCCTGATGTGCAAAAATAATCATAAAGGCTTGGTCAAATAGGTTGGGCGAATTTCCAATCGATGTGCATGAATGACAGGTGCAAAACTCCATTATGAAGATATTTTCCTAGAAATAATAATACTATTTAGGAAGGCAAACTTCCAAGAAGCTGAGCAGTTTTCCATGGGTAAAGTTTCATTTATGAGGGTGTTCTTCTAGAAAGTATGCCAATGCCAGGTATAATGCTCAAGTGATTTTTCTAGAGACCCTTGGCCCAAGAATTCTGCTCTTTGTTCACATTTAAACCATCACCAAGAATAAACTCACCATAGAAGAATAAGCATTTGTGCCTATTACTCTTTCTTGTGTATTTTCCTTGTCATAAGTGGCTGCGATTTTTGGGACATAATTCTGTCTCAAATTTCCAGATTGTATTTGAAGACAATTGGCATCTTGCAACTATCCATTTTTATAAAATTTGTTCATTGTTTGTCAAGAGGAAATGATCCTAGTCCCTCAAAGTTGAATACATTGTGAAGGCATCCTTAAATATTGAGCCCTTCTCCACATATAAAAGGGCTTTCTTCTCTTGTAACAAATCAATAATAAAATATGTTTTACTTGAGGGAGCTTGGGAAATTCTCCCATGGTATCCTATCTCCTTAGTGAGGGGGAGGACACTTTCTTGGGTGGATTTGTTCTCATACTTTAAATTCTAACTCTCATATTTTGTTCATTTACATGAACTCTGATATAATTTATGCATGATTAATCACTAGACTTAACACAACACTCGCAACTCTTTTCATTTGTTAAGTTGAGCTTGTCTAGTTTGCCATTTTATTTCTCAAGTTCTTGTATTGTGCAATTCATTATTGCTTAAGCTACAACACTTGCAACATATCTTTTCAGCAAATAATTTATGTGTTTTCAAGTTACAACACACAAGCAAGTACTTTACATTTTTGGCAAGCTTTGATTTGTTCATTAATCCATCTTTTCTACTTTACTTGGTGAATTGTTTCATGCTTCATCATTTTATGTAACTTATGCGCACATGACATTTTGATTATTGTTGATGCTTCTTGGAGCATTGTGTTGTCACAATTTAGTTGAAGCAATTTATTTTGAGCAATTTGTCTAATTTCACTTAGCTCATTCGGTTTACAAACACCTTGTGAAGTACGTGATTTTATGCAATTTTTATTTCTAAGCTTGTGAAGTGACATTGAGTTAGTTTCACTCTAATTTTACATCACAGTTATTGGCGCAATTTATCTTGAGTATTATCTCATTTCACTTATTTGGAAGCATTGTTATCAACGGCCTTCTTTGGAAGCAATAACTCACTTGCATATCATATTAGGCATTCTAATTTAATTGCATATTTAAAATTAACCTCCAAGCATAAGCTTGGTTGATAAAAATCACAGGAAGAAGACATTCTTGGAAAGTTCTTCTAATTGGTACGAAGTAAGGCAAAGGCGTGAGACCTTGCAATTATGACGGTGCCTAGTTCCCTTGTAGGAACGAAGGCACACGTTGGTTAGTAAGATTCAGGGGACGGGTATCGTTAATGACATCAACGTGTCCTCACCCCCATTTCTTACAGTCACCCCAATTTTTACCCTTTGGTAAGAGCTCAAAAGAAAGATCTCTCACCTAGAGTAGGCATTTAGATTAGAAGTAACCAAGATAATTGCATCCAAATCTAGTATAGGTACATTTCATATTAACACATCTCATGGTTTTTACTTGCAATTAGTCATTATACATGTTAGTTTGAATATATGTTAATTCAATACTTTTTGGCAAGTGTTATCTCATCTATATTTTGAAAGTAGAATTTTAATTGGTTTCCTTTTACAAGATATACTTGTATGCTTTGGATTAACAAGTGATCATATATCTTGAAAGCATTTTTATACCTTGTATTGATTATTTTATTGTGCTAACATATTTTCTTTCATTTTCGGGATTGCTTGTTCTTCCATTAGAAGCACTTTAGTTATTTTAAGCAAATATCTTTCATTTCTTGAGCAATTGATGCAGGAGCATCCGGATTTAGCCAACAATCTGATTGTGTGTTCACATGTTGTGGCTAACAAGAGGTCGAGAAACATTGATTATTAATATTTTATTTAGTTTTAAATATGAGAAGTTAGTTTGTTTTGATTTCCCAACTTAAATAGGAATAAAATAGCAATTGGTTCTCCCACCGAGGAAATTAAGCCAAGCCCACTAGAGCATTTAGATAAGATAGAAATTGTTTGTTAGAGTGGTTCAGCAGGAAGCTAATAAAAGACAAAGAGAACGACTTTCAAGCACATATAAATATATATATATATATATATATATATATATATATATATATAAGCATGAATATGTGTGAGAATAGTGGGCAGAATAGGTGCGAGAGAAGAGTGAGAGAGGTGTGAGAGATGAGGGGGCAGAGAGAAAAAGAAATGTAAAATTCAGTGATTAAAGGGCTCAACTCTGTGTATTCGTATTGTTTTTAATTCCAATTATATTTGTAGTTTTATTCGGCTATATATGTTAAACTGTCATTCTTGTATTCCTCTTTTGAGTCGGAATTCGCATCGCACACAGCAAGGTTTTCATTCAATAAGTTTAGGTGAAGTTAGACTCAAATTCGCGAAGCTGCAAATCCAACATTCATAATTCTTTTGCTTTGATAGCACAGTGCATCCAGAGAAGGGTGATTGGCGGAGCGAACAAGCAAAGACAAGTGTGGACTGTCAGATCTAACAAAGACCAATGGCGGAGATTAAATCGCACCTTGACCGATTTCGCAAATCGGAGGTTTTTGTGTTTAGCATTAATACATCGCAACAGTAGTTATTTTTGTTGCGATGCAATGTCACTACAGATCGCATAGGTTAGGGTGGAACTGTTATGTTAAGTTATAAACTGTGCAAAGTATGAAATGTGCGAAGTGTGAAATCGCAAATTTGCAAGTATTGCGAAATCATTATATTGGTAAAGTTGCGAAGAGGTAAAATAAGAAAGTTGTGAAACGTGATTTGCTTTCGATTGGTCACCGTGTTGTGGGACCCTAGAACCACAGTTCCGCGTGTATTCTGATAACTTTGCAACCTGTCTGCATCATTTGGTATCAAAGTAGACATTGAGTTCTGTTCTCAAAGACTGTAGCAAATATGCCACCTAGGAGAGGAGTCGGCGTAGGTCGGGGAAGACCGGAAGCCAATGCAATTTTGCTAGATGAGATTCGACACCTTCGTACAAGGATTGAGACAATAGAGACTGCTCATAGGAGAGCACTTGACGAAGGACAGGTTAGTGTAGCAGAGGAAACTTCTAAGGAAGAAGAAGTGGAAGAAGACGAGGCAGATAAAGTTTTCAAGATATTAGCAAAGGTTAGTGGAAAACCAAGAATGGAGATTCCTTCATATGAGGGGAACCTTAATGAGGACGCGCTGATGGAAAGGATCAGTTCAATGGATAAGTATTTCGACTTGGAAGAGGTCGAAGATAAGAAGAAGGTAAAGTATGCAACTACCAAGTTGAAGGGCCACGCATTTATCTGGTGGGATGAACTACAGACATCCAGGGTTAGAATGGGAAAGCCTAAGATCAAGCAATGGGATAAAATGATAAGGAAGTTGAAGAGTAAGTTTATGCCAAAAGACTATCAATTGAATCTTTTCAAATAGTTGCAGACTTTGAGGCAGCTAGGAATGACTATCAAGGAGTATACAAAGGAGTTTTACAAGCTGAGAACTAGAACAGGACATGCTGAAGATAATATGGAGAAATTAGCCAGATACATCAATGGTTTAAGGTATGACACACAGGATGAAATCAATTTGTTGAGTTAGAAGACAATTGAGGATGCCTACCAAGCAGCGTTGAAGGCAGAGGAGAAAATGTTGAGAAAACAAAGTCAAAGGAATACAGGTAAAAGTCCAACAAGAGGAAGAGGAACTTTCAGATCAAGATTTCAGCACTCTCAGAATGAAGTAGGAGGTTCAAGTAGTAGACCGTCGTAGAGAGGAGGCTTTGGTGGAGGGAGATTTCACCCAAAGGTAGAGGCTGAGGAAGAGAAATCTGGTGTTACACATCTGGAGAATGGGGACACGGATCATGGGACTGTCCTCATAACAAACCAGCAAATCAACGGAATATGAATGTAGTTGAGGCAAAGGAAGAAAATCCTCAAGTCACAAGAAAAGAAGAACCACCTGAAGCAGGAGAATCTTTGTTGTTAAAAAGAGTATTGCTCAAGGCAAAGAAGGAAGCAAATGAGCCAACGTAAAGGAAGAATTTATTCAGGATTGTATGAAAGTGTAAAGAAAAGTGTTGCAAAATCGTGATTGACAGTGGAAGGACTGATAATCTTGTTTCCACAGAGATGGTTAATAAATTGGGGTTGATTAAGATAATACACCCTACTCCCTACATAGAGTCGTGGCTACAGAAGGGACATCAGATTTTGGTGACAGAACAATGCAAAGTAGAGATACAGATCGATACATATAAGGATGTCATACTATGTGATGTAATGCCAATGGACGTGTGCCATGTATTGTTGGGAGGGCCTTGGCAATTTGACAGAAAACCCATTCATGATGGCACAAGGAATACCTACACCATAGAGAAGGATGGAAAGAAGCACACATTGCTACCTTTGAAGGATGAAGCAAATAAAGGAGCAATTGGGAATAATGTTATGCTAATTAGTAAAAAGGAATTGTTGCAAGAAGTCAAGAAGGAGAAAGAAATGCATTTTGCTGTTGTGGGTAAATCCAAGGTAATTCTGACTTCTACTAATTTAGACAATGTACCAGTGGAAATTAAAAATCTGCTAGATGATTATGCCGATATAGTTGTTGATGAATTACCAAGTAAATTGCCACCAATCAAAAGTATCAATCATCACATAGATTTAATACCTGGTGCAAGTTTACCAAACAAAGCATCGTATAGAATGACCCCTTGGGAGAATGAAGAAGTTGGAAGACAGGTACAGGATCTGTTAGATAAAGGACTTATCAAAGAAAGTCTTAGTCCATGTGCAGTACCAGTCGTGCTTAGTCCAGAGAAAGGAGGTGAATGGCGCATGTGTACTGATTCCAGAGCCATAAACAAGATCACTATCAGGTATAGATTTCCATTGCCAGGCATATATGATTTCATGGATTGTTTAAGCGGGTCAAAATACTTTACTAAAATAGATCTGAATGGTGGATACCATCAAATAAGGATTAGAGAAGGAGATGAATGGAACACTGCATTTAAGACCAACAATGGGTTGTATGAGTGGTTTGTGATGCCTTTTGGGCTCACTAATGCACCAAACACATTTATGAGACTAATGAATGAGGTCTTGAAAGAGTATGCAGGAAAATTTGTTATAGTCCACCTTGATGAGATTATGATTTTCAATCAGAATAAGGAGGAGCATTTGGACCATGTCAAGTTGGTGTTAAATACTTTGCAAAAGGAGAAGTTGCTTATAAATTTGAAGAAGTGTAGCTTCATGAAGAAGGAGCTCTTTTACATGGGATTTATAGTTTCAGAAGAAGGCTTGAAGATGGACCCAGAAAAGATCCAGGTAACACTGGATTGGCCAACTCTGAGAAGTGTATTTGAGGTAAGGAGTTTTCATGGTCTTGCAAGTTTTTACAGAAATTTTATAAGAGGTTTTAGCCAAATGTGTGCACCAATAATTGAAACAATAAAGGACTGCAACCAACCATTTTAGTGGACAAATCAGCAAACTTGCGATAAGTTCTGAAAAGTGCGATGGAGGTTTACGATGCGAGATTGCGCATGGAAGAGCCTTGGTAAATGTGTATAATCTTGGTAATCATTCAGAGTCACGTGCAAAAGACGAAAGGGCAAGTTTAAAGGTTTTATATGTGTTCCTGATGTTTACGGCATAATTATATAATAAAGGTTTTGTAATAGACTAAAGCGGGGATTGAAGATTAAAGCCTTTTCTGGTTAAAGCATTTAGTTAAATTGTTTGGAATTAAACCAGGGTACCACAAACCCTGTGTTAATGGTGATGTATTACGGGTAAGTTAAATACTTCTACATAATAAATTTGAATGAAGAATTAAACCCTGGGAACGGGCATACATAGTTAAGATTCTACGTATGTGGGTATTTGTGGCCTTATGGTTGCATCAACAATACTTTAAAAGGTAATCCATCATTTCAGATTCATCACATCATATTTGCTTGTAATCTTAAAAGGTAATCTAACTCACTTTAACAATTCTCCTAGAACCTCACATCTTTTAAGTTTTAACATAGCTTTCCTTTTAAGGACAACCTTGTTGATATTTGGGTATTGGGGTAGGCTCAGTTGTACTCTAGCTCCCAAAATGTGGAGGGACTAGAGTACCCCTGATCTAAAAGACCCAGAAAGGGATGTGGGAAATTTCATCTAGTTTGGGAGATATTTAATTAATTAATTATTTTAATGTATTTCCTAAGTCTAAACTTAGGAAAATTAAATAATTAAAGTTAATTAAATTAAACATGTGATGAAATTGTCTTAAGTCACACGAATCAAGCTTTCTTTTAATCTTAGGCATTGACTCAAGATCTGATCATGGCCGTTGGTTTCCCAACGAGAAAAGTATAAAGGAAAGGCTTGGGGTCATTTGTAAAGACATACAGAGGCAGAGCACTAAAGCTACGCTGAGATTCTAGGGCATGGTTTGCTAAGAATTCCTAGAAGTGTTTCAATTACAGAGAGGGGAGTGTAGACAAAGGGGATGATCTGATCCCAGTGTCTAGAATCAGCAAGAGATAGAGAGAAACTTCTGAAAGGCAGCGTAGAGAAGCAAGAGCATCAAGAGCAGGAGGGCATCAGTTGCGTAGCGTAGGAGCAACTTCAGCTATGTAGGTGTTGCGCATTCATTGCCAGGGCAACATAAGGCAGCTGGAAACCCTATGAGGTTACGCAAAGACCCTTAGGGGAAGCGTAGGGACTGTGTTACCAAGTCTGGGGTTACGCAACCCTTTCCAGGCTAGCACTAAGGGACACAGAGGCTGACGCAGGGGCTTTAGGAGCAGCGTTGGGGTTTCTAGGGCCTAATTTTAGCCGAGTCCTTTAAATCCCATTTCATGGTGTGCATCAGTCAATATTTTGCCTTCAGAACAACAGGTGAGTTGCAGATCTATATTTTCTCTGTCAAGTTTTCCAGATCTGGAACCTTGAATTTGTTGTATTCAGAAATACTCTTAATAAGAAAACCCTCCAGCAACCAGAGATCGGTTTTCCTGCATTAGGTTTTTCCGGGGACTATTGTCCAGAAAATCACTGTCACTTTGTCTATGTGTTTATTTACTTTTTCTAGATCTGAATTGGTGAAAGTTTGTTGTGTTTTGCTTCCATATAAATCTGAATTCTTCAGTGAATAACTTATTTAAGTAGGAGGAACATAACCAAATCTAACAGTAGATTTCTACATAAAAGTACGATTCATAAATTTTCACACACCCCCCATAGCTATCCTAGGACATAGATTAAACGGGGAGAGTTGGGAATATGTGACAACCCCATCTCTTAGTTCCTTGCCACCAACCACACCTTGTGGGGTTAAAGGCTTTTATCACTAACTTGTAGGTAGGTGTAGGCAACAAGGTCAATAGGTCCCATAGCCCTTCAAGAGTTATCCATCAAAAACCATATGAGGCAAAAGAACAAATGGCATATGTACTGATGCTTAAGTTTGTCCCCAGCCCATTTGGTGTTACATATCCACCCTCGCAAGTATGGGCTCCCACGAGATCATCAAATAAACAAACCTGCTCGACCCATTTGTGGATTTCCTGTTAATCACCACATCTCAGCATGCAACAAATTCAATTAATGCATGCATATTTTTCATGAATTTTGTTTTCAACTTCCCAAACTCGTACCAAAAACCCATTCCTTACATGCATGTAATGCAAGTAAAACTTACTAGTAAGAGAGCGTGTGGCTTAATGGTTGAATGCTAAGTTCTTAGGTACCATGAGTTTCCAATGGCCATGCTTTGCATGATATCTGAGGGTGAGCCAATCCTTGTTAAGCTAATACGTAATCTTTTGTTACTAAAACCCAATTCTATATATACCTATTAAATTCAAAATTTTAAAATAAGGAAGCCTCTTGAAAATAAAAGCAATTAAATATAAGTTTCTAACAAATATTTTAAGATTGAAATTGATTTTAATTGAGGCCTAACATACTAGCATAATCTTGTAAGATACTAGTTGTAGATTTGAGAAGAAAGTTTTATTGAGAGATACTTTACTTGGCAAAGCCCATAGACCATGTTGACCACTCAATGTTAACTACCTTTTGAGTAGAGTACAATGCAAAGCAGTCAAATTTTTTTTTCAGATTTCATCATAAGGATTCTACTATGTTTCTAAAGCCATGTAAAACATATAGGTAAGCCTATAATTTTTACCAAAGGGTTTCACTCTAGGGAGTTTTGTTTCTTCAGGTAGTTATTTGTGTTTTTTAACACTTAATAATTAGTAGAGCTTTTAACCCAAGCATACCCCAAAGCTAGAGTGGGGCTTGATGGTGAGGTATTCGGTGAGTCCCAATGTATAGAGTCTATGTAAATTATCATAGTAGATCATTTGTAAATTGTCGCAGAATTTGGTTGTGCCTAGAGGACTTTTTTCAATTGTCAAATTTCCTTTTCTAATGGGATGTCTCTGTAATATTTCAAGTTAAAATGTGTTGTCTATAGAGGTTCTAGGGAGTGTGAGTACTCAAAACTATACCTCAACTCCTAAACCCTCTATCTAGAATCACTTTGAGGGCGGAGAATTATTTCTAAACCTCTCTAACGTCATTATTTTTATTTTCCGACAAAAAATGGCCAAATATTTAGCAGTAAGTTGGTCAAAAAATTAAAATGAGAGAAAAAAACATTTTCTCCTAGTGGAAAAAAAAATTAAAAGAGGACTGTGCACTTTCCGAAAAAGGGATAAAATTGAAAGTTGAGAAAAGTCACATCTCCAAGGAAACAATGTCCCACAAAAAAATTGTTGGGCCAAAAGGAAAACAACTTCTCAAGGGATATCAAACATTTTGGTCCAGGTGGTTATTTTGAATGAGGAAATTCCAAGAAAAATATTTTTGAAGACATTCCAGTCGTCCAAAACTACTCCAAGGCCAAAGACTAGTCCATCCAACTCATCAATCAAGGAAGTCCAATTTTTCTATGCATTTGTGCAGCAGTAATCAAGGGTTCAAATTTTTTCGAGGAGGACCAAGCGATGGATCAAGTCAAAGACCCATTTTTTTCCACTTGGAGGCTCCGAAACTCATTTTTCTATATAAGAAAGAGCTAAGCTCCTCATTTGTAACATGGAAAACCTTGAGCGCTTGGTTAATTGAAGCTCTGCAACTTTTGAAATATTTTTCCAAGCAATAAAGTAAAGTCTTTGGGGCAAAGCTATAGTGTTATTATTCAATTAAATGGTAATATCTTTCTGATCTATTGTGCTTCATGTTCTACTAATGTTTTTAGTTTGTTATTTCCTTTAACTCTTTAAGATTCATTGGTGTAAAATTATCTTGAATCATTGTTTAGATCTAGAGAATCACTTTTGGTGGAGTAGAACTATTGGTTTTCCATTGAACCCTTCGATTCCTCTTCCAACGTGCTATCCAAATCTCTGTGGATCTAACAAACATTTTTTCAAGTGTGTAGAAAATAATACTATTAATCAGATCTTGAATACTTGGGGACATTCTCAGTTGAATTAACCAACTATTCAAGGCATAGATGCAGAGGAACCCATACTGGGTCATCTAAAGACTCATCATTTGGAATAAGAAAAGGAGTTTATTTGGAATAAGAGAAGGAGTTTTCTTGCCATATGATTTAGATCAAGTTTTATCTATCATTAAAAATCTCTCAAAATTATTTTTAGAGATTTAATGAATAGATCTGCTATTGAAGAGCTTATTTTTGTAAATTTAAAATTAGATCTTGTACATATTTTCTTTTAACATTCCATATAATTTCTATCTTTCTTGTATATATTTGTGGGGTTTTATGGAGTTTTATTTGTAGATCTAAAGAGACGACATCGATTTTGTTTTCGATCTATATGTAATTATTTCTTTTGCAAAATTGATCCCATTGATTTCAAAGGAAAACTATTTTTCTGAGACCACAATCATCTTCCTAGCCTACGCGGCTAGGGTTTCAAGAACAATGAAAATTTCTTCAGGTCATCTAGCATTTCTCCTTCAAGATCGAATTCTTCAAGGGTCTTTCACCTTCTATATAATTTTTCCAATATTTTCTTGAGGGTTTCGTTAGCGGTTTTGATCATTTGTTTTCACTTCAAATCCCTCTTGTCATAGTCGCTAGCCTTGGAGCCTTGTTTTTGGTATTTAGCAAGGGCTTGATTTCAAAATTTGTGGCTCAAAAGAATTTATTGAAGATTTTCCTTGGGGACAACTAGCATTTTTGCTCAAATTTGTTACGTTGCACGCCCTCTAGGGATATATCTTTTGACTTTGATTGGAACGTGCTTACCCTTGTGAATTTTGCAGAGATTAACAAAGTTTTTGAGGGGTTTCATCATAATTTTCTTGGCATAAAAAATTAGATTTGGAAGGCTTGATTTCATTACAAATCGTTTTGGAGAAATTCACATCCCTTTGAGCCCCTTTCCTGAAGGCTAGCATCAATGGGTCTCAAATGGTCAATGATATCCCTAACTACCCTATCAAATTTTCTGATAAATTCCTTGGTGGCTTCCCTTCCACTACTTATTTGGTAAAACTTCTCAATGTTGAAGGTCTCGTGGGCATAACATTACCATCTTTTCATGAAAATATCCTCAAATTGGTCAGACTTCTCTATTCATTTAGGGGGAAGACTAAGGTACCATTCCCTAGCTTGTCATTCAAAAGATAAGGCAAATAGCATCATGATCCCGTCTTCATCGAATACTAGCATAGGAAAAATGGCCCGATAAAATTCTTTAACATGATCACAGACACCTATGGTAGCATCAGCCCTAAACTTGGGTAAACAATTGCTATATTTTTCTAGTAAAAGCTAAGGATTGTCACACAAATTCAAAGATGCAAAGACACAAGCCACATGCCTCTTACTTTGTGAGATTTTGGGTCAGTAACGGTTTTTGTCAGTGCTAGAACATGTTGCAATCATAGGGGTGAGATCACCAACCTTTTCAAATTGAGGGGGAAGGCTAGTTCTAACGGGTGATGGAATTCGTTCTCCCCTTCTTGCGGCAACCCTAGTTAAAGGAGAAATGTTGTCACCTTAAAGTAAACTAGGGGATTGCACAACGACTGGAGTCACTAGAGGAATACTTAAAATGTCGTCTATGAATCAATTCCTCATTGATTGACTAGGGAGGCTGACTCGCTTCCTCCATGCCAAGGACCCCAAAAATGTTACCAATCTATAATATTCCCAATTAGCAATGGCTAATTGGAATATTCGATTTTGGTCAATTTTGCCTTATGTAGTTAGATTATGAATAAAAGTGAGTAAAGGGAACACAACTCACTCTAAAATAAGGAGGACTTCCTAGTAGACGCCCGTTGTAATCAAGGGGGGGGGGGCAAATTGTGCACGCAGTAAAGGGAGGCGACGTTGGTGGAGGCGGCCATAGGGTTTGAGAGCGGCCAACGTTATATAAAGATGATAGCCTCCTCATTTTGACATCATTGGAGTTTATGCATTTGAAGCTGGTCATTGCGACTTTGAGCACGTTGGCCGTTTAGCCTGTCTGCAGCGCTTTTTAGCGCATTGAGTGTCTCCGTTCGGAGATCTCGCCCTCAGCCCCGGGGGACTTCGAGTGCCTGCTCGGGTGAGGTAGTCCCATCAGTGTTGTTGTAGGAGGATCGATTTGCAGCATTTGTGGAGGAGAAGCACGTCTATTGACTGCGCGGCATCTGTGGAGGAGCAGCACATCTATTGACTGCGCAGTCCTGAGTGGGAGGACGCAGTCCGTATTGGGAAACTCTGGTTGGTTTTCTTGGAGGATCTGGTCAGGAGGTTGAGCACAGGAATAGCCGCGTCTATTGGGTGACTTCTGGTTGAGCGGGTGATCATATTATTGAAGATCCCAGACAGTGGCGGCGTGATCATTGGGAGGAAAGCACAGATCCGCAAGGAGGTATTCCCAGACAGCTACACGACCGTTTTCAGCAAGCTGGAACGCAGATCAGAAACACAGCCATCCCATGCAGCATTCTGAGAATATTTCTTAACTTGCCTTGTGCAAGTTTAGGTGCTATCGCTTTGATCACCTATTGTACTTCCTTATGTTTATCAATATAATAAAATGGCTCAGTGTTCTCTTGGCATTTCTTGAGTATATGTGCATGCCTTATATACATGCTATTGTATGTTTGCATTACTGTTATTTCTTCCCTTTGCATTTCGATTTCTATACCACTTGTTGTGTTCCCCCACACTCTTAGACAAAATCTGGAAAGGACCAGATAGCCTCCAGATCTCATCCTCTTTTCAGAGGTGAAATATTTGGTAAATGCCCTCCCAGTGCATCTCTGGTTAGAGTTTGCTTGTGTTTTAGAGATATCCCTGAAAAGGGATATTACACAATCAAACTAGAAGGGGTCCTAAGAGGGGATCCTACAAAGCAACTACTAGTTCAAGTGTCAACAATGAAGTGATAGCCCACTATCACCTTAGCTAAACCTCCCGACTCTTTACGGACTTTCACCGATGGGAGGAATCCATGTATGAGACGAATGACTAAAATAGATGGATCAATGATGGGATATGGGGTGATTCCTAATGCCTATTCACCACAGAGGCTTAGATAGCAAGCACAATTGTTATAGAAGAAAAATGGATGGCTCTCTTAAAAGGACTAAGAAGATACCTAAATATATGGTTTGAGGAGTGTTACTTGAAGAGAAGTGCCCAAGATCAAGGGATCTCAGAAGAAAAGGGGTTCAAAGTAACCTTAGTGAAATTGGAGTTACAAGTTTGTGGGACCACAAAGAAGCCCAAGATGACTGAAACAAGGTCAAGGGTTTGGATTAACATGGTCTTGACCGAGTTAGGGAAGAGAATAGGATCAAAGGCATTGAATTTCACTTGGACCTTCAGTACAATGATCCTAGTGAAGCCACCAACCAAAGGGAACCTAGGTATGAGAACGGTCTTCAAGCTAAGTGTTGACATATTCTGAGATTCCACTATGGTATCAATCTCAAATTTGGAGGACCTCTCAAGAAGAACCCAATACAACAGTTTACCAATTTTAAGGGATTTTCAATGGCTAGAAACGATTTTAGATGATGCCCTAGGAGGTCGACTAACTTAGAGCTTTGGAAAAGAAAAAGAGAGGTGGGAATTGTTAAGAAATTGATAGGCCAATGATTAGAGTGATTTCTCTTTTCCTTGATAATTGCTTGTGATGTCTTTTTACTTTTTCTTACTTATTAGATTCTTCACTTATGATTATGTTTGTATACCATCCAACAACTACCAAAAGAAGAAGAACAAGAACACAGAATATAGGTTGCAAGCCAGGGCAAACACCTCTCCACTTGAGAGGAACACACGCAAATGTCTTCTCTTCTTATAGATTCTTCAATTGACGAATTCAAAGACCTCTAGGAAGGGAGCCAGACTAAGTCCAACCCTTCTGAATGATGTGCTTCCTTTGTCAAAGTCAAACCCAGTCAAAGCTCGTCCAGTAGCACAATTTCGACCTCCAGCTAAAAACATTCGGCCTCTACTACAGGTCTGAAATTTTCGGCCCTCCTGCAATAACTGTTGCCACACTTGTGAAATTCTTTTCGACTCTCAAGGCTTCCTCCGACCTTCCCCTGGCTTTTCTATTCCTTTTGGAGCTTGAGGACGGCTTATGGTGATCCTCGTTGACCTTCTTTCCCTTCCTTCTTCAAGATCAAACCTGCAGAAGAAAACACTAGATCAGTTGAAGAAACCTTAGCCTTCCTTCGCACATGTGATAGAGAAATAGCCCACAGAAAAGTCTCCTTCGTTCTCTTCCTTTTTTTCTACCTTCTTCTTCTTCGTTCTTCACTTGAATGAGTGAGTGATGTATGTTTCCCAAGCAGGTCAAGTTTCCTCCTTTATATAGGCTTCTCAAGGTGGACGTAGTTCCTTAATTTAGGCTGACTTGCCAGCGGCCAGGGCGACTTGGTCTTGAAAGGTATTTTAACACTTTTAAGGACAAAAATCATTTTCTTTACAAGTTACAATGTGCCTGATGGGGTATTCAACTTATGACAATGACTCTTTTGACTTCTTGACCTAGGAAAAACCCTAGAAGCACTCAATGGGTGCATGACCTATAAAATAAAAGACCTTGAGCATGAAACCCATCTTGGATGCCCCACCTCGTCCTCAAAAAGTATCAAATGCCAAATGCTTACCCAATCCTCTACTTTGTCTTCCCAAGTGAAAACAAGAATGATGTCTATATCTCTCCCTCTCAATCAGGGAGGATACATCAACCAAACCAAGTGTGTCTCTCAAATACAAAAGCTTCTTATTAGAAAGAGATTTTGTCAATATCTCAGTTACCTGCTCATCGGTGGAGATATATTTTAGCTGCAACACACCATCTTGTACTAGTTTCTGAATGTAGTGATACTTGTTGATATGCTTTGTCTTTCCACGAAATACAGGGTCTTCAGACAATTGTATACAACTAGTGTTATCACAATGTATCACTATAGGGTATGTATCACTATAGGGTATGTTATCACAATGTATAACTCTAGCCACGAAAATTCGTGGAGAGGCTAGAATACAAGAGATCTCCAAAACCCAGAAATTGTTTTTGGAAATTCCGCCTAGAAATGACTTAATTAGACTATTAGCCAGTTTTTAAATATTTCCCAAGTCTAAACTTAGGGAATATGGTTAATTAATCAGAATTAATTCAGTCAAAATGAATGATCTAGAAACTCACACGAATCGACTTCAAGTTGTTAATTTTGGACAACTAGGTCCAAACTCCATATTGTGATGCTCAGATGAAGATGCCAATATTTTTATTGTACTCCTCTTTTGGAGAGGTGCAAGATCGATCTAAAGATCATCTTAATTCAATGAGAAGAACATTTATTTTGAATTTATTCAAAATATGTTCACGTCGGCCTTAAGGTTTTGTGCCCCAGCAGTTGTGTCACACACCCTCACCAATGGATATAAATTGGTCAATGTTGGAGAACATTTTCACTCATCTCATCCTCTCACATTTCTCTCCCCTCATCAGATTGGTTCGACGACCTTGGAGGCTCTTCTCTCGACACGTGGGAAATTTTAGCAGCAGCTCATTTCTGTTTTCGGCCTAGGGTTTCTATAGCAGCTTTGAGCAATGTTGACTTTGGTCAACGCAAGGCCAAACAGACCTGAAACTTTCCCAAAAGTTCAATTTTCCAAATCGGCCATTTTTCGCACTTTTCCCGAGGCAAGACGTTGACTTTGACTTGGATGCATTGACCGTTGACTGACAACGTTGAATTTAGGGTTGACTTTTGAATTGACCATTTTGGCTATCCTAGAAGGTTGTGTGACATTGCTGGTTGGTTGACCATATTGTGACTTTGCTGGCTGAAGCATCCTATTGATCGTCGTAATGCACCAACACACTTGTATATTTTTGGCTTATCCTCTGTCGATCTACTGGTATGTTCTATCAGCATTTTACTTTGTTGTATATGTGATTGCTGACTAATATTGAGATAAAAAGTAAAGTTGCATCAAGCATAGAACATCTACAAAAATTCACATGGTATCAGAGTTGAGGTGAAGACAAAGCCCTAGTTTGTAGCATCACTGAAGAAGAGGATGGGTTCCTCAAACTAGACTAGCTTTAACGCTGATGAGAAATTCACTGGGAAGGATAACTTCCATGCTTGGAAGATGACATTGGATCAATTTGGAAGACCAAGATGTCATAGACTATATGCTGCGTAAAATTCAAGAGCCTCAATCCACTGCAACTGTTGCTGCCAAAACAAAGTATAAAAAGGGAGAAATCAAAGCAAAGTTGATGATCAGGGACTCAATTCATAAGCGGTTGGTTTCCTACATCTCTGAGTTAGGCACATCCAAGGAGATGTATGATAAGTTGGTCAACATGTTCAAGGCCAACAATGCGAACCTGACCGAGATCAGGAATAATCTATTGGCTATCGGAGAGACAATATCTGATCGAGAGATGGTTCTTACCGCACTTGGAGGTCTCTCATCCGAATGGCATGTGTTCAACACTACCATTCTCCATAACAATGTCATATCTGACTTTGACGAAGTACTATCGAGATGCGTACAAGAAGAGATAAGGATGAAGGAATATGAAAATGAAGGAAATGTTGCCTTGGCTGCTCATTCTAGGAAGAAGAACTTTGGTGGTCTAAGGAACAAAGGAAGCGCAGGGACCCAAGGATTCACCCAATGATGATGACCACAACAACAACAACCAAAGGAATGGAAATCAAAGGAACAACAGGTTCAAGGGAAAGAGGAAGGCTCCGTCTGGCAGAAATGGTCAACCTTTCAAAAGGTTGAGAAATTCCAAGTATGAGGAATCTAATGTTGTTGATAAAAGAAATGAATTCATTCTTGTATCTACCCTCTCTGCTGCATATCCACCCGACACCATGGATGTCTGGTTGATAGATAGTGGTGCCTCAAGGCACATCACTCGGTTCAAGGAAGCACTTTCTGATATAGTTGAGAAGGATACTAATATGGAAATAATCATTGTAGATAATGCTACATATCCCGTGAAAGGGGGGCAGGCACTGTGACCCTCCACTTGTCTCAAGGTCAAGTCCTCCGCTTATAGGATGTACTCTAATTATCTGATTTGAAGAAGAACCTTGTGTCTATTTCAGCCATGGAAGACAAAGTTTTCAATGTGGCATCCATTGATGGGAAGGTGCGTATCTAGAAGAAGAGTTTCAAGGAAGCTATCATGATTGGGTTTAGAGTTGAAACACTCTACCAAGTTGGAGGAAGTCCACTGAGAGCGATGACATGTGATACTATTCGATAGATTGAACTATGGCACCGGAGGTTTGGACACCTTCACTACAAAGCCCTTCCTGAAGCAAGGAAGGTGGTGACGGGGATGCCCGAGTTCTCAAATAATCATGAAGGTGTATGTCATTGTTGTGCCGAAGGAGCGCATACAAGGGGACCTTTCCCCTAAAGTGTCACAAAGACATCTGATGTCTTGCAATTGATACATTTTGATCTGTCTGGGATGCTGCCTGTGACATCCTTGGGAGGATCTTCTTATTATATGACATTCATAGATGACTTCTCTCGCAAAACTTCGATATACTTCTTGAAAAAGAAGGATGAGGCTTTCATGTCGTTCCCTACCTTCAAAGCCTTGGTGGAAAATTTGACAGGGAAGAAGATCAAGATACTGAGGATTGATAATGGCACTGAATATGATACAAACAAGTTCAAGAACTTTTGCAAAGAAGCTGGCATCAAGAGGGAGACCACAACTGTCTATACTCCTAAGCAGAATGGCGTTGCTGAACAAAAGAATAGGACCATTGTGGAAGCTGCTCGTGCCATGCTATGTGATCAGGGTCTACCGAAGTCTCTATGGGGAGAAGCTACGAACACTGTTGTGCACATATAAAACCTATGCTCGCATTCCGCTCTGGACTCCAAAACTCCCGAAGAGGTTTTCACTGGTAAGAAACATGACGCTTCACATTTTAGAGTTTTTTGATGTCCTGTTTATTTTCATGTGCCAAAGGAGAAGAGGAGCAAGCTGGATGCTTCTGGTAAGAAGGGAATGTTTGTGGGCTACAACGAAACTTCGAAGGCCTATAGAGTCTATGTGCTTGGTCAAAGGGAAGTGGAGATATGTCACAATGTTACCTTTGACGAAGATGCGTCCCTGAGGAAAGTAGTCATTCTTCGGAGATCTGAGGTAGATCATGAAGCAAGACTTACGGATGAGATGATGCCCGACGTTGAAGGGTCGATGGACCCAATTGATCCACCTCCTCTGATCAGGAAGAGACCATCATGGCTTAGGGACACTCTCGAAGATGCTGAGGGACATATGGCCCCAAGGGGGACATTCCGTGAAAGCAAGAAGCCGAATAGATACCAAGGGTATCTAGCAGCCATTATTATTATTGTACAATCTGAGGCTGGGTGTTTTGAGGAAGCCGTAAAGCATCAAGTTTGGAAGAATGCTATGCATGAAGAGTACGAGTCCATAATGAAGAATGATGTCTGAGATGTGGTTCCAAGACCAAAGGACAAAGCAGTTGTCACCTCGAAATGGCTCTACAAGATCAAGCATGGATCTAATGGAAGTGTTGAAAAGTTCAAGGCAAGATCTGGTTCGTGTGGCTTCTCTCCAAAGGAAGGCATAAACTATGATGATATATTTGCACCTGTGGCCTGATATACCACCATCCAATCTATCATACCCCTCGCTGCTACGCAAGGATGGAATCTTCATCAGATGGATGTGAAGACCACATTTCTGCATGGTGCAATAAAGGAAGAGGTGTATGTGGAGCAACCTCTGGGGTTCAAAGTCGAGGATTGGGACACCCATGTCTATAGGTTGAAGAAAGCCCTCTGTGGGTTGAAGCAAACACCCAAAGCTTGCTACGAGAGGATAGATAACTACCTGATGAAGCTGGGCTTCACTCGTAGTAATGCTGATCCAAACCTTTACTTCAAGGTTGATAGAGAAAAGCCTCTCATTCTGGTGTTGTATGTTGACAACCTCTTCCTGACAGGTGCTGACCCTCTCATTCATCAGTGCAAGAGGGAGCTCGCTGCTGAGTTCGAGATGAAGGACCGAGGACTGATGCATTACTTCCAGGGGCCTGGAGGTCTACAGAGACCTGACGAGATTTTCCTTTCTCAAGGAAAATATATTGTGAAGCTTCTAGAAATATTTGGCATGGTGGACTGTAAGTCCGTGTCGACACATGTTAACACTGGAAAATCGTACAAGCAGAAGACGACAATATTTACTGTTAAGAAGAAGGATTTACAGAGATGAAAGACATTAGAGAATCTAGAAAGTATTTAAAAATATATAAGGTCCGAGGAAAAATCAAATTTGAGCAAGTCATAAATGCTTTTACGCGCATTATCCTTCGTGAAGAGTGCACTTGCGCACCTTATGACCCGAAATGCGCACAATCCTGGGAGTGGTGAAATGTCACTTTCCGGGACCACACAAAGCATACTCAAGGATAGTGATTCCTCACTTGAAGCCACCTAAGGACAGCCACCAAAGCCTCCATAAACATCAAGTGGCCACACAAAGGAATCATACGCGTCTCTTGAGTCACCATCCACAATGTACCAAGACAGGGAAAGAGGATTTGAATTCCCCTATATAAGGCCACCATGAGATGAAGAATGGGTGAACACATTGTAATGCTGGCCAGAATTGCCAAAGCAATGCCAACAGTGTGTGATCCGGAGCTGAAGATAAAGGGAATTCAATTGTTGGCCATGCAACAAGTTCAATCCATCACAGTAGAGAGAGAGGGAGACTTTGCACCGAGGTAAGCTTGGGATAAAAACATCCTTGCATCGAGACTTAGAACCCATGTTTACGGGGCCCTTTGGCAAGAGGGTAAAGTTTCACTCTTATTTTCCTACCATCACTCAATAAGAGGACCCTAAGAGCCATCGTTCGTATTATTGTAGACGTTTGACTCTTTTCAGAGCTCGTGTTTATTTGTTTTAATTTTAGTTTATATATGCGTGCTATTCTCTATCTAGTATGCTTATGATTCTAGCTTATTCCACTAACTTGCTTGACTCCACTTCTTTTTCTCCCTGTTACCAATAACTTAAGTGGGTAGACCACACCCCTTAGGTTGGTGTAATTTTGTACATACGTGCACCAAACACACTTCAACAGGATTGGTGACTCCACTAACATTTATTACCAAGATTATGTGGTTGTGCCTTTTTTGTAGAGATCTTTGTCTGTGCTATGGAGTGGAACTGAATTTCCACTGATTTCTCTTGCAGTCCCTAGGTCATTCCAAGTGACAACTGAAGCAAAACAACTCCAAAAAATTACTTTTGCAGGAATTTGCACGCTTTTCCTTCCCACAGACACGCCCAGGGCGCGCTTTCAGAGTTGACCCTCACGCACACATCCTGCCTGTTTCAGCCTTTTGCAGCCCCTAATACACCTGCCAGCACTGGTTGTGGTACCCCACAACTTCCTAAAGGTCACTCTTAGCTGCTTTTTGTAGGCTTAGTGTAAGTTTTTTTCAAGTTGATTTTTGCAAAGTTCACACATAATTTAAGTAGGGGGCAAAATAACTTGCATTCCGAAAAGCTTTTATGTTTTGCAAATTTTGGTACCAACACACCTAGATAACTAGCCAAAGTAAGTGGCCCAAGACCACGCATCCGTAGCTAGTTTCTTTTTTCTAGTGTAAAAGTTATTAGTTTAGTTCAATTTTTGCACTAGGATTTTCAAGACTAGGATTGAATTCTTGATAGAAGAGCAAGTAATCTCTGCTACCTTTGCACACTCCGGTGATCCTAGGCAAGCATATGAACGCTCGCTATTCACAACTCGCCATCTCCCTATAGTTGATCAGATAGATTAACTAGGAAAAATTGAAAGCGGCCCATATCCGCACATGTTTTTCTTTTGAGCAAGGAACAATACAACATAGTTTAAATAAAGGATGTTGAAAAGGATCATCGAATATCCACAGGTTCAAAGTATGTGCTTGTCCACTTTGTGCTCACACACATTCACTCACTAAGCTAAGCAAAGACACCTAAAACTAATTTACCCAAACTCACTAAATTCTCCCCACAGGGGCCACAAAAGAATTTATAGCTTAAGTTAGGATCAAGGGGGTACGCATCCAATAAGCCGCCCTGATCATTCTTCATCTTGAAACATAGAATTTGACTGTTTAGCGAGCTTCAAATCCACCTATCAACCCACGGAAAAGAAAACCCAAACGCAGCAGCGACCCATTCCAGAGGGGTTTAGGCTTATAGGCGCAATGCAAACAGGTATCAGTCGGCGTTACCTAGCTTGGCTAATACTTGGTATTGTTAGCTGACTAACCAAGAAGCCCAAGACTCAAACGCTCACGTGGGACAAACGCTCCCCAAGAAGTCCCAGACTCTCTACCCTTACCTTGGTGGATTTTCTTTGGCTAACTGGGGGTGTCGTCGGCTCTTATGGGACGTTGTGCCAGCACTCACAAGATATCTTCTCAAGGCCCAGTTACATTTGAGTGTGTGAGGACGAATAAGTCTTCTAAAATTTTGAGTATCATATGCAAACAAACAAAAATCACTTTTTTGATTGCTTGATCACATAGAATTAACTTAAAGGAAAAATTTATTTTTAATTTTTTCTTTGTTTTATGGATATGATCATAATTTGGCTTTGATTGTAAACTCTATCCTCTCAATTTTTATCCAAAACCAAACCTCGTCGATACCAGAACAAACCCAACGAGACCTCGTCGATCTAGGCGTCTTTTGGACCTCCCCCCCATTACCGGGAGGGTTCCAGGTCTTCCACCACTTAGGCATCAAGGATGGAACGCTGCCACCATTATTAATTCGTCCTATATTGGGGCATCCATAGTTGGGAACCCTAGTCGGTCTCACAACACCACACCGCACACCACTCCCCCCATAATCTGTAATATCCCCAAAGGGAAATAACCAGTAATACACAGAAATATGCCAGACAGATATATAAAACAAAATGCTGGAACCAGATCATGGAACAAGTACACATAGAATGCCAGAACACTAAGCCATTTTATTAATCTGAGAATACATATATAGGGGTACAAGATAATCATAATGAGTGCACCTATCCTTGCCCTAGGCAAGTGGAGACCCTCTCAGAACAAATAATGGCTGCAAATAGGGACAGCGTCCTAGCTGGCTGAAGAATCTGCTATGAAGAACTGCTGCTGCAATGCACTGGAACTATGAGCTGGAACTAGAAAGATGGCTGATCTCAATCCTCCAGACAAACCCCAGAAAATGTGAAACTGATGCTCCACCACCAATCAAGCCCTCACCAGTGAAAACGCTGTCTCTGCTAGTGACAGCGCAGAAGACAGATGAAACGCTGGCAAGAAGGGGTGAATCCAACCACAAGTCCTCCAGACGAGATGACCAACTCCTCAGGGCTGGAAACACTGAAAAACGCCGCCAAAACCCCACACAAAGACCCTGCTCATCAGATCTGCGTCCTCCCTGACTGGACCGCGTCCCTTCTCGCCCGGGGACCGTCGGACCGAGTCCCTCCTACCAGACCGCGTCCTCATCTTCGCACCGCGTCCTCTCGCAGCTAGACTCCACCGGACCGCGTCCTCCTCCTCGCTCCCGTATCTCGAGGCTCTCCTCACCCTCGGACCGTCGGGATCCGCGTCCCTCTGCCGCAGACCGCGCTCCCTTCGTTCGGGACCGTCGGGATCCGAGTCTCCTCTTGTCCGGGGACCGCGTCCCCCATCCTCCCCGCACCGCGTCCCCCATCTTCTCGGGCAGGGATCTCGCGCCAGCTTCCGTAAGGGGGTATCTCCTCTCTAAATCTCCACCAGAAACTACTGCAAATTACCACTGAAACTGAAGGATGATGCTCAGAAAATAACCTTACCAGGGCAGGCACTCGAAGTCCCCCGAGGCTAAGGGTGAGATCTCCGACCGGAGACACTCAGTTTGCACTAAACAGTGCTGCAGACCGACTAAACAACCGACGTGCTGAAGTAGACAGAAGTCTAGCTCTCAATATCAATATCAAATCAACAATGCCAAATGAAGTGGAAACCCCTCCTTTTATAGTGCTAAACTCCCTCCAAAAACTTAACTGCGTCCTTCACCCTCCTTGGCTTGCGCAGTTACCCTTGGGTCAGCGTGAGGCCTCCCCTCATACACGTGTGGACCCCCAAGGCCACCCCTTTAAGTTACAACGTCAATCAACTAGGAAAGCACTTTATTTTATAAAGTGAGATGACCCCTCTTATTTCTCACTTTATTTATTATTTTTAGCTAAAGCGGCAAAATTAAACAAAAATGAAATATTCCAATTAGCAATGCTAATTAGGAATATTACATAATCCCTAGGAGCAGAGTTGTGTGTCCCATACAGGAAGCCAGTCGAATACACAGCAGGGTACGTCATAGACCAACCCTCTTCCTAACTAGCACTTTGTGTTTTCGCACACTGCAATGGCATCAACCTCCCAGTCACCTTTCTTAGCTTCATTGAATCTGCCCGATTTAACCAAGCTAACGAATGACCCCATCGCACACAACCCAAAAAAGCCCTCCCATGCCCATGAAGCTCCCTTCGGATATTCCTAAGTTCGAAGGGAAACAAGTGAAAGACCCAAGTAATCATGTCATGACCTTCCACCTATGGTGCTCATCGAACAGTATCATTTAAGACACTATTCGATTGAGACTATTTCAACGCACTCTGACAGGACTAGCCGTGAAGTGGTACGTGGAGCAACCCTTTGCTACACACGCAACCTTTGGCGCCCTTGCCACCGCGTTCCTCACATATTTTCAGTTACCCATTCACCATGATTCCATAATGGAATTACTGACACATTTTAGACAAAACCCCGCCGTCCATATCTCGGACCATCTCCACGAATGGAGGCGGCGTCATAGTTTATGTAAAGCTAAACTCGACGACCGAGTCCTTTAGATTTGTTCCTGAAAACTCTCACGGCAGAGATTTCAAAGGATGTGGCGCAACAAAGGCCCACATCCGAAGAGGATGCCATCAGCAAAGCCCAGCAACTTGAGCTGATTTATACGCAGTCAGGACCCGCACCTGCAAACTTATCAAGAATTGCCAGGCGCGTCGAACTCTGCAGACGGACTAATTGGGTCATTGACCCAAGGTTACTTAGGCAGCAGCAATTAAAACCCCAGTTACACGTACAGTTCTACCCAGAACATACCTCACCCGAATTTCAAAGTCATCATATGCCTCAGCAAAATTTGACCAATAGGGCTCCAACGTATCACCAGGGAGGACCTTATCCTCCAGCTTAGAGGACCCAGTACACAGAAAGAAACACTGATGGAAGAGCTCCCCTCTAACAGCGAGGTGCAAACCAGGGACCGCGTTATGTTCAGTCCCTAGCAAAAGACCCACCTATGCAAACCAATGCATAGGTGAACTTTATGCAGCCATATCAAAACCAACCAAACCAATACAACCAGGAGAACTACCCTCCTAATGTGGTGAAGAAAAAAGCAAAAAACAAGCCAAAATGGAACCCTAGACAAGGGGGCAACAACCAATAACGCCCTCCGCGACCCAGACTGGAGGCAACTCCAACCGGAATCAGAGCCAGGAGCCAAGCAATGCCCAACGACAAAGCAAAAGGCCACCTCTCCGAACAAACCATTATTGTTTGATATGTGCTGAGTACGGCCATTATACTCACCACTGTCCCGATCTCCCTGAGCTGAAGAAGCTATAGTATAACCGAGGACAAGGAGGATCTTCCCAGCAACCAGTTGTGATGCAGAAACCTTTCCCCCATCAAGGGACGTTAAGCACTTAGCAGCGAAATACAGACGACTCCGAGAAAAGAAACCATGAAATCTACATGACTGGGGAAGAGATGTTTTTCCAAACACGAAATCGCAATTACGACACCCCACCAGACACCAATACGTCAAGGGCAAGTACCAGTGCACTGATTGCACCTTTGACCATTTCAAAGATGCCTATCGAACCATTGACAAAAATGGCAAAGGAACCCAATAGGCGAGCAGGAAACTACTCCAAAGTGGCCCATAATTATAGCATCGTGGACGATTTAACACTCTCTCGCTACTATGTCAGCTTTGGAAGTATTGCAGTCATGCCCATAACAATGGAAAGCCCTACTTTCCGCATTAGGTACTATCGACCTTGTCGATACACACATAATGGCTTTTGACTTAGACAAAGCCGCCCCCAAGCTTTCTTCCATGGTCGTCTTCCAGATACCAATATCAGTCCAAAATATCACAATTCATCGATGTGTCATAGACGAAGGTGCATCCACTTGCATCATGTCCAAAAATGTTTGGCAGAAGTTAGGGTCTCCCAAACTAAAACCCTCAGTCATCACGCTTAGAGAATACGACGGTCGTCCATCAACCCCCGTCTGCATCTACCAACACGTCCTGATATGCTTAGCCGGAAAGACAGTCCACATAGACATTGAAGTCTTGGACACTCACTTGGACTACAATATACTCCTTGGGTGGAGTTATTAAAGTCAAGTGGATCAAAAAATCATCCATGATGACTCGCTTGAATGGAACAACGAAATGAATGTTAGAGAAATAGATCATTGTTCAAGAAAAGTCAGGAGGTCTACAAGAAGCAAGCCTCTTAGCATAAATTCTTGTAAGAAATGAAAGAGTTGGAGTCACCACTTGAACATGAATCTAATTCTAAAACCGAAAAATTAGGCGATAGAAGCAGATATCACGGAGTGATTATTGTCTACGAGTAAAATAGATGAATAAGTGGAGTCGTTACCCAAACAAGAAGGCGATCGAAACATCCAGGTGCTAAATGTGCAAATGATGAAAGGATTAGTGATATGACGAAAGATAAGATGATGAAACGATGAAGAGATGAAATGATTCCCAAAAAATTTGATCCCGTGAGACAGGTAATGAATGGCGAAACAGATTAGAAAATTATAAAATGTCGTCAAGACCAAAGACAGAAAAAACTCTAAGCCCGACAATGGCACCAAAAAATTTTGTCGTACAGAATGTCTAGGCACCACGACAACAGCTCAGATTGCGGGCTATCACTCTGATCCCCAATCTCTCAATTTAAGTTGTCTCCTTGCAGACTAAGGGGGTAGACCCTAATGAAATGAAAAAGGAGAACAGATTGAAAACCAACCAATTCAGGTGACACAGTCAAACGACCAAGTACTTGTTAAGATTAACGAGATTTACAAAATATCCCATTACAAAACTAAGATCAAGTAATTGATAGGTAACCATTGCTAAAAAAAAAAGGACAATTATCTTGCTATGAAAATATATCAATCTGCCACGATAATATTCAATTCTTCAATTAAGTGCTCAATTGATCAAACTGGAAGAAAAGCTTTTTTCAATAATACGATTTAACATTCAATAAAACATCCTCACAATCATACATCAACAATGTTTGATAAAGACATGCAATTTATCATCACTTGAAATATTCTCAAACTTGACTAAAGCAATTAATCACCAATTTCAAGCAATTTAAAACCACACTTATAGATAATTCAACGATCATCAACCACAACTAAGCATGAAAATACTTCAAACCAACAATTAGACTTCGAAACAAAAATATTATCATGAGAGAACCATCGAGTTTAAAAGCTAGACATTTCCAAATAATTCCGAATTTAAATGATATTCTAAGTAACTCCAATCTAGAAAATAAAAATTTCCTATAGTCAAATTTTAGATATTAAAATTAAATTTTCCCCTTTGACTATGGAAAATTTTAAATCCAAAACCACTTCCAAAAGAACACAAACTTTCAAACAAAAAAAATCCCTAATGTTAAAAGTTAAAAATTTTATTTTTTATTTTTTTTAATTAAAAATTTCCATTAAGAATTTGAGCGTTTTCAATTTTTTATTTTTCTCAAAATCTAAAGTCAATAAAAGTTTAGAAATTTGATTTTTATTTTAAAGCTTCAAAGTCTAAAAAATAAAAAGAAAAAAGAAAAACCAAATCCTAAAATTTAATTAAACGTTACTTATCCCTAGCAGAAGTAAAAAAAATCGAAACCTAAAGTTAAAAAATAAGGAAAAACAAATGCGTGTGTTGTAGGTTTATGCAAGTCAAAGGCAAGGACGTTGAGTAGCGGCCGGAAGGGACAGCGAAGGCGTGAGGGCTATGCGTGAGTGATGGAGACGACAGAGCAAGGCAGAGGTTTGACACATGAGCTTGAGGCTGTGGACTGGAGTAGACAACAGAGATGTGAAGGTAGCCAGCATTTGCTAGTGAAGGATGCGATGGCAACAACGTTGAAGAATATAGGAGTAAGCTTGCAAAGGTGAGAGGATGGGGATATGACAGTATGAGAGGGAGCAGGGTATGCGAGGATAGCGTGAAAGGAAGGCAGCGTAAAAGGAAGCAACTGATGCAAATGGAGGAATGGGTGAACGCAATACTGTGCATGGGACGACAAGAGCAAGATGGATGTGTGGAGAAGTCGGCAGACAGAAATCGACAAATGAAAACGTGAGGGGAATTTGCGAAGAGGATGGTAGCGTGAGAATGATAGCCGTAAGGGAAAATGACGCAGGCAGCGGAGAAGAGAAAAGGCACAGGCAGCTGGTGCATAAAAATATTTAAATTTGGAATATTTTCGTTCGTCCAGAAATTTTTAAAATTTTAAATCTGCAACTATTTAAACCTTGAGGCAAGATCAAGCTCAGATCTACAACCAAATTTTACCCTCTAGGTCCTGGATCTAGCTCAAATCTAAAGAAAAATCTTTGAAAATCTCCCAATACAACCTGCACAAAACCAAAAACAAGAGACCCAAAAACCCAAAAATATACACAGAAAATAAGACCCTTAAACCATTGTGAGTTAAAAACAACGATATTTACAAATTTGCAGTGCTATTCTACAGATCAAGAGCCCTCATGGCTAGATTTAAAGCCATTTTGCACAATTAATAAAAACGAAAAATAAGAGAGGCACAAGCCCAAGAAGACCCTGCAAAAAATATTTCGTAAGATAACCTCAGAAATTAGGAAACAATGGGCTTTTTCAGCTGTTCTGTAATCTGAGAGTCTGCTGATCTAACTAAAGATTTCTCCAAACGCTCAAATCTTGAATAATGATCTCTGCACACTTAAATCTGCATTTTAGATTGATAGAGATTCAAAAAATAGCCATGAGACCTTTTAGAAATATAGATAATTGATATTTTTGTCAAATCAAAATGCAATTTAAGAAAACCCAGGAAACTGCACAAGATTCTTGTATGCAGATCAATCCATAAAGGCCATCAACCATCAAAATGCCAATAAAAGTAGCATAGTTTAGAAAAAATACCATCACATAGATTTGGAAAAGGAACACCATAGTCTGTAACCCCAAAGTCTTTCTGTTTATTGATCAAAAATTACAAGAGCTTCTAAGAACAAGTGGCGATTCAAAGATCGGATGCCTATGACATACAGAGACCTCTAATTTAAGAGATAAAATCTCCAACTGCTAGTTCGGTTGATCCTTGCCAACATAATTTCGACCATCAAAAAAAATTTAATTATCTTTTAATCTGGACCGTCAAAATTATAATTTTGAGGAAATTCGAATTTATCATTTAATTCCATTTTAATTAACTCGAAAATAATATTTTTGAGTTAATTACCTCAAAATTTTGACTTTGACTTAACCACCAAGGCCCAAGGGTCCAAAATTTCTTGAAATTCTCAATATTCCCTTGGCTTAGGACTTTTAAAAATTTATTTTTTAAGGACCCACGAATTTTGCCTTTGAAGAATTTTAACTCCCAAACTACTTTTACAAAGACTCGATAGAAAACACTAGGACTCACTTAGCATCTTGATGACAAAATCCACCCTAGCTGTGGGGTGAGGCTGGAGGGGAAAATTCTGCCGATCACTTGTGTCGAGAAACAAAAAAGAATCAAAAAGACAAAAAACCTCCTAGGATAGAAATCATCACCAAAATACTAAGCTTACCTAGGTTGTTACATACATGGTGGTCTTACTTAGATCATTGTAAAATTATGTAGATGTTCTATGCTTGATGCAACTTTACTTTTCACCACAGCAATCACATAAACAATCAAGTAAAATGCTGATAGAACATACCAGTGGATCTATAGAAGACAAACCAGAAATTAAAAATGTAGAAAGCACAAGAAGCCAACAAAGATGCTTCAACCAAAGAAAAAGTCTCCTTGGTCACCAACCCGCATGTGTCACAACAACCCTCAAAATGTCTAAAACTATCAACCTAAAGTCAACCCTGCAGTCAAGCCTGCACGTTGCCCCAACGATGCAATGGCAAGAACACCGGCAACAACGGCAACAACACCTAAAGAACGACAACAACAACGGCAACAACGACAAGAACGGGCAACACCGCAAGCAGCACCCGCAACAACACCGGCAAAGAACGACAACAACAACAAACAACACCTACAACAACAAAAACAACACCGCAAAGAACGGCAACAACACCGGGTAGTATGTTAACAACACCGCAACGACGACAACAACTAAGTAGCAACGGCAACAACACCTCGTCCTTCTTTCCCACGTGTGAACCGAAATTGTCCTCCAAGGAGCTCGTACTAGATCAGAAGAGAAGAAGGTGTGATGAGATGAGATGAGATGAAATGCTCTCCAACTTTGACTGTATTTATATCCATCATTGAGGTGTGTGACACATCTGCTGGGGGTGTAAAACCTTAAGGCCGGCCTGCACATATAATTTCTTATAAATAATAAATTCAAAATACATGTTCTGCTCATCGGATTAAGATCAATTTTATATCGATCTTACACCTCTCCGAAAGAGGAACCCAATAAAAATATCGGTATCTTCATATGAGCATCACAACATGGAGTTTGGACCTAGTTGTCCAATTTTAACACTCCCTCTCAACTAGGGAGAACTCCATCCATCAGTGCAACCAAACATCGTGCGTCATCCCGCCGTAACTTGCTTTGCTGGCCTCTTTATTTCAGAACAGAAGTGGGTCAGTCACAAAGACATCATCCCCCGGCTGACAAATTTAGCCCAGAGGTCCGAAACCTCTATCAGACTTACAAAGAGTCTCCAACCAACCCGAAGTTGGTTCATCTGACCCGAAGTCAAGCGGAGGTCCGAAACCTCACTATCAGACTCACAAAGAGTCTCCAACCAACCCGAAGTTGGTTCATCTGACCCGAAGTCAGGCGGAGGTCCAAAACCTCACTATCAGACTCACAAAGAGTCTCCAACCAACCCGAAGTTGGTTCATCTGACCCGAAGTTAGGCGGAGGTCCGAAACCTCACTATCAGACTCACAAAGAGTCTCCAACCAACCCGAAGTTGGTTCATCTGACCCGAAGTCAAGCGGAGGTCCGAAACCTCACTATACTTGATCCCAGATCAAGTGGTTGGACAGTGCCATCCTAGATAGAGAGTACGGAAATCTCTGATGCGTCCATCAATATTTGCTACTAGTCTCTAGCTTTTCCCACCTCATTGGCCAAACAAGAGGTACTTCCCATGAGCCCTGAACTCAATGGGTAGGATGCATACGGGGCATAGATAATGAGAGGTGAACCAACTCAATAATCACAACGGTGGGGTCCAAGCACACCAACAAGGTTCGGCAATCCTAGCCCTGTGGTTGCTCATAACTTTGAAAAGTTGTCCCCAAAGCCCCCCAGAGCTCCCAGAGCTCATCGTCCAACGGGACCCACATCATAGGGTCGTTCCACGATACCAAGACTCTCACGGAAGGTTAGGAACTTGACCTTCCCCAGGGGCTTAGTGAGAATATTCGCGACTTGCTCATCAGTTCCTATGATCGAGCCTTACGGCGCGTCGCTGTACCATATCCCGAATAAAGTGGTACCAGCCATCAACATGCTTGGATCGATCGTGGAACACGGGATTCTATGACAAACGAATCCCCCTCTAGTTATCACAAAGGATAACGGTGGCATCTAGCACATGCTCGAACAGCTCACTGAAGAGCTTTCGCAACCAAGTGACTTCACAACAGGCCATACATGTTACAATGTATTCGGCCTCAACGATGCTCAAGGCTACCGACTTCGGTTTCCTGCCTGAAGTAGATCTACGTGTGAAGTAGCATCCAGATGTGCTCTTGCAATCCACCACACTGCCAGCCCAATCGGCATCAATATATCCATGGAGTGTCATACTCCCGGCAGTGTATCTCAGCCCATGGTTTATCGTGCCTCAGAGATATCTCAAGAGTTTCATGACACCAACCCAGTGAATGTTATGATCAACCATGTGTTGACTCAAAGTGTTCACTGCACAACATATGTCCAGACAGGTGTTCACTAAGAACATCGGGGCCCCTACGAGTTGACGATACTCAGTAGGATTTGTCAATACGGGCCCAGCAGCGCTGCCACTCAACTTCTTGAAGTTGAGCTCCATCGGTGTCGACACAGACTTGCAGTCCACCATACTAAATCTTTCCAGAAGCTTCACAATGTGTTTTCCTTGAGAAAGGAAAATCTCGCCAAGTCTCTGCCAGACCTCCAGGCCTAGGAAGTAGTGCATCAGTCCTAGGTCTTTCATCTCAAACTCAGCAGCGAGCTCCCTCTTGCACTGATGAATGAGAGGGTCAGCACCTGTCAGGAAGAGGTCGTCCACATACAGCACCAGAATGAGAGGCTTCTCTCTATGAACCTTGAAGTAAAGGTTTGGATCAACATTACTACGAGTAAAGCCCAGCTTCATCGGGTAGCTATCTATCCTCTCGTACCAAGCTCTGGGTGCTTCCTTCAACCCATAGAGGGCTTTCTTCAACCTGCAGACATGGGTGTCCTGATCTTGGACTTCGAACCCCAGAGGTTGCTCCACATACACCTCTTCCTTTATCGCACCATGCAGAAGTGCGGTCTTCACATCCATCTGATGAAGACTCCATCCTTGCGTAGCAGCAAGGGCTATGATAGATTGGATGGTGGTCACAGGTGCAAATATGTCATCATAGTCTATGCCTTCTTTTTGAGAGGAGCCACGAGCAACGAATCTTGCCTTGAACTTTTCAGCACTTTCATCAGATCTATGCTTGATCTTATAGAGCCATTTTGAGGTGACAACTGCTTTGACCTCCAGTCTAGGAACCACATCCCAGACATCATTCTTCATTATGGACTCATACTCTTCGTGCATAGCATCCTTCCAGACTTGATGCTTTACGGCTTCCTCAAAAAGATCCAGGCTCGGATTGTACAATAGTACTCATGGCTGCTAGATACACTTGGTATCTACTCGGCTTCTTGCTTTCACAGAATGTCCCCCTTTGGGGCCATATGTCCCTCAGCGTCCTCGAGAGTGTCCCCGAGCCATGATGGTCTCTTTCCCAGTGAAGGAGGTGGATCAATCGGTTCCATTGGTCCTTCAACATCAGGCATCGTCTCATCCTTCGGTTCCTCTTGATTTCCAGGCCTTGCTTCATGATCTTCCTCGGATCTCAGAAGATTGACTACTTTCCTCAGGGAAGCATCTTCATCAAAGGTGACATCGTGGCATATCTCCACTTTCCTTTGACCAGGCACATAGAATCTATAGGCCTTCGAAGTTTCGTTGTAGCCCACAAACATTGTGGTCTCCTTCTTGATGCTAGCTCCTCTGCAAAAGTTCTTAAACTCGTTTGTCTCATATTCAGTGCCATTATCGATCTGTCGGATAGCATCTCATGTCATTGCTCCCAGTGGACTTCCTCCACCCTGGTAGAGTGTATCAATTCTAGACCCAAACATGATAGCTTCCTTGAAGCTCTTCTTCCACATGCGCACCTTTCCATCAGTGAATTCCACATTGAAACCTTTGTCTTCCATGGCTGATATAGACACGAGTTTCTTCTTCAAATTAGGTACATAGAGTACATCCTGCAAGTAGAGGACTTGACCTTGACACAAGTGGAGGGTCACAATCCCTGTCCCTTTCATGGGATATGTTGCATTATCTCCAAGGATAATTTTCAAATTAGTATCCTTCTCAACCATATCAAAGAGTGCTTCCTTGAACCCAGTGATGTGCCTTGAGGCATCACTATCTATCAACCAGACATCCATAGTGTCGGGTGGAGATGCAACAGAGAGGGCAAATACAAGAATATATTCATTTCTTTTATCAACAACATTTGATTCCTCATACCTGGAATTTCTTGACCTTTTGAAAGGTTGATCATTTCCGCGGGAGGGAGCCTTTCTCTTTCCCTGGAACCTGTTGTTCCTTTGATTATCATCCCTCCGGTTGTTGTTGTTGTCATCATCATCGGGAGAATCCTTCTTGAAAGGACATTCTCTAGCATAGTGACCAGGCCTATGACAAGTGAAGCACTTGCCCTTCTTTCCTTGGGCCCTTGCTCTTCCTTTGTTCTTAGGACCACCAGAGTTCTTCTTTCTAGAATGAGCAGCATAGGCAGCATTTCTATCATTTTCAAATTCCTTCATCCTTGTCTCTTCTTGCATGCATCTTGACAGTAGCTCGTCAAAGTTAGGAATTGTACTAATATTGAGAATGGTAGTGTTGAATACTTGCCATTCATATGGGAGTCCTCCAAGTGCGGTGAGTACCATCTCACGATCGGCTATTGTCTCCCCAATAGCCAGCAGATTGTTCCTGATTTTAGTCAATTTCAGAAAGTATGTTTGGATAGACTCATCCCGGCCCCCCTTCAGATTCTTCAATTGATTTTTGAAGAATAGCACTTGGTTTGCATTGTTTACCTTGAACATAAGGATCAATTTATCATACATCTCTTTGGATGTGCCCAACTTAGAGATGTAGGCCACCAGGCTTTTATGAATGGATTCCCTGATCATCAACTTTTCTTTGATCTCTCCCTTCTTATACTTGGATTTTGCAGCAGCAGTAGCATTGGATGGAGGTTCTTGTATCTTACCCAGTACATGGTCCATGAGATCATGGTCTTCCAATTTGAGATCTAATATCATATTCCAAGCATGGAAGTCATCTCTTCCAGTCAGCTTGTCATCCTCCTTGAAGCCATAACTTGTTGAACCCATTTTTCTTAGATGGTGATTGCTATAAGTTAGGGCTTGTCTTCACCTCGCCTCTGATACCATGTAAAATTATGTAGATGTTCTATGCTTGATGCAACTTTACTTTTCACCACAGCAATCACATAAACAATCAAGTAAAATGCTGATAGAACATACCAGTGGATCTATAGAAGACAAACCAGAAACAGAAAAAATGTGGTGGTGTGTTACGGCAGTCAACAGGATGCTTCAACCAGCAAAGTCTCCTTGGTCAGCCAACCCAGCATGTGTCACAACAACCCTCAAAACAGCCACACGATCAACTCAAAGTCAACCCCAGAAAAGTCAACGTTGCCCCAACGACAGCAATGGCAGCAACACCAGCAACAACACCGGCAACAACGGCAACAACGTCAACAACACCGGCAACAACGGCAACAACACCGGTAGAAACGGAAAAAACGGCAACAACACCGGCAGCAACGGCAACAACATCGGCAACAACGGCAACACTGGCAACAACGGCAACAACACCGGTAGCAACGGCAACAACGGAAACAACACCGGCAGCAACGGAAACAACACCGGCAACAACGGAAACAACAGCAGCAACGGCAACAACACTGGTAGCAATGGAAACAACAACAACAACACCAGCAGCAACGGCAACAACACCTCTTCGTCCTTCTTTTCCCACGTGTGAACCGAAATTGTCCTCCAAGGAGCTCGTACTAGATCAGAAGAGAAGAAGGTGTGATGAGATGAGATGAGTGAAATGCTCTCCAACTTTGACTGTATTTATATCCATCATTGAGGTGTGTGCCACATTTGCTGGGGGTGTAAAACCTTAAGGCCGACTTGCACATATAATTTATTATAAATAATAAATTCAAAATACATGTTCTGCTCATCGGATTAAGATCAATTTTATATCGATCTTACACCTCTCCGAAAGAGGAACCCAATAAAAATATCGGTATCTTCATCTGAGCATCACAACATGGAGTTTGGACCTAGTTGTCCAATTTTAACAATCATTTACATCATAAACATGCAGAATGGGTGTACATCATTTATAAAACTAGATCGTCTGACCATGAAATATGAATGGCGTGAACTTCTCGAACACGATAAATCCCATTGAGAAAATTGGGTTGTACTGCTATCCGGTCGTTCACATAGAGTGGCCAACACCCCGATTTGTGCCTTCTTCTTCGAACTAGGGTGCTTGACATAGACTCTATTGCCAATAAAGTAGACATCTAAGTGCTGAAACAATTTGAACAAAATACAATGAAAAACAACCACAATGACAGTTATTTTTGGACCAAGTCCCCTAAAATACCCAACTCGAGAAAACCAATGCAGCAGATCTGAGGGTTTGTATTATTAAGCAACAGAATCTTGAATAGAACTAGGGTGCCAACATCCAACAAACCCTTTAGGGAAATCTAGCCAGTAAAAATAACTGTGAAATATACCTCACTCAACAAGTCTCCGGCTGATCTGGCTGATCTGAAGTGGGATCTTGGCCCTCCTGGCTCAAAACTCCAGCCTTTATCTTTCTCCGGACTGACTCCAATAGACACTGCGCTGGCTCTGCGTGATTCTAGCAGTAACTACGTCATCCCTGCCAGAAATTGTGTTTTCTCTCTCCTGCGTTGACGCTGCCTCTCTCTGAATGTATTCTTGGCCCTCCTGACCAATCTCTGCTTCTGCCCCTCTCCAGATCTAATCATTGAATCAAATCACTTAGTAAAGTCAGCCCTAGTGATTTGTTCTTGATCAAAATTTGTGTCTCCTAACATAAATTCGAAAATGCTCAATGGCGTAAGTGTCAAGTGTATTTTAAATAGGCCCCTCACCCTCCTCCTTATAATCCTTCATTGACTCTTAAACAACCAAGATTAAAACATAGGGCTAAGATTAACTTGGAGGTGATCCATGATTTTATCTAGAAGAATCACACTTGATTTAATTAATACCCTTTAATTAATCAATTTCCCTAAGTTTAAACTTAGGAAACCATTAAAAAACGATTAATTAATTTAACTAAATCATCTCTAAGTGGAATTTTCCAAAACCATTTCTGGGTTTTATGGAATACATGCATCTTAGCCTATATACAAAATTACAAGGCTAGAGCACATCAGATGCTACCATAAATCAACACTCCCTCTTAGCAAGAAAAGTGCTCTAGCAAGACAACTCAATGTGTTGCTGATTTGACTTTTGTAACATCTCTACTGTGTTGTTGGTGCTGCTCACCAACACTGCACAAAAATGTTGCAAATGTAAATGTTGTTGACTCTGCTTGTTGTTGCCAACTGCCACTGTACTGTAACACCCTCTAAATTTTGCGACCATGTTGCTGCATTGCATGAGCACTACTCTGCACTAAGTGAGCACCACTTTGCACTGCGTTGCCTCTCTGTGCACTGCGCTACTGCTACTCAGCTTCTGTTATTGTTGCTCATCTCTGCTACTTCTGCACTGCTGCTACTATTGCTAATTGCAACAGAAAGACATTTGAAATTTGGACAAGAAACTCTGAAACTGAAAATAGGACTAACTGCTGCTAGTTTCTACACTAGCTTTCTGAAAATACTGCATTGTTGCTACTCTACAATGCGTGAGCATTGCAGTGCATCGCGCTGCTGCTGCTCTTCTGTTTTTGTTGCTGCCTCTTCTCTGCGCTGATCAGCCTCTAGTACTTCTAGCCACTACACCATCTCATCATCTTCTGCTGCAATTGTCCATCTTGCTACTGTCTTTACGCTGTCGTAGCTCACATGTGATCCAAGAGTTCGGAAATACTCAAGGATCCTGCCTCCTTGTAAATTCTGGATCTACAAATCAAAATCAGCCCACTTTTCTCCTTTTGGAATATGAGCTACCATAGATGATAGCACAATCTTTCTTTGCCTCAATCTTGGCAGCCCCTGCATGTGGGTCTTCCTTCTCCTCTTTATCCATTTTCTTAAGAGGACATTGTGTGGCATAATGACCCATTTCCCCACACCGGAAGCACTTGATCTTAGATAGATCTTTCTTCTTCTGCTTTGGTTGCCCTTTCGATGCAAGGGCAATGTTGTCTTCTTCCTCCTTCTTGACCTTTGAACTACTACTGCCATCCACCAAGTGGATTTTCATGAGATCTCTCCTCAACTCCTCTTGCTGTAATGCTGCCCACATTGCTTCCCATCCTGGAAGCTTTACTCAGCCCAATATACTTTGGACAAAGACTTGGTAAGCCTCTGAAACGAAGTTTAGTGTGAGCCTTACTAGCTCTGAGTCTTTAGGAGCAAATCCTACTGCAAACAGTTGATCTCGGTTTTCCTAAATCTGAGACAAGGAGGAGTCAAAACACTCTCCCTTCCTCATCCTGATATTCAACATCTTCTCTTCAAGGTACATCTTCCGCTGCTCAGAAGATCCTTGGTACAGCTTTTCTAGCCGTAACCGCATTTCTCTAGCAGTGGTTTTGGTTGCTCTATGCGGTACGATATGATCCTTCACTCCATCTAGGTTCAAATGCTTGGCTCTAGCCACATTCTTCTTGAACTGCCTCAAGTGTGCTGCATCAAGAGGTTCTGCAACTGCGCTATCTATGAGGGCTTTTAGATCGTGTTCATCAAGGAGAAATTCTATCCTTGATTTCCAAATAATGTAGTTTGAGGCACCGTCCAATCTATCTTGGTCATGCAGTTTGTTGCTGGTCATCTCCTCAACTGTCGATACCTTGCTCTAACCCTCTGGTCAGCTTGATTTACGGACTCCTTGTGGAGTAAGTCACTTCTTCTGCTGCTGCACGAGAAAAACTGAGTTTCTTTGAGAAGGAAACCCTCTCAGTTCAAGAAATCCCCAATTGTGTTTTTCAAAATTTTCTGACACTTATGCACCAGCTTTTACTGTTGTGCGGTAACTGCGTCCTTTAGCTACGCTGCCTCTTCTGCCACTGAAAAAACTTACCCCTCTCTCAACTCTCTCAGAGGGAGCCTTTTCTCCACTAGAATGCCCTCCTGGCTTGGAAAGTGTAATTTTTTGGGAGGGTTTGTTGTTGCTTACACAGATCCCAGACTCTACAGCATTGATCTGTTGGTTCTCTTCGTTTCTCCTGCACTTCAACTTAAATAACCTCTAATACCATGTGAAAAATCCTAGATCTGGATTCCTACTACAACAAATCTAAATTCCTTATCCTATTATTTGATAATTATTTCATTACATTAAAATACCGAAGTAATTACTGAAGAAGTCTACACAAATAATGCTACGGAATAAATCTAGGCGCTAAAACAATCTGCACAAAATACAATAAAAAACAACCACATTGACACAGTTATTTTTGGACCAAGTACTCGGAAAAACCCAACTTGGGAAAACCAGTGCAGCAGATCTGAGGGTTTGTATTATTAAGCAGCAAAATCTTGAATACAACTAGGGTGCCAACATCTGGCAAACCCTTTAGAGAAATCTAGACAGTAAAATTAACTGTGAGATATACCTCACTCAGCAAGTCTCCGGCTGATCAAAAATAGCGTTGATGAAGCCCTCACTGTCTCTGCGTGATTGCTTACGCTGGATTTGCGTAACCTGCGTAGGCAAGCTAGAGGAACTGCGTCACCCTTTCCTGCAGCTGATCTCGCTGATCTGAAGTTGGATCTTGGCCCTCCTGGCTCAAAACCCCAGCCTCTATCTTTCTACGAACTGACTCCAAGAGACATTGCGCTGGCTCTGCGTGATTCTCTGCAGCAGCTGCGTCACCCCTGCCAGAAACTGCGCTATCTCTCTCCTGCGTTTATGTTGCCTCTTTTTCAAATGTATTCTTGGCCCTCCTGACAGTCTCTGCTTCTACCCCTCTTTGGATCTGATCACTGAATCAAATCACTTACCAAACCTAGCCCTAGTGATTTGTTCTTAGTCAAAAGTTGTGTCTCCTCACACAAATTCGAAAATGCTCAACGGCTCAAGTATCAAGCGTATTTTCCATAGGCCCCTCACCCTCCTCCTTATAATCCTTCATTGACTCTACAACGGCCAAGATTAAAGCATAATCAAGGGCTAAGATTAACTTGGAGGTGATCCGTGACTTTATCTAGAAGATTCACACTTGATTTAATTAATACCCTTTAATTAATCAGTTTCCCTAAGTTTAAACTTAGGAAAACATTAAAAAATGATTAATTAATTTAATTAAATCATCTCTAAGTGGAATTTTCCAAAACCATTTCTGGGTGTTATGGAATACATGTGCCTTAGCCTATATACAAAATTACAAGGCTAGAGCACATTCGATGCTACCATAAATCAACATTTCTCCACAAACGCCTTCAGATATTCATCTAGAAGGAACATGGCTCGTTCCTTTCAGATCATATAGTTGGACGAGCCCCCCAACTGATCTTGATCATTAAGTCCATGAGATTCCATCTCAACCGAAATTTGTCGAATCTGTTCCCTCTTTCTCCCTACTGCACAGTCCCTGGCAGGCTTACGCACTCCTTGGTGGAGTTGTATGTTTTGCTGCTCAACAATTGACAAATGATGATTTCTGAGGCTAGGAAATCACTGAGGAAGAATTCCCTCAATATGTGCTCTTGACTCTGTTTGACGCCTTCTGCGCAACAACAACTTCAGAAAATTGCGTCCCTCTATCTTCTGCGTGTAGGCTCTGTGCTGCTCCCTTTTCCATAGCAAGATCTCAAATCTGGAAGCCCTTTCTCTCTGTTGACTCACTCAAAGAGAGACTATTATGAAAATCTCAGCCCTCCTGGCCAGAACTGCGCAATCCTCCAATGGATTCATTCTGCTGCAATGAAACAAAAATGACCTTCACTTCAGAATTCAGATTAGTTCTTCCTCTTTCACATCAATGCTCTAATACCATGTGAAAATTCCTAGATCTAAACAGATCTAATGAATCCTGCTGCAACCAACTAGATTATTTCTTCCATTATGTAATTTACTTAATACAATTATTTTTGAATACATTCATGAAATAATGAAGCAATCACTGAAGCAACCTACACTAAATAATTATGATTCTGAAACAATGAAATTGAACAAGGAAATCATTCACACATATGACACCTTTACTTTGGACCAAGTCCCCAGAAAAACAAAATACGGGAAAATCAGTGCAGCAGATCTAAGTGTTTTATTATTATGCAGTAGCAATGTCTAAATACATCTTTGAATACCCCTAGGGTGATTCAATTACAGACAGAAATATTGGCAGAAGAATTTGTGAGGATTTACCTCAATCATCACTGAATTTCAAGCTTATCCGGATGAAGAAAGCACTACCCCTGAGAAGCTCTGCGCAGATCCATGTTGGAACTTCCAGCCACTGCGTCACCCCCTTCCAGGGTCATTGTTAACCCTCAACCAAGTCGTTTTCCTTCGTTGGACCCTGAGGAACAGCCTCCCGGTCCCACATTCCAGATCCCAACCTCTGAAATTAATCCACCAACAAAATTTCTAAAACATTTCCTTTGTCTCTATGTTGCTTTTGTGTGAGCCTACGCAGTCACTGTGTCAGCCCTCTTCCTTCAGCAATGCCTTTGGTTAGATCTCTTTTGCCTCTGTCTGACTGATGCTCCATCGGCTGAGAAAATATCTTCATCTACGAATGTTATCTCTGCCCCTCACTTCTCAAATCTCTAACTCGAATTTCTCAACAAACCACGCCCAAGAAATTACGATCTTAGATCAATTCAATGTGTCAATGTATTTTCCAAATGACCCTCAAGCCTTCCTTTATAGTCTTCCCGTTGACATATCAACGGCCCATACTAGATGTTTAATCAACGTCTAAGATTATAACACGACTTGATCCATGTCCTCTAGAAGATTCACACTCTATTTTATTTAATACCCTTTAATTATTTAATTTCCCTAAGTTTAGACTCAGGGTCCCCATTAAAATAATTAATTTTTCAAATAAAACAGAATCCAAGTTGAATCTCTGCAAACGCTTTCTGGGTCCTTTGGAATACTAGTGCCTAAGCCTCTACACAAAATTTGAGACTTAAATCACTTTCTGATGCTACAAAAATCAACAATTGGCTTGATCCCCGTCAAAATAATATCGACCGTTGATAAGTCTTTGATCAACTTTTAATCTTTGTCGTCAAAAATATTCATTTTTGAGGAATTTTCGAATGTCTCATAAAATACACTTTTTATTAGTTCAAAACTAACTATTTTGAACTACTTTCTTAAAAAAATTGACTTTGACTTAATAACCAAGGTCCAACGATCAAAATTTTCTTCAAAATTCCAATATTCCCTTGGTGGAGACCTCCAAAAATTAACTTCTTTAAGACAAACGAATTTTTCCACTTAGAAAAATTAATTTCTTTAACATTTTAATTTTGACTCTAAATTAATTAATATTTTGGCTTCGGATTTAATTTTATTTCTTGCCAGAAAATTAATTAATTAACTCGTGAGGGGATGGGGGGCCTCCATAAATTAACTACTTTTAGACCCACGAATTTTCCCACTTGAAGAAATTAAATTCAACATTTTAATTTTGACTCTAAATTAATTAATTTTCTGGCTTGGGATTTCATTCCATTTTTGCCAAAAAAATTAATTAATTGACTCATGAGGGGATTGAACATTTCTCCACCCTCAAATATTTTAGCCATGGTGTCTAATTATGAGGGACCATGCTCTAAAATATTTTTTCAATAATATTTTACAAATGTAACCCTCAAAGGGGGAATACACGTTCGTTATAGACCCTCATAACATTTACCCAGTTCTACAACACAATATGATCTAGTAGACCAAGTGATCTGTAATAAAATAATTTAGCGAATTAGCTTAAATTATTCCCAAATCATTTTTGCAATACACTTGACTAAAACACTAGTACTCAGGTAAGACATTTGTCGATAAATTCCACCCTAGCTTTGGTGTTGAGGTTGGAGGGAAAAACTATGTCAATCATCCATGTTTAGAAACATAGATAATCAGTGAAACAAAAAACCTCCACCCTAGCTTTGGTGTTGAGGTTGGAGGGAAAAACTATGTCAATCATCCATGTTTAGAAACATAGATAATCAGTGAAACAAAAAACCTCCTACGATGAAATTCCTTCCCAAAATCATAGACTTACATAGGTTGTTACATAATTAGCGGTCGTACTAGCATCATTTACATTACAAATTTGTAGAATGGTTTTACAATGACAAAAAAAGCTGTTGGTTGATGATTCTGATCATTAAAAAAAATGGCACAACAGCTTCATTGGAACTACGACAAAATGTGTTCAACACAGGGGAAGGCTCCAAGACACATGCTACAGCACAAAGCTAGTTATAATAGGGGAAACCCGCACTTGGGTATTTGAATGTAGGAGGGAGCAATTGTGGTACATAAGTTATGTCGACCTTTGCTTTTCCACCCTTCTTCACATGACTTTTGCCTTTGATTGATTCTTCTTCATAAACTTCTTGAGGCTCTAGGAGATGAGAGCATGATGTGTAGGATATAGCAGTGATCACCCCCACAAGGTGGAGTAGTTCATCACCCACCAAGGGTTGGGACAATCGTGGGTTCCTTAATGATGTAAAGGGGCCAATGTAATCTTCCTAATTAGGAAAAACAGTGATATGCAAAGCAAACAACAAATTTTACTATAGAAAAATTTGAACTTTAGAACACACCCATGAAAAACTATAAATATGGAAGCAACTGAGCCATTTATTATAAACTGAAGTAATATTACAAGTATATGGAAAGAATGCACCTAGGCTTGCCTCAAAGGCAAGCAGAGCAGAGCTCAGGTGAAGAAATGCAAGGTCGGAGGCTGCTATAAACTCCTTTGCGCTGCCACAACAATTCAGCACTGTTTGCTACAAAGATATCTCTAAAAACCCCACCACCGGTGCTCAGAAAAACAAATCCCAAGCTCCTAAAGCAAAACGCTCCAAAGGCTCCATACTCTCCACTGGCTGCAGAAATACGTTGTTTGTTCGTGCACCAGAAAACTCTGCCAAAACACTCCAAAAAGGCTACAATCAAATCGACAAATGTTTCTCTTAATTCTCCCGTCAAGCTTCAGCCTCACCAAGCAAGTCCCTCACCCCCACGTGTGCCCAGTGCCACTTTTATGCACAGGCCCAGGAGCTGCAAATTCACTCCAGAATGTGGTTGTCCCCTCTAGCTCCCAAATTCCCCATAAAGCATACAAACCGTCTGAGCTTCCTTCTCCTAATATCCTCCAGCAAATTTCTCCCCGAAAGATCACTAAAATGACTCCCCTTGAGTCCCTCTTCCGTCCTCCTGGAATACGCACTTCCTGGGCAAAATCTGACTGTAAGTGCTGGAAAATTCACTCGAGTCCCCTCCAAATGGATGTGAAAGAAACTCTCTAGGGTGGCACTCGAAGTCCCCCAAACAAAGGGAAAGTTCTCTGCTTGGAAAAATCGTGCCAAACAGCAAGTGGCCCAGCTAAGCAACTCGAGCAACTAAGATGAGTTTGATATGCCAAAAGATGCAAATGAAGTTGAGCTTCCTCCTTTTATAATCTTGTGGGCCTTCCTTCCCACTTGGGACCCTCCAACAAGCAAATTGATTTCCCTACTAAGCATTTCAAACCATAGGGTGGCCCCCACATTCTGTTAGCAAAACAATATGGCCTCCTCTTAACTCCCAAGTCCATTACCAAAATTGAGTGGGTCCCATAGCCTCTAAAATTGATCTCAAAATTGTGGAAATTAATCTTGTTCCAAAATAATCTAGTAAGGGGAATTACAACCAATATGAGGGGCCCTAGAAACCAGGGTGATATCCATAATGATAGGGGTAGTGTTCATCTTAGGATTTTGCCCATGTGCTAAATTTGTATGTCTCAACCATCTTTTGCATTTTAAGGTATGTTTCTTGTTGAGAGTGGCCAAAATATGCATTTTGTTTTCTTTTCAGATGCATCAACCTCTGACACATTGTTTTAGTTTGAACCAATGTTCCACCAAGTCCCCTGGAGGAGGGAGCGAGAGGGCGAGAAAGCGCGAGAGTGGCCTATGCAAAAGCTCCCTACCAATTTTCAAAAAAAATGGGGGGACGTCGAGGTCATAAAAATTATAAAATTTAATATTTATAATGTAACTGTATTTTTGCAAGGAATGTACATACAATCATCATACACTTACATCATGAAAGTAAATCATAAATGATAAAATTATAAATCGATGAATGATGAATCATATAACTGAAATTTTTTTAAAGTTAAAACTTAAAACATACATCATACATGTAAGTTTGTAAGTTTGTAACTGTATAATCATTAATGTAACTACTAACAATGTACAATGAAAATAAAGTTTAAGATATCATATGACATATTATTTCAAGATTCAAAATAAAGTTTAAACTGAAGTTTACAACTCAAGTCTGAAACATAAAACTTTAAAGCAAATAAGTTATGTCTGAAACATAAAACATAACATATGAATATCAAATGATATCATCATAATGATAAATGAGCATAAATTCTCAAGGTAATGCCCCGCTAGTCTCTACATCCAGTTGTTGCACGAATATATCAGGATCAACCATGTCACCATCCGAATCAGAATCACTTGGGTTCTCAAACATGCTAAGTGACACACCAAATTTTAATACGAAACCATAAACAAAAAGAAGCATGAGGGGGGCGTGAGGGGGCATGAAGGGGGTGTGCAAGGGCGTGAGGGGGAATGAGGGAAACGCCCCCTAGAAGTCCCCAAGACCCCGGAGCGAGAGGAGGCGAGGAATCTAGACCCCTAGGTTGGGGGGCGAGACCCCGTGTAACCCTGGTTTGAACTCAAGGTGTAGGCAATGGGAAAGGGAAGCTAACTCCCTTTGGACACAATGAACAAATGTGGACCCAGATGGGCAAAGTGATGAAAGGGGAAATGTTGACCCGAACCATACCTAGGTGACAAGCCCACTAAGATAGCTCCATAATACAAAGATAAGCCTCTTAAGAGGGAAAAATAGTAGATATAATTAGTCATTGGGCCATTGAAGAGGCCTAGTGCAATCCGAAGTGTGCCAAGGTGAGAGAATGACTCCAAACATAGTGATCAAGGGGGTGGCCCCTTGATATCCAAGCAAATCAAATGTAGTGTACCCAAGTGGGTGAGGGGGCACAATGACATCATCATGGGTCTCCAAGTGGATCGATAACATCTGTATACCATTTGTAATGGTTAGATTAATGATATAAGCCCTTCCCTTGCCACCCATGGTGAGACACAGCCTCATCTAAGCTCTGAAACATCTGCCAAGTCTATGGTACAAGTCTGAAGTCGACTAGGCATGGAGATCGAGGTGCATCATCCTCATCCACAAAGGTGGAACACAAGCACTCAATGAATAGTGTTGACGGATTCATGAAGTGGCAATCTACTCTCAGTTATGGTGGAGGCCCATGGCTCTCACCATTCACCCTACAAGTGCCATTATGACCCTTTCGAGGGTCTGGACCTTGCATAGGGAGACCAAACCCAAAAATGGAGACTCACCTGCAATCTCGTATAAGATCTAATGTGTCCCCTCACGTTGTAACACAAGAAATCATTAGAGTAGTCGAGTAAAAGACCTTACAAATCATGGAATGAAATGGACACTTCATAGCTGCATGCCCCTCCATAGTTGGCCTTAGCATGTACATATGTCTCCAAGCTCAATAAGGGGGCTAGCCAAGGACCCTATTAGGTGGTTTCAAACTCTAAAGGGGGTGACATGTCCATGGTACATCCATCAAGTGGCAGGTGGCATATGATATAATGATGGAATGAAGTGCACTATTACAGGAAGGCTCCAAGCCACATGACACAACACAAGGGTAGTTATAATAGGGGAAGCCCACACTTAGGTATATGAATGTAGGAATTTGCAATCGTGGTACATGAGTTACCCCAACCTTTCTTTTTCCACCCTTCATCACATGCCTTTTGTCTTTGATTAGGTTTTCTTCATAACTTCTCGGGGCTTGAGGGCATGAGAGCATGATGTGTAGGATATAGCAATGATTACACCCTTAAGGTTGGGCAGTTCATCACCCACCAGGGGTTGGGACAATGTTTGGTTCCTAAATGATGTAAAGGGGCCAATATGAGGGGCCCTAGGAACAAAGGTGATGGCCATAAGGGGTAGAGCTCCTGTTTGGCTTTTGGCCACATGCTAAATTTGTATGTCTTGACCATCCTTTGCATTTTATGGTAAGTTCCTTATTGATAGTGGCAAAAATATGTTTTTTCTTTTTTCAGCTGCATCAACCTTCCAAGCATTGTTCTAGTCCCAACCCCAAGTGTGGGCAAGGAGAGGGGGAAGATAACTCCTTGTGGACCCAATGTACAAATGTGGAGCCGGATTCGAAAAGTGATGAATGGGGTTAAAACAAGCCAAGGTAACTTGAAGTAATGGTGTCGAGAAGCAGGCCACTCAACCAAAATCACTTTTCTCCATGTAATGCCAACCCTAAAGCTAGTAGCTAGTAAAGAAGATCCCACAGCACTAGGATTCAAGGTTAACCATCAAATCGAGCAAAGGAGATAAGAGTACAAACCTAGCCCACTCTTTCCGCCGAATGCCCCCACTAATCCATGCCCAAAAGTGTCCCTGATAAGTAAGCAAAAATACTCAACTATATCACAAAATGTCATACTTTCGAGTTTAGAGGCACCACCTTAAAATATACATTAATAATAGATGGGAGAGGGACCAAATGGTTGGCTCAAGTGGCAGAGATAACGACACATCGAGCTATCTGGTGGCTACAAGAGGCTGTTGGTTGCCAATTAAGGACCAACTGGGAGAAAAACTGTCCTATGGATATCACCCACAAAGTGGTGGGTAACAAGCACCACTATGAACAAACAAGTTCTCATAAGAATTTGCACGAGCGAAACTAGAAAGGGAAGAAATAAGTGAGTATTATGATTGTGTTTCAGATGCATTGTTATCATACCTTCGGTTCCTTGAAGAACATAAACTCTCTTTATGAGAAGAATGAAATTCTCTTCTTTTATAATCATATTTGTTCAAATGATTGTTGAAGTTTGATCTTGGTACTACTCTATTATCTGGAAATCACAGGCATAATGGCGATTCTTATGGCAGTTGTAGGAGCTCATCAAATGTAGGAAACTTGTCATTATTACTGATGGTAATAGTAAAAGTTTCCCAAGAAGAAGGAAGACCTCCAAGCGTAATCAACACCGACTCTTCATCAAAAACAACTTCCCCAGAAGTTGGCAGCTGATCTTTGATTTTTTAGATCTTCATGAAGTATGCTTGAATGGTTTCTCGTCTAATCATCTTAACATCCTTGAGATCATTCTTAAGAGATAGAATTTGACTCAAGTTGTTCACTTGACACATTCCAATTAGTTTGTCATACTTTTTTCAGCTTTCTTCAGATTGGAAACATTAGTGATGACGTGGTCGCCAAGAGAATCAAGGATAATCTTTTTACCCTTGACTTCTCCTTTCTTGTATCTGGCCTTGATAACAACGTTGGAGTTCTCGACGGGTATTGATACCTCTCCTTTAACATACTCTAGAACATCATGTTCCTCAAGAGTAATATCCAATCTAGCCTTCCGAGGGAAGCGGCTTGAAGAATCAACTAGTTTCTCTTCATTCCTAAAGTAAGAGGAAAACATCTTCATCTGCTCAAAATTTCAGCTACAAATAGAAAGTGGTAGCAAGAAATATTTCAGCAGCAAATAAAAAGGGGCAGCAAGAGATATTTCTGCAATAAGAATGGAAGAGAAATTTCTGCAAAAAAGGAGCAGCAAGTAGAAGGAACAACAAGAGATATTTTAGCAGAAAGAGAGTTACAAATGGAGTGGACATCAAGATATATTTCGGCAGAAAGAGAGTTGCAAATGAAGTGGACAACAAGATATATTTTAGCAGAAAGAGAGTTGAAAATGGAGCGGACAAAAAGATATATTTCAGTAGAAAGAGAGCTAGAAATGGAGCAGACAACAAGAGATTCTAGCAGAAAAAGAGTTGGAAATAGAGCTTGTCTACACCAAAGCTCTGATACCATGTTGAAATTCTGAAGTTCTATGCTGCAACAATTACTTATTCGAAAACTTATTTCTACTACAATACTAGTTGAGAAATTGTAGATAGAACATGCACCATATGAACCATATGCAAAATAGAAGACAACCAAGAACACAAGGAGACTAGGCCAAAACTCACAAGGGGAAAACCCAACCAAAATTCTTCTTCTATTAGAATTCAAATGTTCAACAGAGATACATAATACAATGAGAGAAAGAAGAAGGTAGAGCCATGTCTTTCTCGAATGATCATCTATAAACGTTACATAGTATAGATGACCTCCAAGTGTTTTGTCAGACATGGGCCCACACACATCAGAGTGAATGAGTTCTAGTATTTCTTTAGACCTATTTTCACTATTTGGAAATGGCTTTCTTGTATGTTTTCCCAAAGAGCATTCCTTGCAAACACCTTCATGATCTTCCTTCATATTGGGGATGCCATTAACCAATTGATTAAGAGTAGGAATAACCTTGTAGTGTAGATGGCCATACCTCCTACACCATAGCTCAATAGGACTAATTTCAATATGAACCAAAGGTTGAGGAGGTGGAGTGATGACTCTATATACGCTGCCTTCGCAAACTCCAATAACTCTAGCTTTATCAATGCTAGAGTCTTTGCCCCAAACCAACACTTTTCCATCAACAAAAGCAATTCTATATCCTTTATCTTCTAAACAAGAAATAGAAAGCAAATTCTTTTTCAAGCCTGGAACATATAGTATGTTGTTCACGTGCAGCTTCAATCCATTTCCCAACTTCAACGATGTTGATCCCAGGCCTCTAACAACATAGCTTTTTTTGTCACCCAATTCCACTGCATGAGAAGATGGCTCCTTTGATAGTGTATGAAGTTGTTTCCTTTCTCCTGTCATGTGCCTTCATTATCAATAATCCATGCATTGTCATCATTAGGTGATCCTATAATAGCAGCTAAAAATCCTTGACTTTTAACCTAGTTGAATAAGTAGTGGATGACGTTCTTGATCTACCTTCCAACAAGTGTTAATACCCATTCTTATATAGCTTATCAAAGAGGGAGAATCCATGTCCAGTCCTTTTGAGCCAACCAAGTGATCTTCAATCTTTCTTGACCTTAGCTCTAATACCATGCTGAGAAATCAATGCAAGTAGGTTAGGGTTTGATTCCTCTTTCTTTACAATTACTTGTGAATTATGTTGGTATATTTAACTTCTTTATTACATTATCTTTCTTCAAGAAATTACCAAATTATGTGTGTATGAAGATCACAAGAACAAAAGAGACAAGATGTAGGAACTACACCGGGGCAAAGCCCCTCTCTAGAGGAAAACCCAGTCAAAATTCTCTTCCTTTAATAGGTTTCTTTAAGACACTTCACCCTACACATAGACCAAACCTTTCCTCCACACCAAGCCAGCCTTTCCAAATCTTTGACCCAACAGTAGCAGCAACTTCTCCGCAGCAACTTCGACTATGCAACAATTCCAACAGTCACACAAAAAAACTTTGATCTCCTAAACTAGGGCACAAAATGGAGAGACCAGCACCAAAACTTCGATTTTCTCCTTCTCTATAACTTTGACCCAACTCGCACTCCCTTTGACTTCCTTGACCAACTTTGCACTTTTTCCAGTTGCAGTAGAGATATCTGACTGGCTTGAGAAGTGATGCTCCAAACGAATTTGATCTCCTTCTATTTATAGGCTCCAGGTGAAGCCAAATTGGTGCCCTTTAGGCCGACTTGGTGTGGAGGTGACATATTTCACATTTGACTCAATAATAAACATTTTAAAATGATTCAAAAGCCCAAGAAGGTTCTATTTAAATATAGAATGACTCTATTGACTCAATATTAATCCTAGGAGTCCACAATGGGAACTTTGAATAATATAATGATTACCCAAGCATGAAACCCATGCTTTAATAAGTCACTGATACAATAATAAAAATCATTTCTTTATTCTTTTGACAAGTACATTACATAATGACTCCAATACATTTTATGAAGACCAAACCTAGTTACAACATTCAACAAGGACGAGAGAGTAACATATCATTGAATGAGAGAGTTCGATTAGCCATCGAGGAGAGAGAGATGTGAAGCGAAATGATTGAGTGCCAATTAGGAGAGGGTGACATGGAATTTCATTTTAATAATTAATATTATAGTATCATAAGGATAATAGTAATATTAAATATATATATATATATATATATATATATATATATATATATATATATATATATATATATATTGATGGTTAAATTAAAAATTAAACAATTGAGATCGATTAAGGATAAGTTAAGTGGTTTTCCATAATATATATATGATTACCAATTGAAACAAGGTGACTTAATAATTTTGGAAAGTAATGGTTGCAATGATCGACATGACTTTCTATTTTTAGAAAGTCACTCCACAATAGTCATAAATGAAATTTTATTAAAGGAAATTCATCCCTTAGCTGCCAATTTTCGACATGTTCTACTACTTGACCATTAGCAACGCTTACACTTAATGTACATTCCATGCACTTCCATGCAAATTTTATTATTTTGACCTTTATTAAGTAATGTTTTATAAAACACTATAATCAACTTTTCTCATTTTGGGTGGGAAACCAGTACAAAATTTGTATTCTCGCCAACAAAATAAAAATGGCTATAGTGAAGCAGAATGAATTTCTCTAATACAATACCTCGCAATACTCACTAGAGGCCACCAATAATCAAAATAAAAAACACAAAGCAATATAGTGCAAAAGGAGGAAAATAATAGATATTGAGATGAGAAAGATCTTTAAAATTCTTCAATGTGATCTTTCTATACTATTTGAAGAAATGGGTCATGATGAATAGACCTAGCCATAGAAAAATTGTAGTTGATTCCAACATATAATTACACAACATAAATAAAGATATTTTATAACTAAGATTAATAAACTTCCTCTCACTTTCTTTCCCCCACCGCCCCACCTTCCCACCAGATAAAAATTTGAAGAAAGATGATGAAAGGAACACGATGTGGAGTGGGACATGCACAATATGTGGAAATGGAGAGATGGAGACGAAGCAACATTTCCTCTTCCATAATGAGGGATATAGCCACAGAAAAAAGGAGACAAAACTCAAAAAGAATAGTAGCCAAGCAAAATTCTATTGAACAATAAGTGATGGCATGGGAAACAGAGCACCAAGGGTGACAAAGACTAGAGAAAAGTTTTCATACGCCAAACCACCGAATTTGATGACCCAACTTTGAGATCAAATCTAGATCAATAGCACAAACGCACCTAATATCCAAATATTCAATTTTTGTTCTCCATATAATCCTTTTTTTCACTAATATAAATGAAACTTTTTGCATCGAATATAAGCTATTCCATCCTATAGGATGGTTCGCCTTGTGGACATTTTAATAAAATTATAACATATTTTATTTATCCTAGTAAACATTTCTGTTTTATTTTTATATTGCATAAATGTACTCTAAACAAGTACACAACCAAGTAATTCTTTTCTCTGAATCACACCCATACAGACAAATAAGATTGGCAATTTCCGCTGGCACATCCCTTGATCCCTTAAGTTGACAACATGAAGCCTAGGCAAAACATCATCAAAACATAGCAGTGTCATTTTTTGATAAACCTTGACTATAAGTCTTACAATTGAGAATTTACTGAATATATATAATTCATATGTTAATCAACTAATACTACTTATTATGATCATAATTAGCACTTGATAGATCTGTACCATCCAAATATATGAGACAGAAAACACCCCTGTATCAACACACATGCAAATACACAGGCCAGCTATGTATAAAATATTATTTCAAGAGCTAACATTCTTGTAGGAACATAATACTCATTTATAGTTTGATTGATGAATAATGTATATCAATCCTTTTTGCACAGTTATAATACAGTTGATAATGCTTTTTCTGTTGGATATTCTTTAATTCCTTTTAGTTCTAGAGATAGATTAAAAGTCTTACCTTATTCCATCCCCAACCATACAGTTGCCCATCTGCATCCAGAGCCATTGTATGTCGCCAGCCGCCGGAGATCTAGTAAAAGATATTCAGAGAAACCTTTCTATCAAAAAGACAGAACAGCAAGGAATATTTCACATACAGTACTCATAGCCATCAACTAAAAGCACAAAACAACAATTTTAACAAAATAAAAAACGCACTGGAGAAAAAAAAATAAAGTGTCCTTACAATAAAAGTCAATATTACCTATTAATAATCACCAAGAAAGTATATTATGTTTGGATATGTCATTTGAAGTTTCTGGATCATTTATAAGCATATCATATACTTATTATCCAAGTAAAACAAACATACACCATTCAATAAATCTAGAAGCTCCTTCAGTTCTAAAAATGCCGTAAAAGTTTTGCATCACATATTCACTAACAACATTGTATCATCACCAGCAACCAAACTAGTTGCGCAGTTAGAAAAGTAAAATACATAATAAGGTGTATTCCATGATGACATACATTCTAGGAAATTTTTCAATTACCTGCATCCACTTTTATAAAAGATATGATGTATGAAGGAAAATTTCAGCATTCTCATCAATGAATCACGAGCAAACCGTTAATGACCAATATTGAAGAATGGAGGAAACCACAACCTCATGAGACATGACAACTACAGATTTTCAATGGTAATCCCTCCAGCAACTAAAACATGGTCAAAATAAAAGCTAATTTTACCCAACAACAATCATCAGTAAAAGTGTGTTTAGATTCAATTAATCTAGAATCTCATTGGATTATGCCCCAGGGAGTTTCGATCACGTATTCACTAATGACATTAAATTGTTAACAATAAGAGTATTAACGCTCAATTTCACATCAAGATAGCCACATTATTTTTTCAAATTTCTCCAGCATTTGAGTTGATCTCATGCATGTTTTGAGATTCTGTCAAGGCCTAGTGTTCATGATCATTTGTTCCATCATGAGCATTGTATTACGTATGGCAATCAGCCAAAAATTATGACCATGTATTCCAGATAACCCATAAATCGTTTGGGGAGATCCCACCCGAAGACGGTTTTAATTGATAGATTAATTATTTTTGATGAGACCCCAAGTCTAAACTCAGGAAATTAGAATAATTAATGGGTATTAATCTAAACTATGGGTGCCACTTCTAGAAGAAGACGAGGATCAAGTCAAAATGATCTTAGCTATTGATTAGCTTCTAATCTGAGTGGTTCACTGTCAATGAGAAGATTATTTTAGGAAGCTTGAGGGTCATTTGGAAGACACACCGAGAGGATCAAGTAATCGAATTTTCTGAAGTGAGGAGTGCTCAGAGCAAAACTTTGATCGAGAAACTCTCACACAAAAGGGGCAGTGGCAATTTCGGTCAAAGGATCTTCTCCAGAGCCAAGAATACTCAGCAGAGAGGCATCGAGATACGCAGAGGAGGCAACGCAGTGCTAGAAAGGGTGACGCAGAGCCACGAAGACCACACGCAGAGGCAACGCAACATTTCCAGGCAGAAGTCCGAGATTTTGCTAGGAGATCGAAGATCTGAGCCGAGAGGGGTAGATTCAAGGCTCTTGAGAGCAAATCGATTTAATAGAGGAGGTGACGCAGTGTCCCAGAGTTCCCCACGTAGGCCTACATAACTACTATTGAAAAGTGTAACTAGGTCAGTCTTCATACTGACTATGTAATTAAGCGTCATATGGATAAAGGATCTAGTTATATGCTCCAGAACCTGGTCATGATACCTTGAAGAAATGGCTTCTGGACGATGTTCAAGGAACCTTCATAAACGCTGGGATAAATGGACTACACGTTGGCCTATATTATCAAATGGTGAAGTCGGCCTTCATGCAACATATATGGTCGGCCTTCCAACAGTAAAATGTGCTATATATATATATATATATGTAGAAACTACAGCTCAGTTGGAAGAAAAAGTGATGCGGATCTCTCTCTAATAAAACAATGTTTATGCAAACTTAAGATCAAGGATAAAATGTAAGTCTAAAATAGAGACAGATGCGGACATACTTATGATCAAGTACGGGTTCAAGAACAAAAAAATTGCAGATACATCTGTGATCAAATGCGGTCTTCAGGAAGGGTATAAGTGTGGGCTAAAGGACAGAGAAAGATGCGGATTTGTTGTGCAATGAAGTCTGGATTATATACAAATTTTAAGTAGCGTTCAACGTGAAGAAGTTGCGGCCACTCTGAAGGAAAGTGCGGATCCTGTGAATTAGTTGTGGATGTTGATGGACAGTGCCATGAAGACAAATGTGGATTAGTTGAGGGAGAACTCCATGAAGACAGATGTGGATCACGAGCTGCGGCCAATCCTCATTGATGCAACGTAAGGTGAACGCAATGACAAGTGCGATGTTTTACAGCGAACTTCAGGAATAGAGAAAATCGGTTCAGGGTATAATATATGCCAGAATACTCATAATAGTTTGGTCAATAACAGTTTGTAATAGCGAGAGGTTGATATACATAGTTAACGATTGTGAGCCTAATGTGTTCTTGTGTTCTAATAATTGACTTAATGAAAGATTGACTCAACTAAAAGAAGAGAAGACATAAGTACCTCATGTACATTCACAAGTAATTATCTAGAAGAGAATTTGAATTAACCTACAGCGTTTCAATTTCTCAACAACTACTACGCAGAGGCTATTGGGAGGACATTGTTTCAGCTACTGGATCAGTCGAGACTTGTAGTGTAGAGTGAGGTAATCTCACTAATTACTTATGCTGAGTGATATTCTCAGTACTGGATTATCGGCAAGGCATCCGAAGATTGTATTCAGAAATAACTGTTGCTTAATAATAAAACCCCCAGATTTGTTGCACCAGTTTTCTTGCATTGGGTTTTTCAGGGAACGTTTGTCCAAAAAGAACGGTGTCCTGCGTGATGTTTTTCTTTATTGCTTAGTTTCTTGTTTCGGCATATTTAATTAATTAAGTAAAGGCTGCATTAGTAATTTGCTTCAGTAGTTTCAGTAGAACACTGTAAATAACTTGTCTGTTTAATAGCAAGTAGATGAAGTAAGTTCAGTGGGTTGAAGTAGGATTCCGGACTTGGAATTTTCCAATGGTATCAGAACGTTGACGATGAAATAAGAAGAGCAGAGCCAACACTAGATAGGAGGTCAAATAGCTGCAAGAGGCAGAAGTTCAAATTCCCAAATGGATTGCGCAGTCCAGGCAATGAGGGCTGAATTTTCGAGGAAAGTCTCTATTTGAGTGAGTCGATAGAGACGATGGGCTTCCAGATCGAAATTTTTCCGTGGCAGAGCGAGCAACGTAGAGTCTCAGCATAAGTGCTGGTGGGACACAATTTTCGCAGGCAGATCTTTTGCTGGGAAAAAAGTCATCAGAACGAAGAAAATAAGCACAATAAGGGAATTTTCTTCCTCAAGGAGTTCCTAGCCAGGGAATTCTATTTTTCTGAGATCTGAGTAGCAGATCTGGGTAGGGAATTTATCACCTCGAACAAGGAGTGCATTAGCCAGTCCAACGCTGCGCAGAGGAGAAAGAAAGGGAGCAAATTCGACATTTACTTGACGCCAAAAATGACAACTCACGAGCTTAAAGATCGGGATCAACTGGAGGGAGCCTCCAACTTTGTAATCTGGAAGGCGAGAATTTCATACCTTCTAGATGAATACGATCTTAGGATTATGATTAATAGTACAGTAGTTGTGCCTGCAGATCCAGATCCAGATTTGCTGAAGAAGTACAAAGCTGATGTCGTGTCGGCTAAGAGGTTGTTCCTTAATGGAGTCAAGGATGTAATATTCCCAATTAGCCTTGCTAATTGGAATATTTCATTTTTGCTTTATTTTGCCGCTTTAGCTAGAAATAATAAATAAAGTGAGAAATAAGAGGGGTCACCTCACTTTAGTCACCTCACTTTATAAATAAGGTGTTCTTTTCCTAGTAGACTGACGTTGTAACTTAGAGAGGGGGCCTTGGGGGTCCACATGAATATGATGGGGGAGGCATCAGGCTGACCCAAGGTAAACTGCGCAGGTCAAAGGAGAGTAAGGACGCAGTTGAGTTTTGGAGGGAGTTTGGCATTATAAAAGGAGAGGTTCTCACCTCATTTGGATCATTCATGATTTGATATTATTATTGAGAGCTAGACTTCTGTCTGCTTCAGCACGCCGGTTGTTTAGTCGGTCTGCAGCACTGTTTAGTGCAACCGAGTGTCTCCGGTCGGAGATCTCACCCTTAGCCTCGGGGGACTTCGAGTGCCTGCCCTGGTAAGGTTATTTCTAGTTTCACCCTTAGCTTCGGGGGACTTCGAGTGCCTGCCCTAGTAAGGTTATGTTCTGAGTACACCTTTCAGTTTCAGTAGCAAGTAGCAGCAGTTTCTGGTGCAGATTTGGAGAGGAAGAAGCCCTCTTGTGGCTGCGCAGTTCTGAGGAGGAGGGACGCTGTTTCAGGAGAAGAGAGGACGCTGATCAGCCTTGAGAGTGAGGACGCTGTTTCAGGGAGGACGCAGTCCAGATCTGAGTAGAGAAAACGCTATTCCAGGAGGAGGAAGGACGCAGATCAGTCTTGGAGTGAGGACGCTGTTCAGCAGGGAAGCGAGGGCGCAGTTCTGAAGGCACATTGATAGATCCAGCCTTGGAGATTGTACATCTGAGCAGATATTTGCAGATCTAGTTTTGTATGGTGCAGATCTGGAGGTTTAGCCCTAGATCCAGCTTGGGAGATTGTAGATCTGAGGAGATATTGGCAGATCTGGCCTAGATCTGAAGAGATAACATCAGATCCAGCCTTGGGGGTTGCAGATCTGTAATATTCCCAATTAGCCTTGCTAATTGGAATATTTCATTTTTGTTTAATTTTGCCGCTTTAGTTAGAAATAATAAATAAAGTGAGAAATAAGAGGGGTCACCTCACTTTAGTCACCTCACTTTATAAAATAAAGTGTTTTCCTAGTTGATTAACGTTATAACTTAAAGAGGGGGCCTTGGGGGTCCACACGTATATGAGGGGAGGCCTCACACTGACCCAAGGGTAACTGCAAGGTGAAGGACGCAGTTAAGTTTTGGAGGGAGTTTGGCATTATAAAAGGAGGGGTTCTCACTTCATTTGGAATTCATGATTTGATATTATTATTGATAGCTGGACTTCTGTCTGCTTCAGCACGCCGGTTGTTTAGTCGGTCTGCAGCACTGTTTAGTGCACGAGTGTCTCCGGTCGGAGATCTCACCCTTAGCCTCGGGGGACTTCGAGTGCCTGCCCTGGTAAGGTTTTTCTGGTTTCACCCTTAGCTTCGGGGGACTTCGAGTGCCCGCCCGAGTAAGGTTTGTTCTGAGTTCTATCTTTCAGTTCCAGTAGCAGAGCAGCAGCAGTTTCTGAAGCAAATCTGAGGAGGAGGGAACCCTCTAGTGGCTGCGCAGTTCAGTGAGGAGAGGACGCTGTCTCATCAGGAGAGAGGACGCAGTTTGATTCAGGAGGGTGAGGACGCTGCCCCAGGAGGGACGCAGTCCAGATCTGGCAAGGGAGAACGCTGTTCAGTGAGGAGAAGGACGCTGTCAAGCTTGGAAGTGAGGACGTTGTACATTTCTGAAGGAAAGGGTTGCAGATCTGAAGGTTCATTGTTAGATCCATCCATGAGAAGGGGAGATCTGAGCAGATACTTGCAGATCTAGTCTTGTATGTTGCAGATCTGGAGGTTTAGCCCTAGATCCATCTTGGGGAGTTGCAGATCTGAGGAGATATTGGCAGATCTAGTCCAGATCTGAAGGGTTAACATCAGATCCAGCCCTAGAGGCTGTAGATCTAAAGAGATATTGTCAGATCCAGCATAGATCTGAGGGTTTGGTAGCAGATCTGATAGGGGAGGACGCAGATCAGGAAGGGAAGGACGCAGATCTGGTTTGGAGGCTTCAGATCTAGCAGATCTGAGCATTCAGGAGCAGATTCACTTGGTAGGACGCTGATCTGGTGAGCAGACTTGGGAGAGGCAGGCTCAACAGCGTTTTCTAGGCCACAGTAGCTGATCTATCTGTTTGGAGGTCAGGGTGACTAGTGCTCCATCTATTTCTGCGCTGTCACTAGCAGAGTCAGCGTTTTTCATTGGAGAGGGTTTTCAGTTGAAGGTCAGCCATTTCATCAGTCTTCAGCCCCAGTACCAGCGCAGTTCATCTTCAGCATTCAGAGCAGCTAGGACGCTGTCCTTGTTGCAGCCATTATCTGTTGAGAGGGTCTCCACTTGCCTAGGGCAAGGATAGGTGCACTTACTCTGATATATTGTACTCCTCTCTATGTACTTTCTGATTAATAAAATGGCTCAGTTTCTGGTATTCCATGTGCTATGATTCAGTGATCTGGTTCAGTATTATATTTTCTATATCTGTATTGGTGTATTTCTGTTTATTACTGGTTATTCCCCTTTGGGGATATTACAGTGGTATCAGAGCCTAATTCTGGCTCAGCCTGTGGTCTATGACATCAGAAAAGAAATCATACAGAGCAATAGCAGTTGCAATTCCAGAAACGCAGTTGGAGAAAGGGCCAAAATAAAAAGGGTCAAATTTTGAAGTTTGGAATTAGGAAAAACGTTTTCTGGGTTTTTCTGGGTTTTGGGCGAGGATCACTTTCCCAAAATCCTAGAATTTTCCGAGTGGTTTTCAGTGGGTAAATCGGAGGTCGAAGTTAAGCAACAATATGGTTTTGCAGCAGCCGTGCAGTTTCTGAGGAGCCTGTAGACACATAGCAGAAAAAGCTGATGGCAGGTGATGTGGATAAGAGGAGATTTAGGGAGACAGAACAGCGGAATCCAATGGAGGCCATGTTTGCAAAGTTGACTGAGAAGATGGATGCATTCATGCAGGATGTAACCAAGAAGATTGCAGAGGGGACGCAGAGAGAACCCCCTAGGGTCTTCCAGGTGGGGGAAGGATCGGGCGTGTCTAGTTGCATACCGAATGCTATTCCCATTGTGACAGCACAGAGGGTCGATTCCACACCCACGCGACCTACCATGCCTACCTTTCCGGTAGAGGAAGAGGAGCAAACAGCAACAAGAGATGGGGATCTAGCTCAACATGCGACTCTGTTTGCGGATTGGCGGAGCATGGGACAGGAATTCATGGATGCTTTTCCTTTTAATCAATATATCCGGTTTCGATGCGGCATCAAACCCCCGGAGCAGCACCAGCGCAAGGGGCACGGATACCACCATGATGACCACCGCACAGCTAGTAGAGATTATGTTCAGCTCCAGCGTGATAGTAGACCTCACGACTTTCACAGAGGGAACAAGCCCTCACATGATAGGGGCTTACAGCGCACAGTGGACAGATTCCATCTACCGACATTTGACAGGTCATCCAGGCGCTCAGAAGAAGCTTGGGTGGGCAAGTTGGATACCTCTTTCCAGCTTGACCGAGTATCGGAGAGGGAAACCATTAAGATGGTTACCTCACACTTGGAGGATGAGGGCACACAGGATTGCAGAGAGTCTGAGGTTACACCTAGTGTGACACAGGACTCACCATCATTGGAGACTTCCTTGACCGTGCCGGTTGATATCATAGTGGAGGTAGAGCCTACCACGGTAGAGCCATCCACTGAGGTGATGACTGGAGCCATGTCCGAGTCTTCGGGTGGTAGCAGCACACAACAGATGGGTGAGGTGTCAGGAGATGTATCCACCCTCGATGAGGTAATGGCAGGTACAGAGATATTGGATGATGGTCGCAGACAGCAGTATCATCGGCTTCGGACAGACTTTCGAGTTTTGAGGGAGAAGGCCGCGTCGGTACGGGAGACCATTTGTTTACAGGACCAGGAGCTGGAGGGTATGAGAGCGACTTGTGCCAAGTCGGCGGCCAAGTTGGTCCACATTGGGGAACAGCTGGATTCCCTGATGGTACAACCAGAGGGCACAGTGAAGCGTCAGATCATTCCCCTTCAGGTATGCATGGATGGGACTGGCAGTGCTGTTGAGTCATCTCTTTCCGTTGGAGAGAGAGAGGCAGAGCCACCTAGTCAGATCTCATATGTTGACTTGGATAGCGGTATGAGACGATCAGAGTTGTACAGGGTACAGCATCCCTATGTTGAGATTGGATGGAGAGAGATTTTGAGTTGGTACTCGGTGGAGCGGGCTATGGAACACAATGATTTGGTTCCCTTCTCACAAGAGCAGATAGAAGATGGAGGACATCTTCGGATGGATAACATCTCTCATGCTTGTGTTGGACATCCCTTGAGCCATACACATCATGATGGGAGGTTTTTGCTTACCACCTATTTGATTCTTGATAGGGTCTCATTGATCCTTGAGAAGTTTATATTTCGAAATCCCATAAAGTGCAGAATCAGAAATTTGATTTGGGGGGATGGTAGCCCTCATGGGAGGAGTACCAGGATGAGGAGAAGGAGGCATCCACGAGTGATTGAGTGGATGGGGATGAGGAGCAAGGAGCTAGGAGGCTACTTGCAGATCTGTACTACCAGGCAGCAGGAGGCTTGGCTGCGCTGGTTACTCTTGAGGGAGTTTGGCCATCACTTGTACTTGCAGATTTATGATACCGGGCAGCAGGAGGCTTGGCTGCGCTGGTTACTCCTGAAAGAGTTTGGCCATCACTTGGCAAACACTCTTCCTGAGAGTAGGAGGTTGGGGAAGAGAAGGATGGATACTTGCATCATTGAGCAGCATAGAGTATGGAAGCATGGTGTTGATGTGTTACTCATCTCATTCATTGTGTCTTCATCACATGAGTTGCATGATGGAGGTATAGGGAGGCAACACAATTTCTTGTTGCTTTGCTGGGGAGAGCAAGGGCAGATCAGCCAGGACTTGCAGTGTAGAGTGGGGTAATCTCACTAATTTCCTCTGTCGAGTGATATTCTCTGTACTGGATTGCCAGCAAGGCATCTAGAGATTGTATTCAGAAATCATTTTTACTTAATAATGAAACCCTCAAATCTGTTGCAACGGTTTTCCTGCATTGTGTTTTTCCGGGGACGTTTGTCCAAAAACAACAATGTCCTGGGTGATGTTTTTCTTTATTTCTCATTTTCTTGTTTCCACATATTTAATTAATTAAGTGAAGGATGCAGTAGTAATTTTCTTCAGTATTTTAAGCAGAACACTATAAATAACTTGTATGTTTAATAACAAGTAGTTGAAGTTCAATTGGCTATAGTAGGATTTCGAACTTGGAATTTTCACAATGTGTCATCACTAGACCATGCCTCCTGATTTAAGTAGTGAGTTTTTATACTTAGGTGGTTTCTTTATACACATGCCCCTTGTCATGGCTCATCCACTTAGTCCCCATTTGAAAGCTAGTCTTGCTCTTAAGCCTCATACCAACCATCTTTTAGACATCATTTATGGCTAAGGTGAGTGAACTTTGGTCTAGGAGTGGCACTATTGGAACACGTCACTTAAACCCCTAAGTATCTTCACTATACCACTATGTAAAAGTTGTGCTACTATACTGTAAAAGGTTATCATAATGCTACCATACATTATAGTCTGAAATGCTACCCTTTGGCCCAGACAATTGTCTCCCTGGCACTTTTGTATTTTTTCATATGAATTTGGCATTTCAAATCACCAAAAAACACTTCCACAAGGAGCTAGTTACCTCTCCTTCCGCAGGGGTACCTATATTCATTGCAGCATTCTTAAACACCATTGTAAGCCCACAATCACAAGGCAGAAACCATGTAACAACCACGTGAGATTTTGTAGGAATCCTAGACCATGTGTCATGTTAAGTCTACCTGTTTTTCGTTGAACCACAACCGTTCCCTTTGAGTTCATCTTAACGAACCATAACTGGTCTATTCAACAAGACGAACATAACCCATGTTTTAGAGTTTTAAAATCCTCAAGGACATTAGAAACTATGCACTTTGGCGTGCTGCCATGATATGACAAGTTTCAAATGGCATGAAAGAGGCAAATTTTGTCAAAATTTGAGATGCAGTATACCAAAATTGGTTTACAAAATGAGAGGAATAAAACCCATGTCTCTATTTCTCCAAATTCCCAAGGGCATTAGAGATCCCACAAAGGGCATGATGATGTCATATATAGTGGCGTTATCGAAACACGGGGCATAATTCAATCAAATGAATCCAAATCTAGATAAAATAAGGTCAAGTTACAACAAATCTAGATAGCAAAATTGGAAAATTCATAAAGGCATCAAAGAACTATAAAAAGTTAGTGAAGTTCAAGTTACTTTGCATGGAAAAGTCAACGTCAAAGGATGAGAAAGTTGTTGGAAAAATCAAGTAGAATGTTGCAGCACTAAAGGATACTTTCTCCATTTGCTTAGCTTCTAGATCCTTTGCAAGTGGACATTGGGCTTCCTTGGGTTTTTTGAGAGCTAGTTTGACCCCTTAGTGGGAAAATTCTTGAATTTAATGTAATATTTTATAAAAATTTACTAAGTCTCCAACATGTTGATGACTAGTAAATAGTATTGTCTAGAGTGAGTCCAACTCGTTATCTAGTCGTTAGAATTTTTTTTATACAAGACTAGTCTCTCCTCTAACAATTGTTGTTGACTATCAGATCACTTAATACTGTAATATCCCTAATGGAAAATATAACAGTAGATACCAGAAATGAACTCGAACAACAAAAATAATCACAAATAAACACATAGCCAGCAAATTGATACACGAAAAGATGTCAATAAAATCACTGAGTCGTTTTATTTATCCACTGGAAAGCGTACATTAGCATGAGGAATAGTGAAACCTAAGCTTTCCAAGCAAGCGGAGAAAACCCAAAAAAAGATATCTGACCCAAATGATAAATGACCCCAGCAATGATATAGACAGCACGGTGAGAAGACTGTTGCAAACTTACTACAACAAAACTGCTCTCTCGAAAACTCCAATGTAGCACAGTGAGATTTCTGAGTGAAATATCCTCAAGAGTGTTGGGTTTTCGGCCAACACCCACTAGCAAACCCAAGGGTTTCCGGCATGGCGCTTAGAAGTTGGGAACTACGTTCTCCAAAACTCATCAATAAAAAATTGCAATAATCCAAGCTATCCCCCAATGGTCTCCTCCTCTTTTTATAAATCTATTGGACCCCACTAGGAGCCTTTATTTTATTATTATTTTAATCACTAGTACCTTTTACCTCCTTTTATTTTAATTAAAATACCTTTTTAATTTAGGAAAAAAGGTAAATCAACCACCATTCCTCATCGGGTCATCGAAAGCCACTTCCCACCATCTCATTTTGTATATTTTCTCGTTCTAGTTCCAACGACCTATTACACTAAGGTGTTCTATCAAGTATTCCTCCTGAAATGCCACCTTAAGTGTAAGTACTTGAGTTAGGCTCCATAATAACCCTGTTTTCCGAAAGTTGTTGGAATGCAACTTAACAAAAGACAAGTTGTGCGGATGATGATATATGCCAAGTGAATGCCATCAAATCCCAAAGAAACTCCTCAAAACCACACAAAGCCCCGCCAGAAGCTCCTGGACCTGTTGATGGAGTAAATCTGCTCCTGTGACCTAGCTACCTCCAACCATGGAATTCCATCCTAACCACACGATAAAGGAAACTAGAAAAAGGAACATGACAAATCATCCCGCCACAAGATTTCTTGCTTTCAAGCAATCCATATCTATCAACCAACATGGTGGTCTTGTCCAGTTGAGAACCAATACCTCGATCCCATACAAACCACTAGGTGATACCATGCCTCCGTGCCCACCCAACCATGAACAGATCCCTTAATGTTTGGATCCCAGACTAAACTCTAACTCGCGCTGCCATCAACAAATCCCCCTGGATCCCAACACCACCATGACCAATCATCAACACCACTATCCCATGGCTCCAACTGTGCCTTGTCTTTGGCTGCAGATATTGCTCCATCAAACAAATACCAACTCATCACTCCTCTCCAATCCAACTCTTGACACAAACCAATGCCAAACCTACTCGGTCGATGTTGGTTTCGAATGTTGAAGAGTTGTCGGCCTACGTCCCACTGCCAACTAAAACATGCAATATCCCTCACATCTAAAGGCTCCTGATGCATTACGTCCCTGGCTAAAAATATCACCCCATCAGTAGGGTAATAACTCAGGATCTCTCGCCACTCCAGCTCGTGGGAAGAATCTAGTGCATGGACAGCTGTGTATAAAACAAGTTCTACTATGCGGATGTTGGTCCATGCTCAACTCCAGTCGCTCTGACTGATCAACCAACAAGGAAAGCTTTGCCCCTCTCTCTCAGAAGGATAAAGGTGGGAAAATGGTGTCACAAGCCCTATATATCTACTCCTTGAGAGGGATGACACTAGTATCTCTTGAATATCCCCACTCATTTGACTAGAAACTTTCTGTTCCTCCATTCTACCAATCTCCTGCAAATCTGCCTATTAGTCTCTAGCACCTCCTAATGACAAGTGTTGACAACTCCACTGGTTGCTTGTGCATCTGTCAACTCCTCCCCAATGGCTGGCCCAAAGGACAACTGCTCATCCTCCTCCCACATGGGCTCAACATGAGCTGCTAATTGATCCTCAAAAAATGAGCCACTAGTTGATCCTCAAAAAATGGCCCTTTACACCCCACCATAAGCTGCTCATGCTGAATCGCCACTAGTGACTTATCTCCCTGAATGTATCCCATATGGTCTACTTATTACTCATCATGCACATAGGAATCTATATCCGACCTGTTGTCAACAACCCCATATGATTGCTCCCACTCCTCAAAGGTCTTTTCATGCAAGTTAAAGAATTCTGCATGCAGCTCTTGTCCAACCATGGATCCTTCAATCTTTTCCTCAATCAACTGACTAGAATTCTTTGCCATTTCTCGCTCTCCTACAATTTTTGCAGTCTCATCTGCTTCTCCGTCCACTTTACATGTGTGATCTGGAGTCCACGCTCCTTGACATGTCTAGCAAATTTGGTCTCTTCTCATTTGATTTCTGCTTTTTCTAAGGAGCCCTTTAGACTGCTTCTGCTTGGGCTCCTCATCACTCCCAGATCTGAACCCTCCAAAAAGTCTTCTCATAAAATTTCTTCTAGTGAGAGGGTCATCACTAAGGGTTGTGATTTGCCTCACCGACTCATCCAACTTTTGTTGGCCTTTGGCTAATCTATTCCAAGTTCTTAGCGGATCATCCATGTCCCTTAAACAAACTGAAATCTAGCTTGGAAGGACAACTCACTCTTTAATGCTAATGACAAAGATCCCCTCTGAGTTGGCATCAGGATAAATACAAGCCCTTGACTCATAATAGTCATATTATTTCAACACGCGTAAACCTCAAGAATAAACATCAGTGATGACCAACAAATCACTATTCTCCATTAGAATATAACCCAGAAAGTATGCTACAGCAACTTAGAAAAGAGAACAGATGTATATATCAGCACTTAAGATTTAGAGTAGTTGGTTAAAGACAGTCTGAACTCAATCTGTAGGAAAAATAACACACAGTTCATCCAACAGTGCTATTTAAAACCCACAAACAGAGGTATTCCAGCACTATCCAACTCAGAAATTCATCATAGGCACAACAACAAGCTTAGAAACTCGTCCTATATGCTGAGTCAATTTTAGCCATGCAAACAACAGGGAACTCGTCTGTCCTTCCACTAGAATTCATAGTCAATGCACAGAGATGAGAACTCTAACTCTGGCTGAAGAAAATCAACTCTAAAGTGTAATGCGGCCCTTTAAATCAGCTACAGATCTTGAGACTATGCGCTTGAATTGATATCAAATACCTCCTTTGCGTGTGCTTCAGGTTACTCAGTTTATTCAAGCAAAAATGCTACCCTCCAACCAAAACTCGACCTGCTTGAAGATTAGACCCACGGCCAACAATGGAAGATGCAGTCAGCTGGGAACAAAGGAAACTCATCTCTATAACCCAGTGAACTCGTCCACCTTCAGGAATGAAGAACCTGACCTCTATTAAACTTCCAGAACTCGTCCTTTCCAGCAATAAACTACTATAGTTTAGTCAGTGCATAATATCAACCGAAACCTGAGGAAACACATCAAGTTGAGTACATTTCAGCAAGAGAGGAACAGTGGTCTCCTGCAACAATGCAAAACACAACTTCAGCAAATATACAACCCACTTCCAGCAAGACTATCAACAACAGATCATCCTTTGTCTACGCTCACAATCTTCTGAAATTGCACTCTGGTCACAACTTCTGAAATGAAGATAGCAATTCAGCCTGTAGAAAATGACAGATTCAGTAACTTGACTTCTAAACAATGCACACTTCTGCTAATAAACCTGATCCCACAATTGTAAAGATTGGGGATTTGATCTCCAAAGACTGGGAATTCGATCATACAATCACTGATTCAAACATTCATTTTTGCATACAAAGTTACAAACCCTTCCACAAAATCAATACTCCACATTCATGACTAGGCACAAAGTTATCTGCTCAATTTACATGAGATGAAGGCGATCTGGTGTGTATGGACAGCTTCTACCACGGGTTCCCAAATTGCACTCCAGTCAATATGCTTTGGTCTGCTGCTACAGGGATATAATTGCATCAGTAGGCACTGAGTATTATGACAGGCTAATACTCTACTGTGTTTACGTGCTCAGCCATAATGATATTCTGCCACCGGTCCACGTAACTGGTTGTGATCTTACAAGACATCTCTGTCAATCAATCAAATCACGATGTTTTCCATGGTGCTCGCAGTTGCAAATCCTCCAATCAATAAACTCAGTCTACCACAAAACAGGGCTTGGCTTTGAATAACACGTGTTCTCTGCGCACTGGCTTCAGCACTGTAACACATATGCATCATGAGCACTTTTTCCATGCACCCTCTGTTGCACCTCGACCATAGACCTCTGCAAACTTGCCCCATGCTGCATACAAGCTAATGTGACCGGGCATACTTATCAAGCAGGAAGATCAACCACATGTATATTCCGCATACTGGATTGCTTACTCGAATGCACCACGATCTCGCAAAGCAGCCTAGTACCATGGCTCGACAATAGTCTATAAGGTTGCTGCGGTCACTGTGGATTGCACCACGATTATATTCCGGCCCTACTGTTACGTTGTATGTGGATTGTCTTCATCGCAATGAATCTCGAATTCCAAACTCGTTCAACAATTTGAACTGGTGTAACAGTCGAAGCGATTCAGCCCTCCAAGTAATCTGTCTGGCAGCCACGCATCAATTCCACGTTCCGACAATTCAAGATACAGATGACTCGTTCTTCAAGCAAGAAACGATCAATCAATGACTGCACTCCTGAAGATGATGTTATAACTAGGCTCTTGATCAATTGTGGCAATAGGACTAGGCTTGATTCCATCCGTTCTCTCAACAATTAAATTAGGCCGCCATTACACACGACAAATTGCATAGACCATAATTTGGCCCTTTCGAATTTGGCCCTCTAATCTTTTCAATTATTTCTTGGTATGCAGATTCGGCCTCAATTCATTGCCTCATGCCCAGATCGGTCACACATTGATCCAGCCACTTTGGAGTCATCACGCCATTGAGCAAAACACAAGTTGAATAACCCTCTAGCTTTCAAGAGGCCGTACAACATCAAGTTTGGGTGGGATGTAGTGGTAGAGGAGTACAGCTCTATCATGACTAATGATGTCTAGGAAGTCGCAACTAGACCATAGGACAGATCAGTTGTAGGTTCTAGGTGGATCTACAGGATCAAATATGCTGCAAATGGCAGTGTAAAGAAGTACAAGGCCAGGTTTGTGGCTAGAGTTATGCTCAGAAGGAAGGGATAGACTACGAAGAAACCTTCGCCTATTCAGCCATATATACCTCTATCAAATCCATTATATCCCTTGCAGCGCAGATGGGATGGGAGATTCACCAGATGAACGTCAAGACTGCATTCTTGAACCGGGTGATAGAAGAAGAGATTTACATTGAACAACTAGAAGGCTTCAAAACACATGAGAAGAAAACTCATGTATGCAGGCTTAAGAAAGCCGTGTATGGGCTTAAACAGGCACCTAGAGCATGGTATGGTCGAATTGATGGTTACTTGCAGCAAATGGGATTTGTCAAAAGCGACGTTGATCCCAATCTCTATTATCTCACAGTAGAGAATGAGCATCTAACTTTGGTTTTGTATGTAGATGATTTGTTTTTGACATGATCATCTAGGCTCATCAAGGACTGCAAGAAGACTCTGGCAGAAGAATTCGACATGGAGGATTTGGTGTTGATGCACTATATTTTAGGATTGGAAGATTGGTAGCAGAAGGGAGAAATCTTCCTTGGGCAAGGGAGATATGCTACAGAAATTCTAAAGAGATTCAGAATGCAGGACTATAGACCCATGGGCACTCCAATGATTACCAATTGGAAGAAAATTCATGCATCTGAGGATAAAGAAGGGCACCCCACCTTGTACAGGCAACCCATAGGGTCTCTCATGTATTTCATCAACACCAGGCAAAAAAATTGTTACATTGTTAATTACCTCAATCAGTTCATGGTAGAACCAAAAAGGGTGCACTAGGCAGCTACAAAGCATGTTCTCCGATATGTGCGAGGAACAGTCAGATATGGATTAAAATTCAACCAAGGCAATGATATCAGATAGAGTGGATTCACAAATGAAAATTGCGCAGGTAGTTCGGTAGATCGGAAAAGTACCACAGGGTATTGTTTCAATATTGAATCAGGAATAACCTCCTAGTGCAGTAGGAACTAGAAGTTCTTAGAACTGAACTCAGCTGAAGCAAAATATATGGCAGCTAGCGCAGCTTCGTATGAGGCCATATAAGCTTAGGAATCTGCCTGTGAATTTAGTCATAGGGAATATCGAGGCGACCATCATTCTATGTGATAATCAGAGTTGCATTAAGCTCTCTGAGAATCCTGTTTTTCATGATCAATCGAAGCAAATCAACAATAGTTGTCATTTTATCAGAGACTGTGTTTAGCGGGGAGCAGTACAGTTGCAGTACATTCCCACAAGAGATCAGGTAGCAGAAATTGTCACCAAGGCCCTAGGGAGAATAAAGTTTGTTCACTTCACGGAAAAGATGGGGATGGTTGAAAATCCGTTTCAATAGCAGAAACGGATGGTGCAACACTTCAGAAGGACTTGTAGTACAAATGCCACAATGGTAATGGCAGTGTCATGGGAAACAGTATAGTTGCTGCAGCAGCGCGATGGTTGGTGGACAGCTTGTCAAGCATCAGCGGCGCGGAGGATGCTTCAGGTTCAAAACAATATGCAACAGGAATGTTGTTAGAGCTCTTTCCTCGCTAAGAGGGAGTTGATTTTTAGTACCATCAGAAGTGATCTAAGTCTCAAAATTTGTGGAGAGGCTTAGGCACATGTATTCCAAAGAACCCAGAAATCATTTATGAAAATTCTACTCGGACTGTGTCTTATTAAAATAATTAATTAAATTAATTATTTTAATGAGACCCTAAGACTAAACTTAGGAAAATTAAATAATTAAAGGGTATTCATAAAACAGAGTATGAATCTTCTAGAGAACATGGATCAAGTCAAGTTATAATCTTAGCCGTTGCTTAGAGATCTAATCTCGGTTGTTGATGTCGATTTTCTCAGTGGCTCAAGCTTAGCAAGAGAAAATCGATCAAGAGGGAGAGTTTCCGGTGGAGGAGAGACAGAGAGTGTTCAACATCAATCTGGGGTGCAAGAGCAGGTGACACAGTGAAAGGAAGAGACAGCACAGACTCCAGAGGAAGAAAGGGAACAACGTGGAGGGGTGACGTAGTTCCGCAGTACCCACGTAGAGCCAACACAACAATGACATAGGTTGCCCAGAAGGGTCCCTCTTGCGTCATTTCCCATGAGGAAATTTTGTGGGAAATTTCTCCCTTGTTATCACAGATAATTCTCTTCAATACTATTGATTGTAAATTGTACAAGAAAATTTTTGTTGAAGAATAATAGAAACCCCCATTTGTTGCACCAGTTTTCCCACATTGTGTTTTGCTAAGAACAATTGTCCAAAAACCTCCGTGTCATTCTTGTGCTAGTATTTTCTTATAATTTTGCTCAGTAATTGTATGGTGAAGACTGCAGTTGAATTTATTTCAATATCTATTGAAGAGATTTTTCTAAATAACTTATTTCTGAATAATAAGTAGGAGAAATAATATCAGATATTGAAGTAGGATTCCAAGATTGAAATTTTCACAATGCAAGGCTATGCAACTAGGAGTAGTGGGCTGCAGAGGAGCATGGAGAAGCATGGTGGTGTGTCGTAGCATGTTGGTTTACACTGTGGTTTGGCTATTGACTCGTCGGCTCGGATAAGACTTGGGAACGACCCATATAAAACATATGTAAGGCTCTTCAAAATGCAAATAGAACTTAAAATATGGTAAATTTTAAGCGCAAAAAAGAAACTAATGGCAATACCAATCCTCATAAGTTATAAAAACCACAATGTATGCAATAATTCATAACATCATCTCATATCTATAAAAGTACAAAATAACATATTTGATTTTTGTAAGCAAAACATTTAGATACTAAATATAAGAAAAGGAATCATGATTCCATAATTAAAACAAAAAATGTCAGCAAGTTCAAAATTCAAATACATATGCCATAAATGATAAATAATTGTCTCATAACAATCTTGAGCCTCATCACTCATGGACGACCATGCCTACAATAAGTCCTCAGGGCGCTCGTGCTAGGATTGAAATGCTTAAGCAATTGTGAGGCAAGTTTATTTGGAGTCTCCATTTGATATGGCAAACTAGAGAGATCCTCAGTCTCTTCATTAAGCCAACTCAAATCAAGGGACTCCTCCACAACCCAATCGAACTCTAAATCAATAGTATCCAATAAAATCGGATCTGTATCCTTTGGTTGCACTTGTTTTGTGAGCATTTGAAGGTTGTACTAGATGAAAACCAACTTCAGCAACCTCTCATGCTCCAACCTGTTTTTACTTTTGTTGTGGATGTGCTCAAACACTGACCAATTGCACTCACAAGAAGAAGCACTGTAGGGTTGACTCAAAACTTTGATGGCCAATTCTTGTAATTGTGGTGCCACAATGTATCCACCAATGAGCTGTAAAAAAATAACAACAAAGATTATCAGTTTGCAATGCCAAACATATAAAAGAGAACTAGCAAAATTACAAGCTAAGTTCTAAAAATTTGCACTTACAAGGCATTTTCTTGTCCTTGAGACGTTGGCTTGAGTTGAATCCAAACATGCCAGTTGCTTCCTTGTACATATCTCATTGTATATTGATTTTGTCTTGAATATCTTGATTAGGGAACATCTTCTCAAAGCATATCATGACACCTATCATCACCTCGAGATCTCTTTGAATGTTGGACACATCATTATAGAATAAGCTCGGATTGCGATATGCTCCTACTGCATCCAATGGTAAATGTAGTTGTTTGTCCTACCTGGAATCAATAATTTGCCATATAGGGAGATATTTAGATTGATTTCCCTTATAGAAAGTCTTGATGGCCTCTTTGACCCTGTCCATGCCCTCTTAAATATTTCCCATTGCAGGTTTCTCTCCATCCATCAATATTAAGACTTTCACAAGGGGCTTAGTGAAGCTGACAATTTCAGTGACTTTGTCCCACAACTGATCACCAAACACAGATGCTTTCACAGACAATGCTTCTGGTTTTGTGCAATCTTTCCAAAATACCCATTTTCGGTTACAAAACATTCTTCTCAAAGCTTTGGAGGGAACGAAAGTTTGTAGCAAACCGTGTGACAGTTGGGTGACTAAGTGCACGCTCTGTGAAGTCCCTCATGAGGTTCAACACCCAAGCATGATCCTAAAAATACTTGGTAATTTGCTTGCAGTCTTGCACAACATCTTGCACCCACTCCAACTTCCCAATGTCCTCTAGTATCAAGTCTATGAAATGGCCAGCACATGGAGTCCAAAATATGGTGGGATATTTGGCACAAAGCAACCTTCAAGCTGTCACACAATTTGCTTCATTGTCCGTGATTAATTGGACAACATTTGCAACCCCAACTTCCTCTAGCACATCATCCAACAATGTAAAAATCAAATGTGCATCTTTTACCTTTCTAGATGCATCAATGGATTTTAGGAACATGGTTCATTTAGGGAAAGCTCCAACAAAATTTATTATTGTTCTACCCCTTTGATTTCTCCACCCACCAGACATCATTGTACAACCTGTAAATTTCCATGAGCTTTTAATGTTCTCCAATTATTCCTTGACACACTAAAGCTCCTCATCTAGCTCTTTCCCCTAAGTGCATATAAGATGGGGCTTTGTATCGAGAGCCAACATGTGCAATGGCATACACCATGCATTAATAAAAATATGAATTTGCATAGTTGAAAGGAGGATTGTTATGGTACCAAAACCTCCGCATTACCATATATGCCCCCTTCCTCTTCTTTTAATTAAAACTATCCAAGGTTGGTTGAGATCCTAAAGTTGTCCGAGGAGTAAAGAAAGAAGACGTTATACTCTTGTTTTCCAATACCTAGACTTACCAATACCTGGACTTTGAATTTGTATTTCACTATGACATGAAGATCTACCTATCCCAACAATCTCATCCTTCCTTTTTTGCCCTCTTAGAACTTTCTTCTTTAATGGCTTCTAAAACAACTTCCATTTGAGTAGTGACTTCATCAGGGCAAATTTGACAACATCCCACACCATTCCCAAGAATTCTAGCTAAGTGGTATTTTAGCCTGTTTATGCCTTGCATGCATTGTGGCATTTGCAATATTTACACTTAACATGGTGGTCATTACCGACAATGATTCATTGACCATGTGCCCATGCTGGATCAGAAGACTTTCTAGAACTCGTTGGTGGCATGGTTACAAGATCTGGAAGAAAAAAAAAAAAAATTTAATTCATTTTTTCTTTTTTTTTCTTAAATTTTTTTTTTGTTTTTAATTTTTTTTAATTTACAATTTTTTGTGGGCGCTGTCACTGTGTTGCTCAGCGACACAACGGCCCTATGTCGCTAAGAAATTCATCCATATGGCATGTTGTCTGAGGAGGTGGCCCTCCCCAGCCCACAAAAAATGAATACTAAATTGAATAATTTTTTTTTAATTTACATAGAAAATAGTAAAACAATGTTCATGAAGCCTACCTGAAGCTAGGTCTGATCTGATGAAGCCTCCTTTCGCCTCATCCAAGAGCTCCTTCGCTATGGAATGCAGTGACTCAACAATCTGGCAAACACTCAAATGACAAGTGAATGACAAATGGAAGGGAGATACGAGCTTATAAAGCATTTTCTTCCCTCCAAATTCCCTTTTCCTCCACCTCGTTTCCAAAAAAAAAAAATCCTTCCGAGGCTCGACGGATATTACAGAGGTCTGATGTAGGACTTATACAAAACCCGCGGGTCCTATACGGCTATACAATTTGAATGTGGGTTTGACCGAGTAAGGGTCTTAAGCGCGAGTTCTATGCGACAAACCCTGCTCGTTATAGAAACTATGGGTTGTGCATCATTAAGGAGGGTTGACTTGCATCACAATGAGTGCCCGTCGGGAGTGTTAGGCATAGTCACACAAGAACGACACAAGATGGTACAGGATGGGACAGCAGAAGGAGCGGGTATCCAGGGGTGTATAAGGGTAGGTCGCAATGTACAGTGGCATGCTGAGGAGTATAAAGATACTCGATGGTATGCAAGAGCGTATGGTGTTGCACAGCAGGGTCTTGGAGTGTTGCTCCAAGGAGACTTGTGGACGGAGACACCAGGAATGCCTTTTAGTGTAGTTCACCTAGGATCGACAGGTACGCAAGTGAGCAACAATTGATCGTATCCGTGGGGACTCACATTCATGTCCTCCTTCTAAATCACTTACAGGAACAAATGAATTGGTTGTTGTCCTTTGACACTCGAGGCACGAGCAGCAAGGAACATGAAGCTCCCCTGAAATATTTAGATAACACTCAGCGCACTAGGTGAGGAACTTATCAGTGGTGACATTGATTCGATGTGCGAGTTGACAGACACATGTATTCCAAAGAACTTAGGAATGACCTCATGGTGCAGCAGGAAACAGAAATCCGTAGCACTGAGCTCAGTTGAAGAAGAGTACATGGCAGCAAGCACAGCTTCGTGCGAGGCCATATGGCTCTGCAAATTGCTCTTGAACTTACTCAAGAAGCGGATAGAACCAACCGGGATTATGTGCGATAATCAGAGTTGCATTAAGCTCTCTAAAATCCTGTGTTTCATGACCGGTCAAAGCACATTAACATTTGGTGTCAATTTATCAGGGACTATGTCCAGAGGGGAGCAGTACAATTGTGATACACTCCTACAGGTGAACAAGTGGCAGATATCCTCACAAAGGCTAAGTAAGATCAAGTTCAATTACTTCAGAGAGATGATGTGCATGGTCGAAAATCCCTTCCACTAGAGGAAAGGACAGTCTTCAGAAGAAGAGGGAGCTATAGTACGAATGTTGCAGCGACAAGGCAGCAGTACAGGAAGCAGTAGCGCAGAGATGAAGGGCAGCGACCAGGACATCTTCAACGCAACAGATGATGTAGGATCAGAGCAGTACAGCGATATCTTGCTTAAACACTTTCCTAGATCAGAGGGAGAGTTGATTTCTATAGCATCGGAAAGTGTTCTAAGTCTCTTTGGTAGAGAGACTTAGACATCAGTTATCCAAAGAACCCAGAAATCGTTTGTGGAAATTCCACTCGGATATGACTTTATTAAAATAATTAATTATTTTAATGTAGACCCTAAGTATAAACTTAGGGAAATTAAATAATTAAAGGGTATAAATAGAGCACAGTGTGAATCTTCTAGAAGACGAAGATCAAGTCAGTTTTTAATCTAAGACATTGATTAAAGATATAATTTGGGTCGTTGATTCATTAGCGAGAAGACTATAAGAAGAGACTTGAGGGCCATTTGGAAATCAAACCAGGGGCACTCTCAGTACCTGAAGGAAATCGATTCTGAAGCAAGGGAAATCGATTTCAGTGGGTGAGTTTGTAGAGGCTGGGTTGCAGAAGCAGAAGGAGGAGTCAGTTATCGAGACGCAGAACTCAGGAGGGTGAAGCGAAGGGTGAGTTGATCAACAGCAAGAACCCCTCCATGCAGAATCACGCAGTCCCGAGAGGGACTGCGCAAAGCATTCACGCTGGATGACACAAAGGGTGAAGGAGGTCACCCCGAGGGTCCGAAAATTGTTTGGAAGGTCTAGAAAATTCAGCCAGGTGTTTGCTAATTTTTTTCTCTGCTCATCAGACTCCTGTAAATGTACTTTCCATTTCTGAAGATTAATATAAAACTCTCATCTGCTGCACCAATTTTCCCACATTGGGTTTTTCCGAGGACAATTGTCCAAAAACATCTGTGCATATTATCTTTCTGTTCTTATGTTCTTAACGATAGTGACGATCTGCAAATGTGTTTATTTCAGAATTTACTGAAGCATTAACTTATCTCATAAGTAGGAGAAATAAAACCAAGTATTGCAGATCTTGAAAATTTCACAAAGCAAACCTCCCAGATTGGGACAGCTTGTGGGCAATTCTACGTCAAGAAGAACTCTATAGAATCACCAAGATGCAGTAGACCTCGAGATTGAGCAAAGTGAAGAAGGAAGATGAAGAAGATGAAGCCTTGGCATCAAAGAGGAAGTAGGGAAAGAAGAAGAAGGATATGTCCAAGATCAAGTGCTTCCAGTGTGGTGAAGTAGGACACTTTGCAGCAATTGTCCTCAGAAGAAAAAGGACAAGGAAGCTTCTTCTTCCAAGGTTGTTGTGGCGAATGATGGGACAGAAGATGATGCAGCCATGAGCGCTCATGAAGCACGAAAGTGGGGCGACATGAATCAGTAGAGTAGCTACAGAATGGCGGCGAGATCCTTGAGCAGCTCATCTCTTTGATCACATGCGAGTTGCGATAGCCTTAAGATAGTAGCGAGAAAAGTGGAGCAATGGGTGCATAGATCACGAACGAAGCAAAGGCAGACCTAAACGCTGGAAGGAATAGCGCAGTGCAGATGCAGTAGCAACACAGGGGGTGATGTGACTTTAGCAACACAGAGCAGAGTTGCTTACGTAGAGCAGAGCTGCAGCAACGTGGTTGCTCGAGGAGGACAGCGCAGCACAGCAACAGCGTGAGGGATTTCAGCACAATGGGTTGACTTCAACAGTGCCGAGGGAGTCTGCTTACAAAGTGCAAAGCTTTTGTTGTGCATCATCCTTCAAATGCCACCACAAATCAATAGCCTATGGAGCTTCAGTGATAAGGATGCAGCCCAACTGACTTGTCTGTCAAAGATTGGGAAGGAGATTCAGGTGTTTCTCTCAACAAATAAAGTTGCAGTGGAGCAGATCAACAGTGGCAAGGCTATGAGCAGCACAGATGCAGCAAATAGAGAGGGATCTGCAGTACAGATGTTGCAGCGAAAGTGGCAATGTCATGGGCAACAATACAAAATGGCACAGTAGTGCAGAGTTGAGTGGCAGTAGGCCAAGCATCTGCAGCACAAAACCAACGCATAAAATCTTGTAATGCATAGTGTGATGTATTGCTAGAGCACACTCTTGATGCTTAGAGCGAGTGTTGAGATTTTGTGTATTGGGGTAGCATCAGTTGTCCTCTAGCTCCCAAACTTTGTGGAGGGACTAGAGTGCACTTGATCTACAAGACCCAGAAAGTGTAATATTCCTAATTAGCAACAGCTAATTGGAATATTCGATTTTGTATAGTTTTGTCATCTAAAGTTTGTAAATAAATAAAAAGTGAGTAGAAAGGGTCTAACTCACTTAAGTGAAATAAAACATCCTCCTAATAGCACAACGTTATGACTTAAGGGGAGCCAAGGGGGGCCAAACACCACGTTGAGGCGGGGACCCACGTACACTCTAGAAGCTTCTGTGCAGATGAGGATGAGCACGTGGAGGAGAGAGAGGCTACGTTGGGGTTTTTGGAGGGAAACCAACGTTATAAAAGATGGAGAAGCCTCCTCATTTGATTCATTCTGGAGTTGATGATTTTGAGCTAGACGTTTGTCTTCTTGAGCATGCTGGTTGTTTAGCTTGTCCGCAGCACTGTTTAGTGCATTGAGTGTCTCCGGTCGGAGATCTCGCCCTTTGCCCCGGGGGACTTCGAGTAACTGCTCGAGCAAGGTTAGTTCTTCGGTATTTTGTGAGCAGTTTTGTTGTTTGGGTTTGTTACGGAGCTGGAGCTTATAGAGACTGCGCATTCACTGGGAGAGAGGACGTAGTCCCTTTTTGAAGGTGCTCCGGATCGGGGTTTCTGCAGGATATTCAGCTGAGGGTTAGCCTTTGCCCACAGGAGGATTTTGGCGGAGTTGAAGGTGGTGTTTCAGCTATTTCCATTTAGCCTCTGCGCAGAGCCTTGGAGGCCAGCGTAATTCCTTGAGGAGGCATTTTCTGGTGATTTTTGGGGGTTGGCCATTTTTTATATGGTTTCTGGGTTTTGCCTGGGTTGGTGAGTAGAGGAGGTTTGCAGATTTTCAGCTCATTCTGACAAGGGGATCAGCCCCTACTCTTCAGTCCATTCCAGTAGTAGCAGCTACACGGCAGTTTTCCAGCAACTGGGATGCAGTTCATAGAGCAGCCATTTCCTGTATTTTCTAAGAGTGTTTTGTCACTTGCCTTGAGCAAGATTAGGTGCCATCACTCTGATCACCTATTGTACTTCATTATATTTCTTAGATTAATAAAATGGCTCAGCATTTCCTCTCTATGTTTTCTGGATGAGTTGTCGTAATTTCTTTCTCTGTTATTATATGCCTGTTGCACTATTATTTATTTATATTTCTGAGCATTCTAGTTCCATACCACTTGGTGTGTTTGTCTTTCACTCTTAGACAGAGTCTGGAAAGGGCCAGGTAGCCTCCAGATCTCGTCCTCTCTCAGAGGCGGAATATCCGGTAAATGCCCTCCCAGTCCATCTCTGGTTGGAGTTTGCCGTGTTTTAGAGATATCCTCGAAACGAGATATTACAGTGGTATCAGAGCATAGTTCTGGCTCAGCCTGTGGTCTATGACACCAGGGAAGAGACCATATATTTGTTACAGAGGCAGCAAGTACAGAGACCGTGAGCGTAGGTTGGAGAACACCTACGGAGAGGGAGACTGTGTTCGGGTGGTGGACACAGAGCAGCAGAGAGAGCCTGTGACAGAAGCAGAACAGGAGGAGCCTGTATTAGATTCAGAGCAGAGAGGGCCAATGGCAGATGACACAGAGGCCAAACAATTTGGGGAGGCACTCCTCAAATCAGTACAGGATTTAGCCAGATAGATTGAGGTGATGGGTCAGAGATTCACTGCTGTAGAGGCTAGACAGCGTGAGACCCCACGGGTTTTCTAGGTAGGAGAGGGATCAGGTACATCCCATCATTTGCCGGAGCACAGTGTTGCTCAGCGTGATACTCCTCAGTCGATGGCATCACGTGCACCTACCCGCTCTACCATGCCCACTTTCTTGGGAGCAAACACTGGCGCAGGAACCCAGCAGGAGGCAAAGCCCGGACACATGGGCGAGTATTTTGCAGAGTATCAGGCCTATGGGCAAGAGTTTAGGGATGCTATCTCATTCTGAGATTTTGAGCAGCTCTAGCAGGATAGTAGACCCCACGACCATCATAGAGGGCACCGGCATTACCCTGATGGAGACTCCCACCGTGCCTCTAGCAGATTTCATTTGCCTACGTTTGATGGATCATCAAACAGTTCGGCAAAGTCTTGGCTGGAGAAGTTGGATATCTATTTCTAGCTTAACCAGATGACAGAGACGGAGGCCATCAAGGTGGCAACATTACATTTGGATGGTGAGGCCCAGGACTTGTGGTTCCATGGGATGGTTACACTCGGACACTCGACAGTGACAACACATGCCGAGTTTATCAGGAGGTTGATGGAGCGTTTTGACCGGAGGGATCCGGAACAACATTTTGTTGAGCTGACGAAGCTCAAGCAAACAGGGAGCCTAGAGGCATACATCGCAGATTTCTTGAGGGTTTCGGTGATGGTGCCAGATCTATCCACGACACGGATGATCTATATGTTTGTAGAGGGATTGGCAGAACCACTTCGTGGTCTAGTCAGATCTACTAGACCAGCTACACTCCAGGATGCCATTAGCAGGACCAGGGACTTATAGGATGCATTGCCCAGGACGCGGACACCTTATCCCCAGAGACAGGGCTTCCAGCCCAAGGGAAAGGATGTGAGGGTTCCTCCTCCAAAGGGGAATCCAAGACGGGCACAGATAGATGATGATGCCAGGAGGGAGTTGAGGAAGAAGAGGTTGTGCTTCACTTGTCAAGAGCCGTGGGCACCAGGGCATAGGTGTGCTACTAGCAAAGCACACTTCATTGAGGTCTTCTCCGATGATAGCGGGGAAGAGGATGAGGAGGATGATGAGGAGGCAGGAGATATTCAGACGGCTCAGGATCAGTTGCCGCCTCCACCTCCAGGGACAGGAGGTGCATCTTTTGCACCCACAAGAGGGGCCCTTGCAGCTTTGCGAGGAGTTCCCAAGTATTTGACGATGCGCGTACGAGGGACAGTACGTGGCCAGCGACTGTCAGTCCTGGTTGACAATGGGGCGACCCACAACTTCATTGATGTACAAATGGTCGAACGAAGGGGTATACCGACCGAGAGCTTTGACGGGTTTTCAGTTTTGGTCCCAGGAGCCCAAACGATGCAGTGTGCCCAGTATGTTCCAGAGCTGGCAGTGACAATGGGTACCTACACCGTGACCGATCACTTTTTTGTGGTCAACATACTAGATACCAATGTGCTGCTGGGTGTTCAGTGGTTGATTACTCTGGGGAAGGTCACCACGGATTGGGAGGCCTTAGAGATGGAGTGGGATGACAAGAAGACCGAGAAGCATGAGAAGATTTGTGGGATGCATACTTACCCACCTCAGACAGTTTCAGCACACCGGATGGAGGCAGACTTTCGGAAGGGAGACATAGAGTGGGCGGTTGAGCTGTGGGTATCAGAGGCAGAGACCACTGGTCGGACAGTTCATCCAAATATACAGGCCATCCTTGACAGGCATGAGGTAGTGTTTGGGGATATACCATCAGGTCGGCCACCAGATTGAGGGTTTGAGCATACCATTGAGCTTGAGCAAGGTATTCAGGCAGTAATCACTACACCCTATAGGCATCCCAAAGCCTATCGGGATGAGATTGAGTAGGCCATCTAGGAGTTGTTGGCTCTTGGACACATCAAACCGAGCACGAGTCCATTTGCTTCTTCTATAGTGTTGGTGAAGAAGAAGGACGGCACCTTGAGGATGTGCATTGACTACAGGGCCCTGAACAAGAAGACTTTGAAGAACAGGTACCCTATAACCAAGATCGATGAGTTGATGGATGAGCTGAGAGGAGCTAAGTTCTTCTCGAAGATTGATTTGAGATCAGGGTACCACCAGATTCGCGTGAGGGAACAAGACATTCCCAAGACCGCCTTCAGGTGTCATTATGGGCACTTTGAGTTTTTGGTTATGCCTTTTGGGCTGACCAATGCACCAGCCACCTTTCAATCTTGCATGAACCATATCTTCCGCAGTCATCTGAGGAAGTTTGTATCTCCAGCATATAGAGGCAGTACTACACATCTTGGAAGAGCAACAGTTCTATGCTAATCTCTCCAAGTGTGAGTTTGGGATGACGGAGATGTTATATTTGGGTCACATTATTGGAGTGGATGGAGTGAGGGTCCACGAGGAGAAGGATAGAGCCATCAAAGATTGGCCGAAGCTGAATAACGTGACGAAACTTAGAGGGTTCATTGGTATATGTACCTATTACAGGAAGTTCGTCAAAGGATTCTCACAGCTTGTTGCACCCCTTACAGATTTTGACGAAGAAGGGGGCATTCAGTTGGTCAGATACAGCGCAGCGAGCCTTTGATAGGCTCAAGGAGGTGATGAGTAGCTGCCCCGTGCTTGCATTGTCGGATTTTACGCAGCCATTTTTCTTGGAGTGTGATGCGTCGGGAGAGGGGATCGACGCAGTATTGATGCAGGGCGGACACCCTATATCTTTTGAGAGCCGGAAGCTCCTTCCACATGAGAGGTTGTATTCTATATATGACAAGGAGATGTTGGCCATCATGCATGCCTTGGCCAAATTCCGGCAGTATTTGGTAGGGAGCAGGTTCAAGGTGAGGACTGATCACAACAGCCTCAAGTTCTTTTTGGAGCAGAAGCAGCGACATGAGAGGCAACAGAAGTGGATCAGTAAGATCCAAGCATATGACTTTGACATTGAGTATGTCAAGGGTAAGAATAACGTGATAGTAGATGCCCTTTCACGTAGACCAACCACCTTATCTCTTATGAGCCTGGATACAGATTCGAGGGCTCGACTTTTAGTGGAGTACTCCAAGGACAGATTTGCATGTGAGGTGCTGGATGGACAGGTGGCGGATGACAGGTACAGGGTGGTTGATAAGGTCATCTATTACAGGGACAAGATCTTCTTGACTGAGGGATCTCAACTTAAGAAGAAGATACTCCAAGCATCACACGATTCTCCATTGGTAGGCCATCAGGGGTTTACCAAAACCTACAGGGCCATTAAAGAGAGGTTCTCATGGAAGGGCCTCAAGGAGGACGTACTCCTGCACATCAGGGAGTGCGATGTTTGTCAGAGGAATAAGGGGGAGATGAGCCATCCCGCCGGATTGTTGCAGCCTCTTCCCATTCTGGAAGGGAAATGGAAGAGCATATCGATGGATTTCATTACAGGGTTGCCCATGGCGCAGGGCAAGGATTGTATATTTGTCGTCGTTGATCGAATGACAAAGTATGTGCAATTTTTCGCCATATCCGCGCATTACACAGCGGCACAGGTGGCCGCGCTGTTCTTCAGAGAGGTTTTCAGGCTACATGGTCTTCCTAAGACCATCATCAGTGACAGGGACAGCCGTTTCATGGGCGGATTTTGGCAGGAGCTTTTCCGACTAGTGGGGGCAGAGTTGACACCGAGTACCAATTACCACCCACAGACGATTGGACAGACAGAGATAGTTAACAAGTGGTTGGAGGGCTACTTGCGTAACTATGTCAGTGGGCAGCAGCGAGCATGGTTGAGATGGTTGCATTTGGGGGAGTACTGCTACAACACGACACATCACATGTCTATTGGCATGTCACCATTTTATGCTTTATATGGGTACCATCCTTTATCTTTTGCTGATGTGATGTTCGGTGCTAGCAAGGCTCCTAGAGCCAGAATTTGGATCCAAAAGAGTCAGGACATCCTCCGAGCTCTCAAGGACAATATGGCTACAGCACAGAACCAGCAGAAGCTGTATGCCGACAGAGGTCGGGTGGAGAGACAGTTTGAGGTAGGGGACTTGGTCTACCTACGGTTACAGCCATACCGACAGTCATCGCTGAAGCATAAGGGAGCTGAGAAGCTCAAGCCTGGCTTTTACGGGCCATATAGGGTGATATGCAGGATTGGGCAGGTTGCGTATGAGTTGGAGCTGCCCCAAGGCAGCAAGATCCACAACATTTTCCATGTATCATGCCTGAAGAAGGCGTTGGGGCAGCAGGTGACAGTGACAGAGGAGCTACCACCTACAGATGATGAGGGGCACTTGGTGTTGCAGCCAGAGGCCATTATTGATACCAGGGAGAGGCAGTTACGGAGCAGGACGGTCCGGGAATTCCTGGTGAGGTGGAAGAATTTGTCGGATGAGGATGCCACTTGGGAGAGAGAGAAGATTTTGCAGCATCCATCACTTTAGTTGCTTGAGGACAAGCAACATTTTGCCAGGGGGGACTATAATATTCCTAATTAGCGACAACTAATTGGAATATTCGATTTTGTATAGTTTTGCCGTATAAAGTTTGTAAATAAATAAAAAGTGAGTAGAAAGGGTCTAACTCACTTAAGTGAAATAAAACATCCTCCTAGTAGCACAATGTTATGACTTAAGGGGAGCCAAGGGGGGCCAAACACCACGTAGAGGAGGGGACCCACGTACACTTTAGAAGCTTCTGTGCAGATGAGGATGAGCACGTGGAGGAGAGAGAGGCTACGTTGGGGTTTTTGGAGGGAAACCAACGTTATAAAAGATGGAGAAGCCTCCTCATTTGATTCATTCTGGAGTTGATGATTTTGAGCTAGACATTTGCCTTCTTGAGCACGCTGGCTGTTTAGCCTGTCTGCAACACTGTTTAGTGCATTGAATGTCTCCGGTCGGAGATCTCGCCCTTAGATCTATATACGACAAGGAGATGTTAGCCATCATGCACAAGTTTCCGTTGGTACAAAGGAGCGTAGAAGTGACAGCACAATGACTAGAGAGCGCCATATTCTGAGCAACGTAGAGCATAGTTGGTGTAATATTCCCAATTAGCGATAGCTAATTGGAAATATTAATTTTGATCAATTTTTCCTTCTATAGTTAAAATATAAATAAAAGTGAATAGGGGGATATAACTCACTTAGAATAAAGTGCACTCCCTAAAGTCACCTAGTAACATCAACGTTGTGACTAAGGTGGGCCAAGGGGGGCCAAGTGACCACGTGAAGGGGGGAACCCACATGGACTGCGTGAGCATGGCCAGCACAGTTGAGCTGGCAACGTAGGAGATGGTGGGGCCTAGGGTTCAGAGAGGCCCATCGTTATAAAAAGGAGGGGAGCCTCCTCATTTCCTCATTCGATTTTATGCATATTGAGCTGGTCACTTCGATTTAGAGCACGCTGGCTGTTTAGCTTCTCTGCAGCACTGTTTAGTGCATCGGGTGTCTCCGTTCGGAGATCCCACCCTCAGCCCCGAGAGACTTCGAGTGCTTTCTCGGGTGAGGTAGTCTCATCAGTATTTGCAAGAGGAGAGGTGTTGGCATTTCGTGGGAGGAGCAGAGCCATAGAGACTGCGCAGTCTTGAGAGGGAGGACGCAGTCCATCTTGAGGGAGTTTCGGGGTGGCAGTGTTTCGGAGGATTTTGGTCAGGAGATTGGGCAAGGGGCCATCCCTTGCTTATTGGAGAATTTTGGCAGAGCGGGAGGCCATCTTTTGGAGGATTTCATTCAGCCTCAGCGTGGCCCTTGTGAGGATAGCGTAGATCCTCAAGGGAGGTATTTTCGAGGGTCATCCATTCCAGAAACGCTCTCTAGGCTTTTCTGGGTATTGTGAGTAGAGGCGAATTCCAGAGTTTCAGCTCATTCCAAGTAGGGGAGCAGCCCCAAATACTCATTTTGTTCCAGCGGCAGCAACAGCACGACAGTTTTCCATCAGCTTGGACGCAGAGCAGAGAGCAACCATTCCTTTGATATTCTTAGAGTATTCCTACACTTGCCTGGTGCAAGTCGAGGTGCCATCACTCTGATCACCTCTTGTACTCATTTCTATTTCTCAATATAATAAAATGGCTCAGTATTCTCTCTATTTCATGTGTATTTGCTACATGTTCAGTTTATAGCATTTTGTATCTTGTTGTATGCTTTATATTACTGGCTATTTCCCTTTCGGGATATTACAGTTGGCAACAGTGTAGGAAGGCACAATGGAGAGTCAGCAGCATCGCAGAGGCTTCAGAGGACAGCACTAGTCAAATCTTCTGTACAAGAGGCATCCTACTGAACATTTAGTTCAGAATTTGGATGTTTTACAGTTGCAATAAGCAACTGTGTTGCGGTGCAGTGGCAGTTGGCAACATTATACAAGGTCAACAAGAGCATGGATGCAGCAACGCAATGTTGATGGGCAGCAGGGTCAGATATCAGCAGTGCGTAGGGTGATGTTGTAGAATCAGAGCAGTACTTCAGTTGGTTGTATTGCTAGAACACCTTCCTCACTAAGAGGGAGCGTTGATTTTGGGTAGCATCGAATGTGCTCTGTTGTCGCACAAAATGTCTAGGCACCGCAAAAACGGCTCAGATCGGGGGTTATCACCCTGAACCCCAATCTCTCTGTTTAAGTTCTCCCTATAGAAAACTAAGGGGGTAGACCCTATGGAAATGGAATCAAGGCGAACTAGTTGGGAACCAACCAGTTCGGGAGAGACAGTTAAATGACCAGATACTTGTAATAGATCTAGCAAGATTAAAGGATTCGATTAGATTTGAATGATTGATACAGGTGCCTTATAGAGTCAACTATCTCGCTAAGAATTTAGGACCAATTACTTAATTAGAAACTGTTGCTTGGATGAATAACTATCCTATATGCAATGCAGATCCTAAAATGTGGAAATGCAAGGAGAAAATAAGGTTATTTAGTGAAATGTGATGTTAAAACCCAAGGCACTTAGATTACAAATTATCTGATTTAACCACCAAGTACTTAAGCAAAAATGCCAATTATCAAGATGCCAAAATTTTCCCAATTAAAAGATATACAATTTGTCACAAATCCACAATAGATTATTCAATAAAGATATCGATCACACTTACTTGAAAAAATTCCAAAATTTTAAATATTCAATAAAGATTCAATAATTCAAGTAAATGAAACAAAAGTTAATTAAACAATATGCGATTTTAAAAGATAGCAAACAATTAAAAATATCATGCCAAAGATCATCAAACTCAGCTGAAGCATATGAAAGTATTCGACACTTAAATCTCAGCTATTAATCATTAATAAATACCATGAAATTTCGATGCTAAATTAAAACTTAGTCAAGCAATTTATTGATTAAATGATTTTCTAAAAAAATGCAAATCTAATAAAAAAAATTATCTTCTCCTATAGCTGAACTTAAGATATTTAAAATATTCAAATCATGTCAACTATAAGAACTTTTCCACAAGTAAATATTTTGCCTAGCCTAAAATTTGTATCATTTAAATGGCCCAAAACCTCAAGGCCATAACATAAACCTAAAAGAAAAAAAAAATTAATAAATGACCTTTAGATTTTATACAAGAGAAAAAAAAAAAATGCCTAATGTTATGAGTTAGCAAAAAATTTAAAAAATAAATAAAACTTTTTGACCTTTTTAAATTAAAAGATTTTGTTTCATGTTAACATTTAAAAAATAAATTAAATTAAATTTTTTAAATGTGAGCAGCTTTAAGAGTTAATAAAATCTTTAATTTTTTACAAAGGCGAAACTAAAAAAAATTGAACCTCATCAAAAAGTCAAACTTTATGTTATGTTATTTCATTTTTTGTTTTTTTATGTTATTAGGTTAAGGGAAGATAGATTAGCATAGAGCAGCGTGAAGGAAACTTGATGGTTCAAACTTCTAATTTTATTGGACTCCTAAGCACAAATTATGTCGTGCACCAAGGAAATCACCACCGAAGAGACCAAGAATGGACTTTATATAATGTTGAAAAAACAGTGTATACAATGACAATTATTAGACCTTTCTGGGAACTCTGATAACACTACCAAAAGACTGGCAAAACACCTAGTAAAATCGTAAAATAGGTGACCAAGAATGGACCACATGCCCAGTTATCGCTTGGAAACCTACTCTCAAATATCACTCCCGTTAGTCACTACTATCCCTAGTCAACCTCAAGATCCTTTAGATACATGAGGCTACACTATTTTGAAGTATTCTGTGTGTCAAAAATTGTTACACCAATTTCCACATCAGAAAAAAATTTAAAACTAAAAATTGACATTATTCTAGTTTTAATCTGATATTTTGGGCCAAGTTTTTATATAGAAAATCTTTTAAGTTTCCATTGTACTAAAACAAACATTTTTCCAATAACCAATACTTAATTACTAATAGAAATAAGAAATATAACAAATTAAATTTTGAATAGTCACAAAAAGCTTATACTACAAATGATATTAGGACATGTAATACAAACCTGAGTTATGTGAGAATTCCTTAAACCCTCGACACGACATGGAACAAGATGATCTTCATTATCACCATGACCCAGCTGTCCATACTTACTCCAACCATACGTGTACAAACTGCCACAATCTGAGATTGCAATAGTGTGGCGCCATCCACAAGCAACCATGCTAAACTTTTCTCCCTGCAAAAATAGTAGAGAAAGGACAAATGCATCCATGAGAACATAAAAAGCAAGAAACTCACAACAATACCACAGAAAAATATAGATTATGATAATTAACATAGGACTATCTTTTTCAAAACCTTTTTAAAGGACAGCGCAAATAGGCGAATTCACTGAATGTAAAATAGAAAAATAATGTTATCTTATTTCGAGAGTTCACCAAGATCTTTTGCTAAAAAACATTTTAGACTTGAAATAAATTCAAAAACCTTGTCAAATTCAATTAGCATTTACAAACTTTCCTAAGAATATTGCTACGTAAGATTACCTACCTTGCTAACAATTGGTTTCTATGATAAACAAAGGGGCATAAAACAACTCAACTATATATTAGTGAAGAAACTAAAACTCGACTACCTGGGACTTTAATAGCAAGAAACAAATTAAAAGTGCCCAAAAACCAAATCCTATAGTCATCAATTCATTCCAGTCTCTGTCACAACTTTAAAATTTGAATCTACGTTGGAGCCTTATAATCTCACATGTTATGGAATTTACTAATAAACAATTTTTTTTTATGTGATAATGCATCGTGGACAGTATAATAGGGCATGTCATTGAGATGTGTTCTAACCACAAAATTGAAGTATAAAAAGTATAAATAATACCTAGTCTAAAATCTATACATTTCAATATAGTACATAAACACAATCAAAACATATGCTAAAATTTGCATCTTACAATATATAAAATAATTTAGCCAATCAATTGTAATCTCAGATACCAAATATATATGTCTATGTATGTGTAAGAGTGAGAATGCTACATCTTAACCAAAAGTTTACCAATTCAAGTGAATGATTCAAAGGTATATCTCAAGCGAAGAGAAGACATATAATGTGCAAAACAAGTTGTTTTAAACTTTTATGTTACACACCTAATCCATTAGGGTTAGGTTGAGGAATATGAACTGTCAGCAGAAACTAAAGAAAGCTTGGAAGATGAATCCAACTGTCATAAAATGATAAAGTATTTATATCAATATCATTTTAATCAAAAAAAATTCCATGCTCATCTTAAATTACGGTGCAGTTAAATAGTGGTATCAGAACCTGGGCACTCTTCAAATCCTGTCATATGTACACCCTACTCTCCTCTGGTAATCCATGATGCCAGTTACTCTGCCAGTCTATGTGTTTCCCTATCTATGTGCCAAATCTGTCTACCCCCATTACAGATCCTGCCACAAGCCTAATCCAGGTGTGAATTTTCGCTAATTCCTGAGCTATTCTCTAAACAGACAGTTCTATTGAGCAAAGAAAATTTTTCACCTATCCAGAAAAAAGGGGAAAAAAACTGTAGATGCTCTTGCACACTTTAGAAACCCTCTGTGTACTCATTGCTCTTCAGTCGGAGCCCCTCATATTCACCTACATTACCTGATTTTCCTTTAAATTTGGTGGTGATATTCACCTCTAACTTGGTACACTTTGCAGGAAGATTAAAAAACCAAGGAAAAATATAGGCTATCCCAAGAAGAAAAATTCTCGGGTTTGGAGGGGCACAACCGAGTCCAAGGATGGAGAGCCTTTTGCAGCAAATAATCAACCAGGACAGTAAATTTAACAATGACCAAGAGAACTTCGACTAAAATTTCGAATAGCACAGTATGTTTGAAATCTTCATTATGTGGATCACAAAAAATATATATGGAAAAGAGAATGAATTTGGGTTTAACAAACAAGCATAATGGTTCTTTTAAAATTCAGGCCAAAGCTTACAATGGAAAATTGAAGTCTCAGTCAACAGTATCTGGAAGATCTTCTTCTTCTGGAATAGTATTGCCATATGTTGGTGTTGCATGTTTGGAAGTCATTTCATTTGGTTCCCATCTTGGAGTAGTTTCGGCTTTGTCTCCTACTTCTGAAATTTACAAATGTCTCTATGCATGTGGCTTCCCAATGCAACAACAACAAGCAGAGCAACCCTGATTTCGTTGATCTTAAGTTTTCGAAATGGTGTTCCACCCAAAGTGATGATAATCGACCTCATATTTACAAACAACATGCTCCATCTAATCCTATGCAATAGAGGTGACACAAACGCATTACAATGTTTGGAGTTGAGGGCAAAAGAGAAGGAAACGATCGCTTATCCTGACATGCATATATTCAAGGGAACCCAAATTACTACTAACCAGCAAAAATATATCATCGTTAAGATTGAGAAATGAATCATTTGGGATTTTTCAATGCATGATCTGCCTCTCAACAGCTGTGAATCTATTTACCCTGTATTGTGGGTCATCGTAACAACTCTAATACAAAACATTTTTGGACTTTTAGTAATTTATGGCCATAACATTTACTGCATCCCTAGACCTTATTTATGATGAAGAAATCCTCTGTTCTAAATTTTATGGACTTTCACTCACCTTCATGGCATGACGTTTTGTTTTGAAGGTGCCTTAAGACAAAGCTGTATAGTGGGGTTTCCATGTCCTCCTATGGAAACGCTAGTGACCATTAATTATGTGAGAAATCTGGTCACATTTTCAACAACGTTGACAGTTCTTTGGACAGGACTCTTTGAGCAATAATCTCCTTCGCCTTTTTTTTATGTGTGTTGTTTCAAGATTGTCAGATTCAAATCCTCCCGTGTCCACTTGCCAACTTTTCACGGTTCGTCAAGCAGTTCGGCAAAGGCATGGGTAGAGAAGCTGGATATATATTTCCAACTCCACCAGATGGCGGAGACGGAGGCCATCAAGGTGGCAATGCTGCATCTAGATGGCGAGGCCCAAGATTGGTGGTTCAACAGGATGGTTACACTCGGGCACTCGACAGTGACAGCTTATGCCGAGTTCACCCGGAGGTTGATAGAGATGTTTGATCAAAGGGATCTGCAGGAGCACTTTGTTGAGCTGACGAAGCTCAAGCAAACCAACAGTCTGGACACATACATGTCAGATTTCCTAAGACTCTCAGTGATGGTGCCAAATTTATTAGCAGCACGGATAATCTACATGTTTATTGACACGTTAGCAGAGCCTCCTTGAGGATTAGTCCGGTCCACTAGGCCAACCACACTTCATGATGCAGTTGGCACGACTAGAGATTTACAGGATGCTTTAACCCGAACCAGAGCACCTTACCCTCAGAGGATGGCGTTCCAGCCCAAGGGGAGAGATGTGAGGGTTCCACCTCCAAAGGAGAACCAAAGCGGAGGACCGATAGATGATGAGACCAAGAGGGATCCGAGGAGGAAGAGATTGTGTTTCACCTACCAGGAGCCACGGGCACCAAGGCACCGTTGTGCCGCAAGCAAGGCACACTATATTGAGTTCTTCTCCGAGGGCAGTGGAGAAGAGGATGAGTATGACGACATAGGCGCAAGGGGGGAGCCATGCAGCGCGGAGGGAGGATCATCTGCCACCCCCACCACCAAGAGCAGGGGGTGCATCTTTCGCACCTACCGGAGGAGCCCTTGCAGCGTTGCGAGGAGTTCCCAAGTATTTGACATTACGTGTCCGAGGTACGGTGCGAGGGAGCGAGTGTCAATACTAGTAGATAGTGGGGCACCCCACAACATCATTAATGCACAGTTGGTAGAGCGGAGGGGCATTTCGACGAAGAGTTTTGACGGGTTTTCAGTGTTGGTTCCAGGGGACCAGACCATGCAGTGTGCCAGGTATGTCCCAACGTTGGCAGCGACGATGGGCACTTACACACTGACCGACCACTTCTTCGTGTTGAACATTTTGGACACCAACGTGATATTGTGAGTGCAGTGGCTGCTCATTTTAGGCAAGGTCACCGCGGACTGGGAGGCCTTAGAGATGGCGTGGGATGATAAGAAGCCAGGGAAGCATAAGAAGATACGGGGAATGCATATGTACCCACCTCAGATAGTCTCCGCTCACCGGATGGAGGTGGAATTTCGGAAGGGAGATATAGAGTGGGCAGTAGAGCTGCGTGCTTCAGAGGCAGGATCTACAGGGCAGGCCATACACCCAGAGGTGCAGACCCTCCTTGACAAGTATGCTACTACATTTGCGGAGATACCACCAGGACAACCACTGGATCGGGGATTTGAGCACACGATCGAGTTGGAGTAGGGCATACAGGCCGTCATCACTACACCCTATAGGCACCCCAAGGCCTATCGGGACGAGATTGAGCGGGCTATCCATGAGTTGTTGGCTCTTGGACACATTCGACCCAGCACCAGTCCTTTCGCTTCTTCACTAGTACTTGTGAAGAAGAAGGACGGCACACTGAGGATGTGTATTGACTACAGGACCCTGAACAAGAAAACAATGAAGAACAAGTACCCTATCCCATGGATTGACGAGCCGATGGATGAGTTGAGAGGGGCACAGTTCTTCTCAAAGACTGACTTGAGATCCAGGTACCACCAAATTCGCGTGAGGGGAGCAAGACATTCCCAAGACCGCTTTCAGATGTCAGTATGGCCATTTCGAGTTTCTGGTAATGCCCTTTGGGCTAACCAATGCACCCGCCACCTTCTAGTCATGTATGAACCACATCTTCCGCAGTCATCTGAGGAAGTGTGCACTGGTATTCTTTGACGACATACTGATATACAGCAGGCCATGGGAGGAGCATCTCCAACATATAGAGTCGGTATTGCGTATTCTGGAGGAGCAACAGTTCTATGCTAAGCTCTCCAAGTGCGAGTTTGAGTTGTCAGAGATGCTCTATTTGGGGCACATCATCGAGGTGAACGGAGTGAGGGTCCACGAGGAGAAGATCAGGGCCATCAGGGATTGGCCAGACCCGAAGAACGTGATGGAACTTCGAGGATTTGTAGGCATCTACACCTACTACAAGAAGTTCGTCAAGGGATTTTCCCAACTTGCTGCACCCCTTACAGATCTGACCAAAAAGGGGGCATTCGATTGGACGGATACAACGCAGAGGGCTTTTGACAGGCTCAAGGAGGTGATGAGCAGCTGTCCAGTGTTAGCGTTACCAGACTTCACGCAGCCCTTTGTTTCGGAGTGTGATGCATCGGGAGAGGGGATAGGCGCGGTTTTGATGCAGGGAGGCCAACCCATAGCTTTTGAGAGCCGGAAGCTCCTACCCCATGAGCGGTTGTATGCCATATACGACAAGGAGATGTTGGCCATCATGCATGCATTGGCCAAATTCCGGCAGTACTTGGTGGGCAACAGGTTCAGGGTGAGGACAGACCACAACAGCCTCAGATTTTTCTTAGAGCAGAAGCAGTTGCAGGAGAGGCAGCAGAAGTGGGTCAATAAGATCTAGGCTTACGATTTTGACATCGAGTATGTCAAAGGGAAGAACAATGTGGTAGCTGACGCACTCTCACGCAGACCAACAGCGTTGTCCCTGATGAGCTTAGACACAGATTGGAGGGCTCGATTGTTGGTGGAGTACTCCAAGGACCGATTTGCCTGAGAGATTTTGGATGGGCAAGTGACGAATGATAGGTACAAGGTGATGGATGAGATCATCTATTTTAAGGACAGGATCTTCTTCATTGAGGGCTCTCAGCTCAAGAAGAAGATATTGCAGGCTTCTCACGATTCACCATTATCTAGCCATCAAGGGTTTACCAGAACCTACAAGGCCATCAGGGAGAGGTTCTCTTGGAAGGGCCTCAAGGAGGACATACTCCAGCATGTCAGGGAGTGCGAGGTTTGCCAGCGCAACGAAGGGGAGATGAACCATCCGACAGGTTTATTGCAGCCCCTTCCCATACCAAAGGGGAAATGGGAGAGCATTTCAATGGACTTCATCACAGGGTTGCCCACGGTGCAGGGCAAGGACTGCATATTTGTAGTCGTTGATCGACTGACAAAGTATGCTCACTTCTTTGCTCTATTCGCACATTACATAGCAGCACAGGTGGCAGAGCTATTCTTTCGGGACATTTTCAGGTTGCATGGTCTCCCAAAGACCATCGTCAGTGACAGGGACAGCCGCTTCATGGGCAGATTTTGGCAGGAGCTTTTCCGATTGGTGGGCACAAAGTTGACATCGAGCACTAGCTACCATCCTCAAATAGACGAACAGACCGAGATAGTGAACAAGTGGCTAGAGGGCTAATTGCGCAACTATGTCAGTGGGCAGCAACGGGCTTGGTTGAAGTGGCTGCACTTAGGGGAGTACTGTTACAACAACACTCATCACATGTCTATCGGTATGTCTCCATTTTATGCATTATATGGATATCATTCTTTATCTCTTGTTGACATGATGTTTGGTGCCAGCAAGGCTCCTAGAGCCAAGGATTGGATCCAAAAGAGTCAGGACATCCTCCGAGCTCTCAAGGACAAGATGGCTACAGCACATAACCAGCAGAAGCTGTATGCAGACAGGGATCAGGTAGAGAGGCATTTTGAGGTAGGGGATTTGGTCTACCTTCACTTACAGCAGTACCGACAGTCCACGCTGAAGCAGAAAGGGGCTAAGAAACTCAAGCCACGCTTCTACGGTCCATACAGGGTGATACCCAGAGTAGGATAGGTTGCTTATGAGTTGGAGCTACCCCAGGGCAGCAAGATTCATAATATTTTTCACGTATCATGCCTGAAGAAGGCACTGGGACAGCAGGTCACTGTGACAGAGGAGCTTCCACCTATCGATGATGAGGGGCACTTGGTGTTACAGCCAGAGGCCATTATTGACACCAGGGAGAGACAGCTGCGAAGCAGGACAGTTCGGGAGTTCCCAGTGAGGTGGAGGAATTTGTCGATTGAGGATGCCACTTGGGAGAGTGAACAGATCTTACAACACCCATCATTACAGTTGCTTGAGGACAAGCAACATTTTGCCGAGGGAGGCTAATTGGAAATTTTAATTTTGATTAATTTTGCCTTGTATAGTTAAAATATAAATAAAGTGGGTAAAAGGAGAATGTGACTCACTTAGGATAAAACGCACTCCCCAAAGTCACCTACGAGACATAACGTTGTGGTCAAGGTGGGGCCAATGGGGCCAAGTGACAACGAAGGCGGTGACACACTTAGACAGCGTGGGCCCAGCCAGTGCAGATGAGTTGGCAGCGTGAGCCAAAGGGAGGCAACGTAAGCATGGTGGGGCCAAGGAGAGAGGGAGGCTCACCAAAGATAGATAGAGGGGAGGCTACCTCATTTCTCTCATGGATGATTATGAATTTTGGAGATTGTCTCTAGACATTGAACATGCTTGCTGTTTAGCTAGTCTGCACGTACTGTTCAGTACACCGGGTGTCTCCGTGCGGAGATCCCAACCTCAGCCCCGAGAAACGTCGAGTGCTTGCTCGGGTGAGGAGTCCTGCCATATTTTGCAGGGGGAGATCAGAGCTTCAGTCATTGAGGAGCATTCCTTGGAGGGACAACACAGTCTTGCAAAGGGAGGACGCAGTTCTAGTTGGGGGAGGTTCCGGATTGAGGTTATTTGGGTGGATTCAGACCGGAGGATTAGGGCAGGGATCAGCCCTTGCCTATTGGAGACATTTTGAAGAGGGAGAGGCCATATTTTGCAGTGTTGCCTTCAAGGTCAGCATTTTCCCTTGAGGGATAGCGTAGTGCCTCAAAGGAGGTATTTTCCGGGGTTAGCCATTTTTGAAAAGCTCTCTGGGCTTTTCTAGGTATTGGGAGAGGAGGCCATTCCCAGAGTTTCAGCATTTTCCGAGTTGGGGAGCAGGCCCAAAGACTCATTTCATTCCAGCAGTTGCAGCAACGCGGCAGCATTTTCCAGCAGCTTGGAGATTACGCATTTGATAGAGGGACCAGCCATTCTACACCTTGTTCTGAGAGTATTTCTACACTTGCCTTCAGCGAGTCGAGGTGCCATCATTTTGATCACCTTTGCACTTTTCTTATTTCTTAGTATTAATAAAATGGCTCAGCGTTCTCCATATTGTGTATTTTGTCTCGTGGTTTGTCTCTAGGTGCTGTGTACCTTGTTTGTGTGCTTTATATTACTATTTATTTTCCTTCGGGATACTACAAAAAGACATCAACTTCCAAACCTATTAGGAGATATTTTGGGAACTATTCAGCCTGACACCTAAGTTCCACAGTTGAGTTCATCTTCAAACCACTATCAATTTTTGGTCATCTTCAAATTGCATTGGTCAGCAATTCCAATCAGCGAAACAGATGAACCTCCAACCAAATATGTAAATGAACCAGCAACTATTAAACATTAGAGCATTGTCCAGAGTTGGTGGTCAGCATTAAACCACCACTTACTAAAAGACTTCAACTTATGCTAGTGATTGGGTGACTGGTAATCCCAAAACCACCAAACTCAGTGAGCACATTCAGGCATTACAATTTGTCCTAATGTCTCTGCTTGGAATCACAATAGCCCCTTCAGATTTGGGAGAGAGAATGTCAGACCAATGTTGCAAATATCAGCATTAGGATAAAGGCAGCAGGATCTAGAAAATGAAAAGATCGTAAAAATCAGGAAAATATCGGTAAAAATCTGCAAACAAAAGAAAAATTAAGATACCATCAAAATATCAGTAAAAATAAGCAAACATTGGCTTGGCCAAAAAATCGTGATTCTGTGATAAAATTGGGATGTTATCGAGATGCTCGCAAAACTGTGTCAGACACCTAATCCATTAAGGTTATGGTGAGGAGCATGCACCATCATTGGAACTCCAGGAGACCTTGGAATATCTAGTGGATCATGACCCAGTCCATGGATCCCTTCCCTCTATTTATCTTCCTCCCGTTGTGACAGCCCACACTTGGATCTAAGGGGTTTCTTATGTTTTTGCATAGAGACTTCATGTTTCTAACTAAATTATTGTCCTTAATATAGGAGACATCTTAGTACTGCTGCTTTGAATTGACATCATTGTACTCAGCAGTCCCATTGACCTAATTCGGTTGCCACTCGTTGCACATTAATACAATTACCATATCCTGTGTTATCTACATCACTTAATAACAAGTTAACAATCATTGTGGCATGGCACTATTTGTCCTAAACCATATATAAACTTGCTCTCATCAATTTGACCTTTTGACAACATTTTGCCCAACATTAGATAGACACCGGTCCCTTGTCCTCCATCCCTTTCACTATTTTTAACTTTAAACTATACTACAAAATCAATGTTTTGCTAAGCTATCTCTTCACATCACCTGGAGTCTTTTTGCTATAATTTTAGCAATCCTACTTAGGGATACCCTCGTTGTACTGGAGAAAATCCAACCTAAAGTAAGAGAGGGAGGTACGAAGGTGACAGTATGTACACTCTCTATGTTTTGCTTGCATTTTCACTATGCGCTTGGGACCTTTAAACATATAAATGAGTGTTCAGGAGGTAACAACCACATAAGGAATGGGCAATTACTCTCTCTCTCTCTCTCTCTCTCTCTCTCTATATATATATATATATATATAGAAGAGAGAGACAGATCGCAAGCTTCAATTGAATAAAAATCATTTAAACCAATGAAGGTGACTTACCAAAACTAGCAACCTCTTTACCTTACTCATCACAAAAATCAAAACAGCCAAAACAGTAGTTTATAAAGAATGAATATCATTTGAAATGTATGGTAAATGATAAATGTATTTGCATTGACCATGTCTCACTATATCTGAAAAATGGAAATGCAATATTTTCTACATCACTAGACTATAAAATTGTCAAAACTCTTGCTTCCTGAAATCCCATTTTTCTATGTTTCCTGGCTGGTTGAAATGTATGGTTGTAAACATCAGCAGTTACACAATGGCCATGGATAAAGACGGAAACACTCCTCTCTCAATGCAATCTCAGTAACCTTCCAAAACAAATTTACAACATTTCTACTCGCTCCTTAACCTTTCCATTCGATGAATTACCTATATGGTCAGAGCTGTAATCAATTAAATCATATTTGTGGCAACAGAAATTTCTTGGAGGATGAATTTGAATATGTAAATTGACAATAAATGTAAGAACAGACTTTTAGGGAAATAACTAATATCAATATCTGCGAAAAATCCCTATTGGACAACATTTGAGTAAGAGACATATTAATACATACGATCAGAGAAAGGAGACGCATAGACATACATTTATAGCAGCCACTTCCCCTGGAACAAGCCTGTCGTTTCTATCATTCAAACCCAGGTTTCCATAGCGACCCCAGCCCCACCCATAAAGCTTTCCATCCTCTGTTACAGCAACTGTATGTTCAGCACCTGCTGCTACCATCTTTACTGTTATTCCCTGCACAATATCAAGATTCATCAACAATTAAGCAAAACCAAAAATAATCATATGCACCTTCACATATATTTACACTCAAAAGCATCTCATGTGCATGCTATTTTTAAACTACTAAATATATCCTAAACATACCTAAATTTTTCAGCTAATGTTATAAGCCCACACTGAAAATATCTCTCCATGGGATAATGATCAATGTCTAAATTTTTTTAATTACCTCTTTCACAAACAATCTACATACACTACCTATAGCAGATAATACAAACCTATAACAGAAATATATTTGCATGGCATAACGATCAAGATATAGAATTTTTAGCTTACCTCTATGGCCTTCTACATATATTATCTGTAGCACATAAAAGCAATTCATTGACCTTCCAACTTTATGTGATATTTTTGATCTTTGTCATTTACTCTCCATTGGTTATTTGAATGCACCACGTTACCTCTCAAACTAGCAGGGCTCCTATAGGGAAACTACTAGGTCAAGGGCAACAATGGAGCGATAGCCCACTGTCACCTCAGCTAAGGCTCCCTGCCCTTTATGGACTTTCACCAATGGGAGGAGACCCAGTATAATGAAGATCATGAACATGAATGGATCAATCATACAATGAAAGGTGATCATAGAATCCTATTCACAAGAGAGGCTCAAATGTATGGCTTACTTGCTTGGAGAGCGAGATGAAAGGCTCTCTAAGAAGGGCTTAGGAGAGTTCCATGGGCTAGTGTTTGAGTATATCACTTGACAAGAAGATTTTTAGCTCCTAAAATCCTTGTGGAAACTTGGATTCCAAGTGGTCTTTGTGAAATTGGCATTACTAAGTTGTGGGACCACACGAGACCAAGTGGACACAGAATTAGGTCAAGGGGATGGAATTGATCAACCAAGGGTGTGCTTGACCTAATTGAGGGGAAGAAAAGGATTAAAGGAAAGAATTCCTTGGAATTTGATGTAATGATCCCTATGAGGTAACTAGCCTTGGGAGGCTAAGGGCCAAATTCGGTCTCAAGGCTAGGGCAAAGAACAAGGTGAAGGGAAAATACAAACTTTAAAGTGATCACCAAAGGAGGACTAGTGCTTTGTCCTTTTGGAAAGATGAAGTCATGGAAGATTTAGGGTTCAGATTGATTTCCACTTATCAAGGAGGCCTAGAAAGCAACTTCGCTAGGCTTTAGGGCTTAATGAAAGCACTAAGGCCATTTATACTTCGTTTGGAAATATTGCAAGACTTATCAAGACAAATTCAACAAGATTGTCTCTAGGAGCATCATTCATTCTAACATAGCCCATACATGATACAACGCTATTGTAATATTCCTAATTAGCGACAGCTAATTGGAATATTCGATTTTGTTCAATTTTGTAGTCTATAGTTTATTAATAAATAAAAAGTGAGTGAAGAGGGTCTAACTCACTTAAGTGGAATAAAACACCCTCCCTAGTAGCACAACGTTGTGACTTAAAGCGGAGCCAAGGGGGGGCAAGCACCACGTAGAGAGGGTGCCCACGTATACTCTAGAAGCTACTGCGCAGATGAGGATGAGCACATGGCAAGAGAGAGAGGCTACGTTGAGGAGATAGACCTTAGGGTTTTGGAGGAAGGCCAACGTCATAAAAGAGGGAGGAGCCTTCTCATTTCATTCATTTGTTGTTGATGATATTGAGCTGGTCATTTCGACTTCTTGAGCACGCCGGCTATTTAGCCTGTCTGCAGCACTGTTTAGTGCATTGAGTGTCTCCGGTCAGACATCTCGCCCTTAGCCCCGAGGGACTTTGAGTGCCTACTCGGGCAAGGTTATTTCTTCAACACTTTTTTGGAGATTTTGTTGTTTGGTTTTGTTGTGGAGCCGTGCATTCATAGAGACTGCGCAGTCACTGAGAGGGAGGACACAATCCATCTTGGAGGTGTTCCAGATCGAGGTTTTTTGCAGGAGATTTGAGCCGAGATTTTGAGCAGATCAGCCTTTGCCTTTGGGAGGATTTTGGTGGAGTTTGAGGCGGTATTTCAGCCATTCCTATTTAGCCTCTGCGCAGAGCCTTGGAGGCCAGCGTAATTCCCCAAGGGGATGTTTTTCAGAGGTCGTCCATTTCTGATATGGTTTTTGGGTTTTGTCCGGATTGGTGAGTAGAGGAGGATTCCAGATTCTCAGCTCATTCCGGCAAGGGGAGCAGCCCCTAGTTATCAATTCATTTCAGTGGTAGCAGCTACATGGCAGTTTTCCAACAGCTGGGACACAGTTCAGAGAGCAGCCATTTCTGGTGTATTCTGAGAGTATTTCTTCACTTGCCTTGAGCAAGTCTAGGTGCCATCACTCTGATCACCTATTGTACTTCATTATATTCCTCAGTTTAATAAAATGGCTTAGCATTCCCTCTCTATATTTCTGGATGACTTGTCGTACATTCTTTCTATGTTATTATATGTCTACTGCACTGTTGTTTTTATATATATTTGAGCATTCTAGTTATATACCACTTGGTGTGTTTATTTTATACTCTTAGAGTCTGGAAAGGGCCAGGTAGCCTCCAGATTTCGTCCTCTTTTCAGAGGCGGCATATCTGGTAAACGCCCTCCCAGTCCATCTCTGGTTGGAGTTTGCCGTGTTTTAGAGATATCCCTGAAACGAGATATTACAGTGGTATCAGAGCATAGTTCTGGGTCAGCCTGTGAAGCTAGTTGTCTATGACACCGGGAAAGAGGCCATATATTTGTTACAAAGGCAAGAAATACAGAGACCGTGAGCGTAGGTTGGAGAATACCTACGGAGAGGGAGATTGTGTTCGGGTGGTGGACACAGAGCAGGAGGAGCCTGTGACAGACGCAGAGCAGGAGGAGCCTGTGTTAGATTCAGTGCAGAGAGAGTCGATGGTAGATGACACTGAGGCCAAAGAGTTTGGGAAGGCACTCCTCAAATCGGTGCAGGATTTAGCGAGGCAAATTGAGGTGATGGGTCAGAGATTCACCGCTGTAGAGGCTAGACAGCGTGAGACCCCACGCGTATTCCAACTAAGTGAGGAATCAGGTACATCCCACCATTTGCCGGAGCATGGTGCTGCTCAGCGTGATACTACTCAGCCGATGGCTTCACATGCACCTACACGCTCTACCATGCCCACTTTCTGGGGAGAAGACACAGGGGCAGGAGCCCAGCAGGAGGCAAAGCCCGAACACATGGGCGAGTATTTTGTAGAGTATCAGGCATATGGGCAAGATTTCAGGGATGCTCTCTCATTCCAAGATTTTGATCAGCTACAGCGTTACAGTAGACCCCGTGACCATCATAGAGGACACCGGCATTATCATGATGGAGATAGCCATCGCACATCTAGCAGATTCCATTTGCCTACGTTTGATGGGTTATCAAACAGTTCGGCAAAGTATTGGGTGGAGAAGCTGGACATCTATTTCGAGCTTAACCAGATGTCAGAGATGGAGGCCATCAAGGTGGCAACATTACATTTGGATGGTGAGGCCCAGGACTGGTGGTTCCATGGGATGGTCACACTCGGACACCCTACAGTGACGATGTATGTTGAGTTTACCAGGAGATTGATGGAGCGATTTTCCCGGAGGGATCCGGAACAGCACTTTGTTGAGCTGACAAGGCTCAATCAGACTGGGAGCTCGAGACATACATTGCATATTTATTGACGGTTTCAGTGATGGTGCCAAATCTATCCGCAGGACGAATGATCTATATGTTTGTGGAGGGGTTAGCAGAGCCACTTCGGGGTTTAGTGAGATCTACTAGACCAACTACATTGCAGGATGCTATCAGCAGGACGCAGGATTTATAGGATGCATTGCCCAGGACTCGTACACCTTAACCCCAGAGAAAGGGTTTCTAGTCCAAGGGGAAAGACGTGAGGGTTCCACCTCCAAAGGAGAATCCAGGACAAGCACAGATAGATGATGATGCTAGGAGGGAGCTGAGGAAGAAGCGGTTGTGCTTCGCTTGTCAGGAGCCGTGGGCTCCAGGGCATAGGTGTGCTTCTGGCAAAGCACACTTCATTGAGGTCTTCTCCGATGATAGCGGGGAAGAGGATGAGGAGGATGATGAGGAGGCAGGAGATAGTCAGACGGCCCAGGATCAGTTGCCGCCTCCACCTCCAGGGACAGGAGGTGCAGCTTTTGCACCCACAGGAGGGATGCAGCCTTGCGAGGAGTTCCCAAGTATTTGACGTTGCGCGTATGAGGGAAAGTACGTGGCCAGCGAGTGTTAGTTTTGGTTGACAGTGGGGCAACCCACAACTTCATTGATGCACAGATGGTCGAGCGGAGAGGTATACCGACCGAGAGCTTTGACGGATTTTCAGTTTTGGTCTTGGGAGCCCAGACGATGCAGTGTGCCTGGTATGTTCCAGAGTTGGCAGTGACGATGGGTACCTACACCGTGACCAATCACTTTTTCGTGGTCAACATACCGGATACCAATGTGGTATTGGGTGTTTAGTGGTTGATTACTCTGGGGAAGGTCACCACAGATTCGGAGGCCTTAGAGATGGACTGGGATGATAAGAAGACCGGGAAGCACGAGAAGATCCGCGGGATGCACACTTACCCACCTCAAACTGTTTCGGCACACCGGTTGGAGGCAGATTTAAGGAAGAGAGACATAGAGTGGGCAGTTGAGTTGCACGCATCAGAGGCAGAGACCACAGGTCAGGCGGTTCATCCAGATATACAAGCCATCCTTGACAGGAATGAGGTATTGTTTGGAGATATACCACCAGGTCGGCCACCAGACCGAGGGTTCGGGCACACCATAGAGCTTGAGCAGGGCATTCAGGCGGTGATTACTACCCCCTATAGGCATCCCAAAGCCTATCGAGATGAGATTGAGTTGCTGGCTCTTGGGCACATCAGACCAAGCACAAGTCCGTTTGCTTCTTCCGTGGTGTTGGTGAAGAAGAAGGACGGCACCTTCAGGATGCGTATTGACTACAGGGCCCTGAACAAGAAGACCCTGAAGAACAGGTATCCTATACCCAGGATCGATGAGTTGATGGATGAGCTGAGAGGAGCCAAGTTCTTCTCGAAGATTGATTTGAGATTAGGGTACCATCAGATTCGCATGAGGGAATAGGACATTCCCAAGACCGCCTTCAGGTGTCATTATGGGCACTTTGAGTTTTTGGTTATGCCTTTTGGGCTAACCAATGCACCAGCTACTTTTTAGTCTTGCATGAACCATATCTTTCGCAGTCATCTGAGGAAGTTTGTATTGGTCTTCTTCGATGACATACTCATATATAGCAGGACTTGGGAGGAGCATCTCCAGCATATACAGGCAGTACTACATATCTTGGAAGAGCAACAGTTTTATGCTAAGCTCTCCAAGTGTGAGTTTGGGATGACGAAGATGTTGTATTTAGGTCACATTATTGGAGTGGACGGAGTGAGAGTCCATGAGGAGAAAATTAGAGCCATCAGGGATTGGCTGGAGCTGAGGAACATGACGAAACTTCGAGGATTCATTGGCATATGTACTTATTACAAGAAGTTCGTCAAGGGTTTCTCACAGCGTGCTGCACCGCTTACAGATTTGACGAAGAAGGGGGCTTTCAATTGGTCAGATACAGTGCAGCGAGCCTTTGACAGGCTCAAGGAGGTGATAAGTAGCTGCCCAGTGCTTGCATTGCCGGATTTTACGCAGCCATTTGTTTTGGAGTGTGATGCGTCAGGAGAGGGGGTCAGCGCAGTATTGATGCAGGGAGGACACCTTATAGCCTTTGAGAGCCGGAAGCTCCTTCCGCACGAGAGGTTGTATTCTATATACGACAAGGAGATGTTGGCCATTATGCATGCCTTGGAAAAATTCCAACAGTATTTGGTAGGGAACAGGTTCAGGGTGAGGACTGATCACAACAGCCTCAAGTTCTTTTTGGAGCAGAAGCAGCTACAGGAGAGGCAGCAGAAGTGGATTAGTAAGATCCAAGCATATGACTTTGACAATGAGTATGTCAAGGGTAAGAGTAACGTGGTAGCAGATGCCCTTTCACGTAGACAAACCACGTTATCTCTTATGAGCTTCGATACAGATTGGAGGGCTCAACTATTAGTGGAGTACTCCAAGGACAGATTTGTATGTGACGTTCTGGATGGACAGGTGGCAGATGACAGGTACAGGGTCTTCTTGACTGAGGGATCTCAGCTTAAGATGAAGATACTCCAGGCATCACATGATTCACCATTGGCAAGCCGTCAGGGGTTTACCAAAACCTACAGGGCCATTAGAGAGAGGTTCTCATGGAAGGGCCTCAAGGAGGACGTACTCCAGCACATCAGGGAGTGCGATGTTTCTCAGAGGAACAAGGGGGAGATGAGCCATCCCGCAAGATTGTTGCAGCCTCTTCCCATTCCGGAGGGGAAATGGGAGAGTATTTTGATGGACTTCATCACAGGGTTGCCCATGGTGCAGGGCAAGGATTGTATCTTTGTCGTCGTTGATCGGCTGACAAAGTATGTGCACTTTTTTGCCATATCCGCGCATTACATAGCAGCACAGGTGGCCGAGCTGTTCTTCAGAGAGGTTTTCAGGCTACATGGTCTTCCTAATACCATCATCAGTGACGGGGACAGCCGCTTCATGGGCGAATTTTGGCAAGAGCTTTTCCAGTTAGTGGGGACGGAGTTGACACCGAGTACCAGTTATCACCCACAGACAGATGGACAGACGGAGATAGTTAACAACTGGCTGGAGCGCTACTTACGTAACTATGTCAGTGGGCAGCAGTGAGCATGGCTGAAGTGGTTGCATCTGGGGAATACTGCTATAACACGACACATCACATGTCCATTGGTATGTCACCATTTTATGCTTTGTATGGGTATCATTCCTTATCTTTTGCTGATGTGATGTTCGGTGCTAGCAAGGCTCCTAGAGCCAAGATTTGGATCCAAAAGGGTCAGGACATTCTCCGAGCTCTCAAGGATAATATGGCTACAGCACAAAACTAGCAGAAGCTGTATGCCGACAAAGGTCGGGTGGAGAGACAGTTTGAGGTAGGGGACTTGGTCTACCTACGATTATAGCCATACCGACAGTCGTCGTTGAAGCAAAAGGGACCTGAGAAGCTCAAGCCCCGCTTTTACGGACCATACAGGGTGATACGCAGGATTGGACAGGTTGCGTATGAGTTGGAGCTGCCCCAAGGCAGCAAGATCCACAACGTTTTTCACGTATCATGCCTGAAGAAGGCACTAGGGTAGTAGGTGACAGTGACAGATGAGCTACCACCCACGGATGATGAGGGGCATTTGGTGTTGCATCCAGAGGCTATTATTGATACCAGGGAGAGGCAGCTACGGAGCAGGACAGTCCGAGAATTCTTGGTGAGGTGGAAGAATTTGCCGGATGAGGATGCCACTTGGGAGAGTGAGAAGATTTTGCAGCATCCATCACTATAGTTGCTTGAGGACAAGCAACATTTTTCCGGGGGAGACTGTAATATTCCTAATTAGCGACAGCTAATTGGAATATTCGATTTTGTTCAATTTTGCCATCTATAGTTTATTAATAAATAAAAAATGAATGAAGAGGGTCTAACTCACTTAAGTGGAATAAAACACCCTCCCTAGTAGCACAACATTGTGACTTAAAGGGGAGCCAAGGGGGGCCAAGCACCACGTAGAGAAGGGGCCCACGTATACTCTAGAAGCTACTGCGCAGATGAGGATGAGCACGTGGCAAGAGAGAGAGGCTACGTTGAGGAGATAGGCCTTAAGGTTTTACAGGAAGGCCAACATTATAAAAGAGGGAGGAGCCTTCTCATTTCATTCATTCATTGTTGATGATATTGAACTGGTCATTTCGACTTCTTGAGCACGCTGGCTGTTTAGCCTGTCTGCAGCACTGTTTAGTGCATTGAGTGTCTCCGGTCAGAGATCTCGCCCTTAGCCCCGGGGGACTTCGAGTGCCTACTCGGGCAAGGTTATTTCTTCAGCATTTTGTGGTAGATTTTGGTGTTTGGCTTTGTTGCAGAGCCGTGCATTCATAGAGACTGCGCAGTCACTGAGAGGGAGGGCGCAGTCCATCTTGGAGGTGTTTCGAATCAGGGTTTTTTGTAGGAGATTTGAGCCGAGATTTTGAGCAGAGGATCAGCCTTTGCCTTTGGGAGAATTTTGGTGGAGTTTGAGGCGATATTTCAGCTATTCCTATTTAGCCTCTGCGCAGAGCCTTGGAGGCCAACGTAATTCCCCAAGGTGGTGTTTTTCAGAGGTCGGCCATTTCTGATATGGTTTCTGGGTTTTGTCGGAATTGGTGAGTGGAGGAGGATTCCAGATTTTCAACTCATTCCGGCAAGGGGAGCAGCCCCTAGTTATCAATTCATTTCAGTGGTAGCAGTTACATAGCAGTTTTCCAACAACTGGGACGCAATTCAGAGAGCAGCCATTTCTGGTGTATTCTGAGAGTATTTCTTCACTTGCCTTGAGCAAGTCTAGGTGCCATCACTCTGATCACCTATTGTACTTCATCATATTCCTCAGTTTAATAAAATGAATTAGCATTCCCTGTCTATATTTCTGGATGAGTTGTCGTACATTCTTTCTATGTTATTATATGTCTGCTGCACTGTTCTTTTTATATATATTTGAGCATTCTAGTTCTATACCACTTGGTGTGTTTATTTTATACTCTTAGACAGAGTCTGGAAAGGGCCAGGTAGCCTCCAGATTTCGTCCTCTTTTCAGAGGCAGCATATCTGGTAAACGCCCTCCAGTCCATCTCCGGTTGGAGTTTGCGTGTTTTAGAGATATCCCCGAAACGGGATATTACAGCTATTGAAATATTTAACTTCTACAATTTCGTTCCAAGAAAAGCAATAAATTAACCCTAGAATAGCGATAATCCCATGATGAAGAAATGGACTCAAATATAATGGGCAAGGGGTTGGCCCCTTGTTTTCAAGCAAAAACCTATGGTCCTCCCAAGTACGTGTAAACCAAATGGATCGAAAGTCCCTGTAAACCATTTGTAAGGGTTGCAATAATGATATAAGTCGTCCCTCTACAACAGGGGACAATCCTCTAGACCCTGGAACATCTGTTAAGTGTATGGTACATCTGTGGAGTTGGCTAGGCATGTTGAACTAAGTGCAACATCCTCATCCCAAAGGTGCAATAGGAGCAATCAACGAGCGTTGTTGGGGATCCATGAACTAATCTCGACCATGGTGGAGGCCCATGTCTCTCAACGCTCACCCAAAAAGTGTTAATGTGGCCCTCTAGAGGGCTAGGACCCTGTATAGGGAGACCAAGCACCAAATGGGGATCCACCTGCAATACTGTATAAGATCTAATGCATCACCTTGCCCTTCCATGCAAAAGATCATTAGAATAATGAAGTAAAAGAGCTTACAAGTCATGGAATCAATGGGGCATTTCATGGTGTCATGCCCTTCTATATTGGGCTTTGGTATGCACAAGTGTCTCGAAGGTCAATAAGGGGTTAACCAAGGACCCTATTTGGTAGTTTCAACCTTTAGAGGGGGTGAAATATCCACGGTACATCCTATTGAGATTTTGGGGTAGCATCGAATGTGCTCTAGCTCTGAAAATTTGTCGACAGCCCGGAACACATGAGATCTCCAGGACCCAGAAAGTGTTTGAAGAAATTCCATCTAGTGTAAAAAGTTATTCAAATAATTAAATTTTTTAACGAAGAACCTAAGTCTAACTTAGGAAAATTAAAAAATTAAAGTGAATTAATTTACACATGTGACAAGAACATTCTAAGTGACGTGGATCAAGCTACTACTAATCTTAGCCGTTGATTAGAGATTAGATCATGGTCGTTAACGTGTCAACGAGAAAAGTATAAATGAAAGGTTGTGGTCAATTGGAGGAGACAAATAGAATCTAAGAGATCGAATTCTTTTGACGAAGCAGTGCACGAACGAAGATCAGATGTGAGTCATTCAGAGAAGCAATGAGGGGCATATGCAATGATTGGTTAGGAGGGCCAAGATTACAACACAGAGCAACGACAGCAGAGACGCAGTGGAGGCAACGCAGCAAGCAAAGGGTGTGATGCAATCCCTTAATAAGGTGATGTAGGCCCACGCAAGGACAGCGCAGTGTCTCCAAGGAATGTCTGAAATTCTGCTAGAGACTATAGTTTCTCAGCCAGCAGGGCAGAAACCACACCCCAGAGAAGCAAATCCACGCAGAACTAGGGTTACGAAGTGCCTCAATCAAGGCCACGCAGCGTTACACAGTGGCAGCGCAAAGACTACGCAGAGCCAGCTAGGGTTTCACCAGTTGCTCATCGGGATCAGCTGGAACTTGCGAGAGTAAGCTATATCTCACATTTTTTCTCTGTAGCTGAGGCTTTCTCTGTTAGATGACTTGAGTTATGGCACCCTAGATGTACACAGAAACTGTTGCTTGATAATAATAAACCCTCATATCTTCTGCACCAGATTTCTTGCATTGGGTTTTTCTTGGGACATTTGTCTGAAAAATTTGTGTTTCCCTTGTCATATGTACATGATGTTCACTAAAAGATCTATATTTGTGTAGGCTGCTACTTGTGTTTACTTCAAATTTTTTCTAAATATTTTAGTTAAATAACTCATGTAATAAATCAAGTACGAGAAGTCGGTCAGTATTTAGCATTAGGATTTATGTGTTCAGAAATTTTCACATGGTATCAGAGCATAGCAGATCAAGTTGAACCATCGGCAAAGGGGCTGAAGATATTTGTCGCAGGAAGGGCAATCGAAGCAGCATAGATACGGAAGAAGGCAGCGCAGCACCAGAGGGGCAACATAGACCCTGCAAGGGTGACACAGAGTCAATCTGCTCATGTAGATGCTGACGCAGCTTCAAAAAAGTGACGCAAAGCCAGTATGCTCATGCAGAAGCTAACGCAGCACCAGGAGAGGTTCGCTAAGCCATTTTGCTCACGCAGAGGTTGACGCAACACCAGGAGGGTGACGTACTCTGAGTTGGACAGAAGTTGTGCAATTTTCGCGAGTGCAAGTGCAGTTTTGGTCTTTAGAAGTTCTTCGTGAGGCATCGGTTCTATCTGTGCAAACCAGTGCCTAGAAAAGGTGACAAAGAAGGAGAATAGTGGCTCAACATATTTGTGCCAAAGAAATATGAGATTCGATCAGGAGGGTGATCGTATAGGACTGATTCAGGAGATTTGGCGGAGGATTTTCGAGAGGGAAATCAGTTGTCAAAGGGAGCAGCTACTCTAGAGGGTTTCTATCGCCAAGAAACCTAGATTCGGTCTTTTACTGAGTGTAGCAGCAGTAGAAGGGAGAATAGTAACCGCTTCGACAGATTTTGATCTATATGGCCCCGTACGGACTGAGAGATCAGGATAGGTTGGATTGTGTATCCAGCTTTGCATTCTCCGATACCCTTAAATCGTTTGGGGAAATTCCACCAAGAGATAATTTAATTAAAATAATTAATTATTATTAATGGATTCCCAAGTCCAAACTTAGGAAATGAGAATACTTGAAGGGTATTAATTAAATTCGGTGTGAATCTTCTAGATAAAGGTGCCCATCAAGTCCGAAATGATCTGATCCATTGATTAACATCTAATATTGGTCGTTGATATGTCAATCGGAGATTATAAGAAGGAGCTTGCTAGGCACTTGGAGAATACATCGAGATAGCTACAGTAAGAGATCTAGAGATCGAATTCTCAAGAGAAGCAGCTTTGAGTTCTGGTGAGTGCAAGGCAGAGGAGGCAGTAAGAGCCACAGAGATGCGACGTAGTGCTTCAGAGGGAGCTCGAAATTTTGCTGAGGAAAAAAATCAAGGGTTAGTGCCAGAAGCCGAAGGGAGTTTCCAGAGGCCGAGAGGGCCTCGTTTCGAGTCAGCAGAAGATCCAACTGCAACAGGAATGGTTGCATCATGTTGTGACGCAGTAGCTGCATACGCTGACGCAGTCACTGTGCAGAGGCAACGCAGAGCAGCTCCTCCAAAGCTGCGGTCAGTGTAGGATCCCAGTGGTAGAGTTTGATTTTCTCACGAGACTTATTTGTCAGTTTTTCCTCTATATGATTTGTCAGTTTTGGCAATCATAAATTTGTACTCAGAAAACTATTGCACAATATTAAAACCCTCAGTTGATGCACCAGTTTTCCCACATTAGGTTTTTCCAAGGATGATTGTCCAAAAATAACAGTGAACTTATGTTTGTGTGTTTCTATCTTTCCTGCGTTGTATTTTCCGCGGTATTTTATGTGGTGTAGGCTGCAGTGTATTTAATTTGATATTTGTCGTAGGAAACAAGTAAATTGTTCGTTTAATTAAACAAATAGAAGAATTAATATCAGTTGTTGCAATAGGATTTGGGTAACCAAATTTTCACTTGGTATCAGAGCGCAGGTAAAGCCAGCTCCGTTGCAGAAAGGAAGAAGGGTCATTGGAGCCACTGTGTAGGAAGTTGCTATAAACCCTGGAGACCACGCAATCTAGAGGCCAGCAGGGTAGAATTTTGAGGAAATTGTGTTTCCGAGTGAGTCGACAAAGCACAAGATTCCCATATCGATATTTTCCAGAGGTAGAGGAAACAGTGCAGAAATTTCCACACAGAGCAGATCTTCAGTTGGAACACAGTTTTTCAACAATAGTTTACTGGAGCAAAAAAGAGTTAGAAGGAAAGAAGAGCACACTGAGCGAACTATGTCCTCTGAGAATATCTAGCCAAAGAAATTCTATTTTTTTTAAAAGAACAGCGGTAATTTAGAACAGTTTTTCTCACTCAAGCAGGGAGTGCGTAAAGCTAGTCAGTATTTGCGCACACAGTGAGAGGCGGAGTTCAACTTTCTTGTTTGGCTAGATCGCATCAACTGGGTTGAGCGATCAGGATCGATTAAATGGAGCATCTAACTACGTGATCTGGAAAGGCAAGGATCTCCTTCCTTCTGGATGAGTACGATCTCATGAACCTACATCTATAGTGTGGTGGTTGTCCTCGCAGATCCAGATCCGTTGAAAGCGTACAAGGAAATGGCGAAGAGGATGATCCAGGATGGGATTTGTGATCATATAGCGGCCCTTGGAACGACCAAAGAGATGTTTGAGCAGCGTCGAGGGTTTGAGGGGCTTCAGAGGCTGACACAGCGGCTTTCAGGGGCAACATTGGGGTTTCTAAGCCCTAATCTTGGCTGTGTTGGAAATACTGACAGGGGGGGTGAATCAGTATTTCTTTCCAATTGTTATTTTTACCAGTTAGATCACTTATAATTAGAACACAAAATGAACAATAAGAATAAATTCTTTTATTATATTCTTCAATAAAATAGATACAATAAAATATGTACAATAGGTGTAGGGCTCCAACCCTAGACGAAGACACCGATATTCAATCTTCCAAGCTCCAACCTGTTGCTAAGCAACAACTTGGACTATTGTGAGGATCCAACCTCTAGGGCTTCGACCCTATCTATCCAAGGCACCAACCTTGCGTTTAGAGGCTCCAACCCCAAGGGCACCAACCCTTCTTTGGTTCAGGCTCCAACCTGGATTCTTGTGGACACCAATCCTCTAGGGCTCCAACCCTCTCTTCCAAGGCACTGACCTTGTCTCTACGAGGCTCCAACATGCTCCAACCCACAACTTCACTTTCTCAAAATATCACTAGTTATTCTTCATGGCTCCCAAAGTCCTCTTCAATGAGCCATGACAATCTTCAGCAATGCCTTCACTTAGTCTCCACGTCACATCATCAATGACAACCTTTTCTTCTTAGAAGGTATCAACACTGCTCTTCATCGTACACAAACACTTTCTCCTAGGTTACCTCATGATGGCTTCAATGCATCTTGGTCTTCAAGGCAGGTCTACAAAATTCTCTCGAATCTGCCTTTCCAAAACTTCAAGTCTTCTTCAGCAAGACTTCTATGGCTACTCCAATAATGTATGTCGTAAAGATTTGCTTCTACAAGCTTACTAGATGCTACTCCTCAACAACAACTCCCTAAGACTGCCTTAACAAGGATTTCAACCTTGCTCCCAAAGTGTGCACAAACTGTTCTAGGGCTAAGATAAAACTTTATAAACAATGCACCTCCAACACTGTTGTAAACACCTTCTACAGGAAGCTCTATAATGTCAAGATGGCCTCCAAGTCTGCTTCAACCATGCAGTAGGGACTCTGCCTCAACAAGGTGTCAACTCTTCAATGTCTGCTGCAAAGGGGCTTCTACAATTCTGCTCCAAAGATGGCAGTCAACTCCACAAAGCATAGAAGGTATTTTTCATGTTTACTTCAAATAAGATTATATGAGGCTACATCATTTATGCTTGAACATTGCTGCACAAAGGCTTTCAACGCTGCCTTTATCTCTTACTGCTTGAGGATGACAATATGTACTTATTGAGCAGGAACCTTTACTTCACATGATGAAATACAACAACATTTTGTTATTGGCCTCAGATCAATCCAATAACCCACATATTTGAACTTCAAATTCTGAACTTTATGCCACAGTTTCGAGGTATAATAGAAATTCACAACAGAAAAGTCTTGAGACTGCAATCTGGAAAACCCAAACAAGTGCAATGGTGGTGACCCTTAACTCTGGCAACTGCAATAATAAAAGGTCTGAAGTCCTGTACCTATCTCTTGTCCAAGGCTGCCAAACAGGTCTAAAGTCCTGTAGCAATCACTCAACAGATCCGAGGTTTGGTTCAGGTCTGCACAGTCTGAGGTTTAAGGGTATAATCTGAGTTACTGCAATAAAAGTTTAGACCCAAAACTCATTTAAACTGTTCCTGTGCCTTAACTTTTCCTTTATCCGAGTTGCTGTGGTACTTCTGTGATAATAGCGAGGTGGATGATTACGAATGAATTCTGAAATCCTTATATATAGTATTTTTTTGCAATCCAAGATGAAGAGACACGTAACTGTAGCCAGGCCGACTTGAAAGACAAGGTGCAGGTCGGCTCACTGTCAAAAAACTATTTTTTAACTTGAAAATTCAATATTTCACAAACTATTTGGAATTTCGGGGCAAGTAAGGGCTCATTGGAAAGAGGAAAAAATCCTCTTTAAGATGGTCTAGGTCCCGTTGAGAAAAGATGTCTCTAAGGTGGAAAAAAATACTTTTCTTTGGGACTGTCTTTAAATTTTATGCATAAAATTTTTGGGACAGCAAGGTCATTAGGCAAAAATTGTGCAGAGGGTGATTAGGACAGCAAGGTCATTAGGGCTCCTTCATTGTTACAACTCCAATGTTCTTCATCATAGTGTGTTATCATGCTTGTCATCAATGTCATCTATGTCATCATGATAGTGTAGCGTCCAAGTCATGTCATGTAATAGTGCAACGATATGTCATCCATATGTCAAAGTGCAAAATCCATTAATTTGTCATCAAGAGAGCTTCAAAGTAGTCTTCCAATCACCATCCATATCATCAAATGAGATCTTCCAACAACGTCATCATATGCCATCAAGTGATCTCCAAGTCCTTCATGCCATGCAATCATTGTCCATGTCATCATATAGTTTCCAACCACTGTCATCAAGACCTTCATCAAGAGGCCATCATCAATTGTGGTCATTCATTTAGTGTATGATATCATCAAGTGTATGACTCCATATGTCATCACGGGTTAAGGTCTAGATCATCAAGGCACATGCAACATTATAGTTAGTTCAAGGACTTCTTCATTAGTGGTTTCACATCTTCGTGGTTGACACCTTCACTGATGGCATCCTTGTCAAACAAGAGTTATGTCATCATCATCTAGAACTAGGCATCTCAAGAATATTTGCCATCTCGGCTAGTGCCATATTGACATCAATGACAACCTTGATTAACAATCTCCCCCTTTGTCATTGAGGGCAACATTCTTTCCCTTCATCATTCTCTCCACCTTTGACATCAATGGAAAACGGGGTGCCCAAGTACTCCCCCTATCACATTGCTTCATGTTGCTCCCCTTGCCATGGTGCTCTTTCTTCTAGCAATGTGGCCCATCATATATGTGACCACATTTCTTCATATGATGAACCGACTCCCCTTGCTTGCATAAACTCTTCTAGCTCAAGAAAGACTTCTTGCTTTGTGATCTAATGGAAGACAGTTTCAACAATGGTCCATCAGATGAGATGGGATTATGTTCTTCAATGCTCCCAAAAGATGATTGTCCATGTAGTGCCCTTTCGCGGAGTGATCACGAACTCCCCCTAATTGTATGCAAGGTGTCTTTTTTGGCAAAGTCTCACCATCAAATACTTCGAATATCAAGGATGACTTCATCAAGTCAACACCATGTGTTGTTGGCTGGAGTGTTCAAGAGAGTTTCAAAACCTGTTTTCTTCCTTCTCCATACTTGTGTAACTTTCTTTTCTGGCTTGGTTGTCATGGTTCTAGCTTGTGTAGGGACCCAAGTCAAGTAACAATCATGTGCCATATGTCCAATATTATCGCAATTGAAACACTCTATCTTGTTCATGAATAAGAAATCATGACTTTTTCTTACAAAATTGCTTCTAGGATATTGAAGGGTACCATTATATTTGTCTTTGTGATATGCCCTACAGTCTTTTGCCATATGCCCACAGTTTGTACAAGAATAGCAATAACCAAGAAATATACTTTGGTACCTCGGAGATCGAGTTTTCCTCGATGTACTTGTGAAGTCTTTTTGCCTTGGGATTCTTTGATGATATTCATTGCCTTTTGTATTCTTGACACCATCTGCAAGTCTCCTTGGTGTAGAATTTCTTCCGTTGTTGTCTTGATTGTTCTCCTTGCCTTTGTTGGAACTGGGAGCATCAACATTTCTTTCTAGGTTCCTCACATCTTTGTTGTTTGAAGCATTATCATTCTTGCTTGAGGATTCACCTAGTCAACTTCCTTTTTAAGAAAGACAATTTCTCCCTTCAACTTTTCACAATCTTCATGTTTCATAACTAGTTGCTTCTGCATTTCTTCCATCATCCTTCTTGCTTCATGTGCTTCGTTTTTAAGGGAGATGATATTTGATTTCATTATGAAGACTTCTTCATTCTCCTTTGCTAGACTGCTCTCCATTTCTTCTTTTATTCTTGTAGCTTCACATGTTTCGGCTTTGAGAAGATTGATGTTTGATTTTAGTTTCAAGATTTCTTCATCCTTTTCTTCTAGTTGGCATATCATGATGTTTCTCTCCTTTTCTACTTCTATAACTTGTCCTTCTATGAATGCCAAAGTTTCCATCACCTTCTCCGCTCCTTGTGCTTGTTTCCTTGATTCTTCTAGTTGAGATCTAAGAGAGGAGACCTCTTCCTTGTATTGACCAATCTCTGCTTCAAGATTGTTCAAGCTCTCAACTCTTTGTTCAAGGTGGCTTGACAAAGTTTCTTCTCTTTTCTTTGCCTTGTCCAATTGATTTGTCATACATATGACTTCTTCATGATGCTTTCTTTTGTTTTGATGAAATTCCTCTTTAAGTTTGGCGAGCTCCTCATCTCTTTCTTGTACTTGAAGCTTGACTAAGTCAACTTCCTTCCTTGTCTTGTCTTTGTTACCATCTTGCGCTTTCTTCTTAAGTTCCTCATTTTCCTTTTTCAAACAGTTAATCTCTTCCATGGAAGCCATAAGTTTATTCAGGAAATCTTCTTCAAAGTCTTCTTTGTTCTCTTCATCTTCTAGGTCTTCTTTAGCCTTGTTGTCATCTCTCTTATCTTCAGCTTCCTTGATCGATTTTGGACTTCTTTCTTGTTTTCCATCATCTTCTTGACTAGAGATCATTGTCAACACTCCTTTTGAGTGAAGATCATGAAGTTTGTCCCATATGACCTTTGCTGACGAACATTTTTCAAATTTGGCCTTCACAGAATTTGGTAACCCATTCAAAATTGTCTATCAGAATTTGGTAACAGGATTTGGCCATTAGTAATCACTGATTTCCAAACATCAATTCCTTGAGTCTTCAAGAAATTCCTCATTCTTACCTCCCATATATCAAAATTTCCATTAAACAATGGAGCCCTTGCAAATTGATTTACTTCAATTTCAATGGTTGAGGAAGACACATCTTTATGAGGATTGGAGACTTTCTTCCTTGGCTTTGCCATTTGTGTTCTAATGATCAACCTTCAAGCTATTAGGCTTTGAGTGAAGGTACTGGCTCTGAAACCAATTGTTCGAAATACTGATACGGGGGTGAATCAGTGTTTCTTTCCAATTGTTATTTTTACCAGTTAGATCACTTATAATTAGAACACAAAATGAACAATAAGAATAAATTCCTTTATTATATTCTTCAATAAAATCGATACAATAAAATATGTACAATAGGTGTAGGGCTCCAACCCTAGAAGAAGACACCGATCTTCAATCTTCCAGGCTCCAACCTGTTGCCAAGCACCAACTTGGACTATTGTGAGGCTCCGACCTCTAGGGCTTCGACCCTATCTATCCAAGGCACCAACCTTGAGTTTAGAGGCTCCAACCCCAAGGGCACCAACCCTTTTTTGGTTCAGGCTCCAACTTAGATTCTTGAGGACACCAATCCTCTAGGGCTCCAACCCTCTCTTCCAAGGCACCGACCTTGTCTCCATGAGGCTCCAACCTCTTGGGCTCCAACACGCAACTTCACTTTCTCAAAATATCATTGGTTATCCTTCATGGCTCAAGTCTTCTTCAATGAGCCCTGATAATCTTTAGCAATGTCTTCGCTTAGTCTCCACGTCACATCATTAATAACAATCTTTTCTCCTTAGAAGGTATCACCACTGCTCTTCATCGTACCCAAACAATTTCTCCTCGGTTACCTCATAATGGCTTCAATGCATCTTGGTCTTCAAGGCAGGTCTACAAAATTCTCTCCAATCTGCCTTTCCAAAACTTCAAGTCTTCTTCAGCAAGACTTCTATTGCTGCTCCAATAATGTATGTCTTAAATATTTGCTTCTAAGAGCTTACTAAATGCTACTCTTCAACAACAACTTCCTAAGAATGCCTTGACAAGGATTTCAACCTTGCTCCCAAAGTGTGCACAAACTATTCTAGGGCTAAGATAAAACTTTATAAACAATGCACCTTCAAGATTGCTGTAAACACTTGCCTTAATGGAAATATTAATTTTGACCAATTTTGCCTTATTATAGCCAGAGCATGAATAAAGTGAGTAAAATATTAATTAACTCACTTAGGATAAAACACATTCCTAAAGTCCGCTTTAAAATTGAGGAAGTGGGGCCTAGTGGGCAAGTGGACAGTGCAGGATGAGGGACGCAAACCACGTGGGCAGCGTGGGGCCTACTTCACGCAGATGAGAGGGACAGCGTGGGGCCAAGGAGCATGTGGAGATGGTGGGGCCTAGGGAGAGAGAGGCCTAGCGTTATAAAAGGGAGGAGAGCCCCCTGATTTGAGCATTCACGTTTATGCATATTGAGCTAGTCATTTCGACTTGGAGCACACTGGCTGTTTGGCTTGTCTACAGCACTGTTCAGTGCATCAAATGTCTTCGTTCGGAAATCCCACCCTCAGCCCCAGCAGACTTCGAGTGCTTGCTCGGGTGAGGTAGTTTCTTTAGTATTTTGAAGGTGGATCGTTGTTCGGATTCCTGGGAGGAGCTGAGCCATCAGAGACTACGCAGTCTTGAGAGGGAGGATGCAATCCATCTTGAGGGAGCTCCAGAGTGGGCACTATTTTGGAGGATTTTGGCTAGAGGATTGAGCAAGGGCCCAGCCCTTGCCTATTGGAGGCATTTCGCAGAGCGGGAGGCCATATTTTGGAGGATTCCATTCAGCACCAACGTGGCCCTTGGGAGGATAGCGTAGATCCTCAAGGGAGGCATTTTCGAGGGTTGACCGTTTCAGAAACGCTCTCTGGGCTTTTCTGGGTATTGTGAGTATAGGCCGATTCCATAGTTTCAGCTTTTTCTGAGTAGGGGAGCAGCCCCAAATACTCGTCATGTTCCCGTAGTAGCAGCAGCACGACAGTTTTCCAGCAGCTTGGACGCAGACGAGAGAGCAGCCATTCCATTAATATTCAAAGAGTATTCCTACACTTGCCTGGTGCAAGCCGAGTTGCCATCACTCTGATCACCTCTTGTACTCATTTCTATTTCTCAGTATAATAAAATGGCTCAGTATTCTCTCTATTTCATGTGTATCTGCTTCATGTTCAGTCCTTAGCATTTTGTATCTTGTTGTATGCTTTGTATTGCTGTCTATTTCCCTTTCGGCATATTACAGCGGTATCAGAGCTCATAGACCTGGCTCAGCCTGTGGGGCGAGTTGTCTATGACACCGGGAGAGAACCCGTATATTTGCTACAAAGGTAGAAAGTACCGTGACAGAGAGCGTGGGTTGCAAATCACCTACGAAGAGGGTGACTACGTTCCAGTGGTGGACGCAGAACAGGAGGAACCGATGGCAAATGACGGTGATGCAAAACAGTTTGGAGAAATGCTCCTCAAGTCAGTACAAGATCTGTCAAGGCAGATTGAGATGATGGGTCGGAGATTCACTGCTGTAGAGGCTAGACAGCGTAAAACCCCAAGGGGTTTCCAAATTGGTGAGGAGTTAGGCACATCCCACCATTTGCAAAAGCGTGATGCCACTCCGCACATGGCATCACATGCACCCACACGATCCACCATGCCCACTTTTCTGGCTGCAGACACAGGGGTAGGAGCACAGCAGGAGCCGGAGCCTGGCCACATGGGTGATTACTTTGCTGAGTATCTGGCATACGGGCAAGAGTTCTAGGATGCCCTTTCATTTCGAGATTTTTTTCAACTCCAGCGGGACAACAGGCCCCGTGACCATCACAGAGGACACCGACATTATCATGACGGAGACACTTAGCGTACGATGAGCAGGTTCCCCTTGCCTACATTTGATGGTTCATCAAACAGTTCTGCAAAGGCTTGGGTGGAGAAGCTGGACATATACTTCCAGCGTAACCAGATGGCAGCGTTGCATTTGGATGGAGAGGCCCAAGATTAGTGGTTCCACAGGATGATTACACTCGGGCATTCGACAGTGACCACCTAAGTCACCTGATACAGGGAAACGGGGATTCGATGAATCAGATTCGGGTAAAGTAACCCCCGGAACAGGATACTTTTGGGATAGGATACATTATATATTCTTTTATTAAAAATATATATATATTTTAAAATATATATATATATATATATTAATATATTAAAAATTAGATATTTTTTGCACAAATTCATACAAAATTCATAAAGGATGTATTGAAATTTCTATGTTTGACGGCATTTGCGTTGCATGCTCATGTGTCTCTTATTCCAATCACGCTATATCCAAACTTCTCTAATAATTTCTTTTATCTGCATCTCTTCCTGTACCCATGTCTAATGCAAGTTTTGAAAGAGCCTTATAACTTTAACCATGGTTCTTAATTCCTCTACTGCCTCCATTTTCAATAGAAACAAAATATTGTTTTTCTTCCTTTTGAAATTCACACTTAATACAGTGTTGAAATTTGCACATAAGTTTCTTTGGATATTGAAAATATTCTCGAGTTGCACCCATGGGCAAAACATGAAGGTACCAAAAATCTGTGGATATTTCTTTATTTTTATGGCTGTAATATGTCTGTTAGATTCTGAGTTTTTAAACATTACAAAGTTTTAGTTTGCTTTTTATGAGTTCATTTTAATTTTTAATTTTTGATGAGTTGTTATTCTTATTCACTAATAAGTTGTTAGTCTTACAGGCATATCTAAAATCAAAGATAATTACATTTGTGTACTATATATTGATATTCTTGGGATAAATATATTGTTGAGAATAGCTTAAGCCTTTCCCACCATAGTGTATCTTCAAATTAAGAAATGTTAATACTATGAAACTATTCCATTGCACTGACCCATGCAAGTAAAGCCACTTTGCCCATATTTGCATATGCTTCACATGATCTATTCGGCATTATTTCTTCAATGAACTAGTTGTGAGGTCTGATGTAAATACTATGGAATTGTTGATGGAAGCTTTAGTCCTTGAGACAACAACTTATCCCTGAAATCTGGGAATTCTTTCGAGCTGTAAAATTGACCTTTTTTTTTTAACATTAAAGGCCTAGTTCTGGGTCTAGTTTGTTGCATCTCTGTTATTTGTTAGCAGCACAACGATATTACTCTTGAACGAAAATGTACACTTCCAAGGATGAATGCTTCAAAGAAACCCAATTCCAATGCAGACAGGGTCACTATCTACCCTACTAGTTTCAACTTTCACCATGATCGATCTTCAAACTAGAATATAGTGGCCACTGCTTTTGCCTCCTCCTGTTGGCGACATCTCAACCCACACTCATCTGGCATTTCTCAAATGCCGATCTGGCTAGGTTTCAAGACACAAATGGGTCCGGCCGTATCCAGTTCACCGGGTACGGCATATCTGAACGAGGTACGGTTCGAATACGCCGTACCTGATGAATTGGGGCTGAATCCGGTATGAATTCGTATCTGATACGGGGATTCGGGATTCGTTGATCGTTTTGGACGAATCCGGTTACTTAGGTGACCACATATGCCGAGTTCACCCGAAGGTTGATAGAGAGATTTGATCAAAGGGATCCGAAGGAGCACTCTGTCGAGCTGACGAGGCTCAAACAGACTGAGAGTCCGGATACTTATATCTCAGATTTCCTCAGACTTTCAGTGATGGTGCGAGATCTATCCACGACACGGATGATTTACATGTTTATTGAGGGGTTAGCAGAGCCGCTTTGGGGATTGGTCAGATCCACTAGACCAACCACACTCCATGACGCAGTTGGCAGGACCCAGGATTTGCAGGATGCCTTACCCAGGACGAGGACGACTTACCCCCAAAGACAGGCTTTCCAGCCTAAGGGGAAGGATGTGAGGTGTTGACCACACTTTGTCAACTACCCCATAGCAGTACACCCCCATTTTTTCCAATGGGATTTGTCATGTTCGACGTGGTCGCGCCATTCAGATTCCATCATCAGTCGACAATTTTTATAAATGATGTAAACCCATTCTGCATGTAATGATGTAAATGATCTAAGTAAGACCGTCAATGTATGTAACAACCTTGGTAAACCTAGTATGTTGTTGATGATTTCCATCCTAGGAGGTTTTTTGTCTCACTGATTCACATAAGTGACCGGCAGAGTTTTTCTCTCCAGCCTCACCCCAAAGCCAGGGTGGATTTTATCATCAGCATGCTAAGTGAGTCCTAGTGTTTTCTATCGAGTCCTTGTAAAAGTAGTTTGAGCTACTTGGTCTACTAGATCATGTTTTGAGTCGCAGAATTGTGTATTTATTTGAGGGTCTATACGAATGGGTATTCCCCCTTCATGTATGTAAATGTATTATCTCATGTAAAAGAGGGTTGGAAAAATAATTATAATCCCCTCTTAGTCAATTAATTAAATTTTCTGGTCAATTAAATAATAAAATCTTAAACCAGAAATTTAATTAATTTAGGGTCCTTAGTTAGGATTAAATCTTTAAAGGCAAAATTTGTGGGTCCTTGGATAATGATTTTGAAAGCCCCAGAGCAAGGGAATATTGAGAATTTTAAGAAATTTTGGACCATTGGGCCTTGGTGGTTAAGTCAAAGTCAAAATTTTGGGGTAATTAACTTGAAAATAATATTATTGAGATAATTAAAATTGAATTAAATGATAAATTCGTTTTTTCCCCCAAAATTTTAATTTCAACGCTCCAGATTAAAAGATAATTAAATCTTTTGGACGGTTGAGATTATTTTGACAAGGATCATCCAAACTAGCCGTTAGAGATTTTGTCCTATAAATTTAGAGGTCTTTGTCAGTCTTGAATCATCCGATCTGAGGATCGTGCACTTGTTCTTAGAAGCTCTTGTAAATTTTGAGGAATAAAGCATAAAGACTTTGGGGTTACAAATTTTGATGTTCCTTCTCGAATCTATGTGGTGAATTGTCTCTAAACTCTGCTACTTTGTTTTTGCATTTTATGGTTGATGACCTTCATGGATTAATCTGCATACAGGTATCTTGTGCAGTTTTCTGGGTTTTTAAAATAACATTCTGATTTTTCTGAAAAGGTCTCATGTTGTTTTCTTAAATCTCTATCGATCTAAGGTTCAGATCTACGTGTGCAGGGAAATTTTTCTTAAGATTGAGCGTCTGGGGAAGTCTTCGGTTGGACCAGTCGACTCTCAATAAACATAAATCTGAAAAGCTCATTATTTGTTAAATTCCAAGTCTATCTTACGAAATTGGTGGTTTTGCAGGGTTTTCTAAGGCTTGTGCCTCTCACTAAAACTTTAAATCTCTGAAAATTGTGCTAAAACGGATTCAAATCTGACCATGAGGGTTTTAAATTTGTAAACTAGTTTGTATATTTGTAAATTTTTCAAGACTGTAAGGGTTTAATCGTTTCTTGGTGTGTGTATCTTCAGATCTGGCTGGTTTCTTGCAGGTTCAGGGTTCAAACCGGAAATTTTTTTTAGATCTAAGGTAGATCTAGCCTCCAAAGGCCGGATCTGGCCTCAAATTACAACTGTGGACGAATCTGGCCATTGTTTTGAAGAGCATAAAAACTGAGCTTAAATGAAGAAATTTTAATTTATCTGGCGAAACTTATGTGTATTGGATTCTTTAAATTTATTCTGCCTTTGCAAAATACGTTGCCTACCCTCATCGAGCCCTCGATCTGCTCTCACTATCCAGCAAAGCACGCTTCTTCATTTAAACGCTGCATCCAACTCCTGCTCCTTACAATCGATTTCCTTTCTTACCCTCCTCACGTTTTCCTTTTGACTTTCACGCCATCTCCTCTGCCTGCAATTTCATCCGTTATCCTTCCTCACGTGGTCGATTTCTCTCCCGCCGTCAAAAGCCGTCTGCATCATTTTTCAAATCGTCCCTTCATCTTTAACGCTATCTCTCCATCGCCATTCAGCATCGTGCATCCTTCTGTCGTCCAAGCCATTGCTCCTACGCTTCAATTTTTCTGCTCTCGATTTATCTTTCTTTCTTGCCAATCGAATCCCCCTCCTTGTCATCCATAAACTTGCATCTATCTCTCTACCGGCGTCGCCAAAGCTGTCTAGTCCCACATGCAAAGTCTGCCATCCAACCTGCAACATAAAACATTCACAAAAATAAACCACACTGTCTTTTCCGCCATCGCTCTTCATCTGCCATCGTGCCTCCGTTTAAGTCGACCTGCGAAAACACAAAGCAATTGACAAACAAAACGCACGCTTTGAAAGTTTGAACTCATGCGTTATAAAAAAAAAATTTAAAATCGAAATTTCTTTAGTAGTAGACTTTAGTCTTAGGTTCGGTTGGATTTTAAAAAAAAATCTTTTATATATCATAGTGTCAATCGTAGAGTCAGTTTTAGATTAGTGTTTATTTTATTTTTATTTTTAGACTTTAATTTAGTTGAATTTTAGTTTAGTTCTTTTAAATTTTAATTTAATTTAGTTATAGTTCGCTAGGTTTTAGACTTTTAATAAAGTTTGATTTTTCTTTATTTTGTTTTAGTTTTGAATTGGTTTTAGTTTTAAATTGTGTAGCTTGTAGCTTTTAGTTTAGGACTTTAAATTTTAAATTTTTATTTTAGATTCAACTTAGTTCAATTCTTAGTTTGTGTAATCGTTAGTTTTTAAATTTAATTTTAACTTTAGTTTTATTTAGATTTTAGATTTAGATTTTTTTTTAGAATTTTTAAATTTAAGTTTTAATTTAGATTTAGATTTTAAATAAAAGCAAAAAATTAAAAAAAAATTAAAAATTTCCAAAACTTCTAAAAAAATCTAGCAAATACAAAAAAAAAATATAAAAAATTTCAATTTTTTTATAGTCAAATACGCTAAAATTTTTCTATCTAAAGTTTTGACTATAGAAACATCTTCTTGATCGAAATTAATTATCATAAATCTGGAAATATTGCAAATATCTGGCATTTTCATCTTGTTATAATATTGTTGTGGGTTTAAGATATTTTAATGCATGGTTGTGGTGTCTTTCAATTGAATATCATTGTGATCAATCATGTTTTAATAAGCAACAGTTAATCGTCACTTGCTTGTTTATAATTGCGTAACGGGATTTTCTTTGACTCCATAAGGCACTGGTCTTAAACGTGAAATCTAATCTGTGGAATCTCGTTAATTTTATCAAGTATTTGATGTTTTAGCTGTGTCTCCTGGATTCTTCCTCTTCATTTCTAATAGGGTCTACCTCCCTTAGCTTGCAAGGAGACAGCTTAAATAGAGAGATTGGGGATAAAGGTGACAACCCCCAATCTGAGCCGTTGTCGCGGTGCCTGGACAATCTGTGCGACAACATTTTTTGGCACCGTTGCCGGGGATAGAGTTTTTATGTCCTTGGTCTTAACGACATTTTATAATCTTCTGATCTTGCATCGCTATTCATTAGCCTGTCGCAAGGGATCACATTTCCTAGCGAGTTTTCATCTCTTCATATTTTCATCGTCTTATCTTTCGTCATATCACTAATCATTTCATCATCGTATTTTTAGCACCTGGACATTTCGGTAGGCTTCTTGTTTGGGTGTCGACTCCACTTATTCATATTTTTACTCGCAAACAAAAATCCCCCCCTGATATCGATCTGCTATCTCTGGATTATTTCTTCTGTTTTAGAATTAGTTTCATGTTCAAGTGGCGACTCCATTTCTTTCATTTCTTACAAGAGTTCCTGCTTGAGGACCTTTTGACTATTCTTGAACACAAATCTATTTCTAAAATCTTAAAAATGATATCATGGATGTTTTTGCCCCGTGTAATTTTGCTAATATTCAGGGCTATCCACATGATGTTCCTCAAATGGATAAATTACCATCTTTTCAAGGAAATGATGCAGTCAGTGTTAAATCTCATTTGTTTGCTTTCATTAACTGGTGGAATAGATTTGCAGTTGCAAAAAATAATTTCGAGGATGTAAAGATGAAAACTTTTGTTCTTACTTTTGGTGAGGATGTTGCTGAATGGTTTACGGAAAAACCTGATAATTCATTTGATACTTTTGAATCAATTGTAACTACTTTTAAGGAAAAGTATGGTGATAAAAGGGAAGATAGGCATTTGGTAAGAGAAATCAGTACCATAAAAAAGAAAGAAAATGAAACGACTGAAGAATTTAACAGGAGATTTAATGGTGTTCTTAGAGAAATATCTCAAACTCATAAACCTCCTGATGGGTCTCTTCTGAATTTTTACATTGATGCTTTTGATTCTGATACTTCATATGAGTTAAGGCGGGCTAAAACTGCAAATTATAAGGCTTGTCAATCTTTAGCTGAGGAGATTGAAAAAGATAAAAAAGCATCTGGAATGTCCAAAACTCCAGTTTTTGATGGGTCTTTGACAGATACTAAGTTAAAAGAACCTCTAGAAGATGATGATGACCCTATGAAAATGTTAATGCAAAAACTTGAAAGCATGGAGCTTAATCATGCTAAGAAACTTGAAAGCATGGAGCTTAATCAAGCAAAATTAATCTCTGACCATGCTAAAGAAATAAGTGTCTTACAGGCTAGGTTGTTTCAAATGGAAAGGGCTCAAACGCAGAATTCCCAACCTAGAAATAATAATGCTTTGCAGGAAAGAGGCTTATCTAATGAGCAGAGACCGACAAATCAACTTGAGTTTGCAAATCTTGTGGATGAAGCTCTGCCTTATTGTAGAGCCTGCAATGCTCTTCATAAAGAGGTTACTTGCCATGTTGTCAAAAGAATCATAGCTAGTAGAATGGCAAGGTCAAGTCATCAAATTAATGTTGTTGGTAAGGACTATCACATGCATATAGAAGATCATGAAAGTCAGGTTAAGGAACCAGCTCAGATGGTTAAGGATGTGCAACCCAATCATATGCAAATGATTCAAAACATGGAATCTAACCAAATCAGTCTTCAAAATAAGATAACTTCCATGGAAGAAAGTCATGTTAAGGAAATAAATGTCATGGAAAACAGGTTAAAGATAATGATTAATCAGATGGCCATTATATAGAATCATATGATTGCAATGGAAGCAAGACATACCCAGGAAATGACTGCCATGAAGGAAAATCACTTGTTGGAGATGAATTCCATACAAAAGAAATTGGAAAAAATGGAAGAATTACAAAAGTTTCAGCCGAAATTTGATTATGAAGATTCATCAACAAATCATAAGACTTCTTGTCTGCTAAAGCCATTCCCATCTCATCACACAGAGGATTTAACTATGGTTTCAAAGGATGTTGAGAAAGACCAAGCTTATGTGTCACCATTGAATGAGTATATCCAGAATAATATTGGTCACGCTCCAGGTTCTTCAGATATTTTGTACAAACATCTTCAAGATGAGGACAGCAAATATACAGTGATCTCATTGCTGACATCACAACCCACTCAAAAGAAGACAAAAAAGCAAAAAAGAAGTAAGTGGTTTGATTCGTTTGATGGTCGAGAGCAGCTTGACATTTGGATAAGACAAAGTCCTACATTATGCAAGATCGGACATGGCACATCTGAAAAGAAGCCCACAGACTGGCCTGAAAGCAAGCAAATGCTCATCATGCACTATATTGAGCACATCTGATGCCACAAGGCATCCTCTGTATCGTATTTCTAACCCTACTCCTTGTTATTTCAACATTTCATTTTGCAGTTAAAGTAGATTTACTTTTCATGTTAAGTAGAATAATAAATAAAAGAAGAGCTTCTATTTTTCATGAGCTTAATGTTATATGATGATATTTGGATGGATGCTACTTATGTAATCTTGTGTGTTGCTTGGATGCAGATTCTGGATTCTCACATTCCTTCAATGAAGCAACGTGTCCCCAAGTAGAGCCAGATGTTGACCACACTTTGTCAACTATGCCATAGCAGTACACCCCCATTTTTTCAAATGGGATTTGTCATGTTCGACGTGGTCGCGCCATTCAGATTCCATCATCAGTCGACAATTTTTATAAATGATGTAAACCCATTCTGCATGTAATGATATAAATGATCCAAGTAAGACCGTCAATGTATGTAACAACCTAGGTAAACCTAGTATGTTGTTGATGATTTCCATCATAGGAGGTTTTTTGTCTCACTGATTCACGTAAGTGATCGGCAGAGTTTTTCCCTCCAGCCTCACCCCAAAGCTAGGGTGGATTTTATCATCAGCATGCTAAGTGAGTCCTAGTGTTTTCTATCGAGTCCTTGTAAAAGTAGTTTGAGCTACTTGGTCTACTAGATCATGTTTTGAGTCGCAGAATTGGGTATTTATTCGAGGGCCTATACGAATGGGTATTCCCCCTTCATGTATGTAAATGTATTATCTCATGTAAAAGAGGGTTGGAAAAATAATTATAATCTCCTCTTAGTCAATTAATTAAATTTTCTGGTCAATTAATTAATAAAATCTTAAACCAAAAATTTAATTAATTTAGGGTCCTTAGTTAGTATTAAATATTTAAAGGCAAAATTTGTAGGTCCTTGGAAAATGATTTTGAAAGCCACGGGCCAAGGGAATATTGAGAATTTTAAGAAATTTTGGACCCTTTGGCCTTGGTGGTTAAGTCAAAGTCAAAATTTTGGAGTAATTAACTTAAAAATAATATTTTTGAGTTAATTAAAATTGAATTAAATGATAAATTCGTTTTTTCCCCAAAATTTTAATTTCAACGCTCCGGATTAAAAGATAATTAAATCTTTTGGACGGTTGAGATTATTTTGACGAGGATCATCCAAACTAGCCATTAGAGATTTTGTCCTATAAATTTAGAGGTCTTTGTCATTCTTGAATCATCCGATCTAAGGATCGTGCACTTGTTCTTAGAAGCTCTTGTAAATTTTTGAGGAATAAAGCATAAAGACTTTGGGGTTACAAATTTTGATGTTCCTTCTCGGATCTATGTGGTGAATTGTCTCTAAACTCTGCTACTTTGTTTTTGCATTTTATGGTTGATGGCCTTCATGGATTAATCTGCATACAGGTATCTTGTGCAGTTTTCTGGGTTTATAAAATAACATTCTGATTTTTCTGAAAAGGTCTCATGTTGTTTTCTTAAATCCCTATCGATCTAAGTGTGCAGGGAAACTTTTCTTAAGATTGAGCGTCTGGGGAAGTCTTCGGTTGGACCAGCAGACTCTCAATAAACATAAATCTGAAAAGCTCATTATTTGTTAAATTCCAAGTCTATCTTACGAAATTGGTGGTTTTGCAGGGTTTTCTAAGGCTTGTGCCTCTCACTAAAACTTTAAATCTCTAAAAATTGTGCTAAAACGGATTCAAATCTGACCATCAGGGTTTTAAATTTGTAAACTAGTTTGTATATTTGTAAATTTTTCAAGACTGTAAGGGTTTAATCGTTTCTTGGTGTGTGTATCTTCAAATCTGGCTGGTTTCTTGCAGGTTCAGGGTTCAAATCGGAAATTTTTTTAGATCTAAGGCAGATCTAGCCTCCAAAGGCCGGATCTGGCCTCAAATTACTACTGTGGACTAATCTGGACATTGTTTTAAAGAGCATAAAAACTGAGCTTAAATGAAGAAATTTTAATTTATCTGGCGGAACTTATGTGTACTGGATTCTTTAAATTTATTCTGCCTTTGCAAAATACGCTGCCTACCCTCATCAAGCCCTCGATCTCCTCTCACCGTCCAGCAAAGCACGCTTCTTCATTTAAACGCTGCATCCAACTCCTGCTCCTTACAATCGATTTCCTTTCTTACCCTCATCACGTTTTCCTTTTGACTTTCACGCCGTCTCCTCTGCCTGCAATTTCATCCGCTGTCCTTCCTCACGTGGTCGATTTCTCTCCCGCCGTCAAAAGTCGTCTGCATCATTTCTCAAATCGTCCCTTCATCTTTAACGCTCTCTCTCCAACGCCATTCAGCATCGTGCATCCTTCTGCCGTCCAAGCCATTGCTCCTACGCTTCAATTTTTCTGCTCTCGATTTATCTTTCTTTCTTGCCAATCGAATCCCTCTCCTTGCCGTCCATAAACTTGCATCTATCTCTCTACCGGGGTCGCCCATGCTACTCCGTCCCACATGCAAAGTCTGCCATCCAACCTGCAACATAAAACATTCACAAAAATAAACCACACTGTCTTTTCCGCCATCGCTCTTCATCTGCCATCGTGCCTCCGTTCAACCTGCGAAAACACAAAGCAAACGACAAACAAAACGCACGCTTTGAAAGTTTGAACTCATACGTTATAAAAAAATTAAAAATTAAAATCGAAATTTCTTTAGTAGTAGACTTTAGTCTTAGGTTCGGTTGGATTTTAAAAAAAAATTCTTTTATATATCATAGTGTCAATCGTAGAGTCGGTTTTAGATTAGTGTTTATTTTATTTTTATTTTTAGTCTTTAATTTAGTTGAATTTTAGTTAAGTTCTTTTAAATTTTAATTTAATTTAGTTATAGTTCGCTAGGTTTTAGACTTTTAATAAAGTTTGATTTTTATTTATTTTGTTTTAGTTTTGATTTGGTTTTAGTTTTAAATTGTGTAGGTTGTAGTTTTTAGTTTAGGACTTTAAATTTTAAATTTTTATTTTAGATTCAACTTAGTTCAATTCTTAGTTTGTGTAATCGTTAGTTTTAAAATTTAATTTTAACTTTAGTTTTATTTAGATTTTAGACTTAGATTTTTTTTAGAATTTTTAAATTTAAGTTTTAATTTAGATTTAGATTTTAATTTGTTTTAAATAAAAGCAAAAAATAAAAAAAATAAAAAATTTCCAAAACTTCTAAAAAAATCTAGCCAATACAAAAAAAAATATAAAAAATTTCAATGTAATAAAAAATATTACATAGTCCTGATGATGAACCACACTGGTTGATTCGAAACGCGTCGACCTCGTTCTTTTGCATGTGATTATTACCGAAAGAATTTCTACTAATTTCAAATTTTTTATAGTCAAATACGCTAAAATTTTTCTATCTAAAGTTTTGACTATAGAAACATTTTCTTGATCGAAATTAATTATCATAAATCTGGAAATATTGCAAATATCTGGCATTTTCATCTTGTTATAATATTGTTGTGGGTTTAAGATATTTTAATGCATGGTTGTGGTGTCTTTCAATTGAATATCATTGTGATCAATCATGTTTTAATAAGCAACAGTTAATCGTCACTTGCTTGTTTATAATTGCATAACGGGATTTTCTTTGACTCCATAAGGCACTGGTCTTAAACGTGAAATCGAATCTGTGGAATCTCGTTAATTTTATCAAGTATTTGATGTTTTAGTTGTCTTCTGGATTCTTCCTCTTCATTTCTAATAGGGTCTACCTCCCTTAGCTTGCAAGGAGAAAGCGTAAATAGAGAGATTGAGGATAAAGGTGACAACCCCTAATCTGAGCCGTTGTCGCGGTCCCTGGACAATCTGTGCGACAACATGAGGATTCCGCCTCCAAAGGGGAATCCGGGTAGGGGACAGTTGGATGATGATGCCAAGAGGGAGTTGAAGAAGAAGAGGCTGTGTTTCACATGTCAGGAGCCGTGGGCACCAGGACACAGATGTGTTGCTGGAAAAGCACACTTTATTGAGGTCTTCTCTGAGAGCAGCAGGGAAGAGGATGAGTATGATGACATGGAGGCAAGGGGCAGCCATGCAGCGCAGGACCATTTGCCACCTCCACCACCAGGAGCAGCAGGTGCAGCCTTTGCACCTACAGCGGGGACCCTTGCAGCATTGCAGGGAGTACCCAAGTATTTGACCCTGCGTGTCCGAGGGACAATACGGGGGCAGCGAGTATCAGTACTGGTGGATAGTGGGGCAACCCACAACTTCATCGATGCACAATTGGTAGAGCAGAGAGGTATACAGACAGAGAGCTTCGATGGGTTTTCAGTGTTGGTCCCAAGAGATCAAACGTTGCAGTGTGCCAGGTATGTTCTAGAGCTGGTAGTGACGATGGGCACCTACACAGTGACTGACCACTTTTTTGTGGTTAACATACCGGATACCAATGTGGTATTGGGTGTACAGTGGCTGATCACTCTAGGGAAGGTCACCACAGATTGGGAGGCCTTGGAGATGGAGTGGGATGATAAGAAGACCGGGAAGCATGAGAAGATACGAGGAATGCACACCTACCCACCCCAGAGTATTTCAACTCACCGGATGGAGGCAGACTTCTGAAAGGGAGACATAGAGTGGGTAGTAGAGCTTCATGCATTAGAGGCAGGGGCTACCGAGCAATCAGTTCATCCAAAGATACAGACCATCCTTGACAGGTATGCCACGGTGTTTGGAGAGATACCACCAAGTCAGCCACCAGATCGGGAATTTGAGCATACTATTGAGCTAGAGTAGGGCATTCATGCCGTCATTACCACACCCTATAGGCACCCGAAGGCCTATCGGGACGAGATTGAGCGGGCTATCCGTGAGTTGTTAGCCCTTGGACACATTCGGCCTAGCACCAGTCCTTTCGCTTCTTCGGTAGTTTTGGAGAAGAAGGACGGCACATTGCGGATGTACATAGATTACAGGGCCCTGAACAAGAAAACCATGAAGAACAGGTACCCTATACCACGAATTGACGAGCTAATGGATGAGTTGAGAGGGGCATAGTTCTTCTCAAAGATTGATTTGAGATCCGGGTACCACCAGATTCGCGTCAGGGCACGGGACATTCCCAGGACTGCTTTCAAGTGCCATTACAGCCATTTTCAGTTCTTGGTGATGCCCTTTGGGCTAACCAACGCACCAGCCACCTTCCAGTCGTGCATGAACCACATCTTCCGCAGTCATCTGAGGAAGTTTGTGTTGGTCTTCTTTGATGATATATTGATATACAGCAAGACATGGGAGGAGCATCTCCTGCACATAGAGGCAGTGTTGCGTATCTTGGAGGAGCAGCAATTTTACGCTAATCTCTCCAAGTACGAGTTTCGGTTGACGGAGATGCTATACTTGGGACACATTATAGGTGTGGATGTAGTGAGCATCCACGAGGAGAAGATCAGCGCTATCAGGGATTGGCCAGAGCCGAGAAACGTGGAAAAACTTCGATGGTTTGTGGGTATCTGTACATACTACAGGAAGTTCGTCAAGAGTTTCTCTCAGCTTGCTGCACCCCTTACAAATTTGATGAAGAAGGGGGCATTCAGTTGGACAGATACAACGTAGCGAGCATTTGACAGGCTCAAGGAGGTGATGAGCAACTGTCCAGTTCTTGCATTGCCGGATTTCACGCAGCCATTCATTTTGAAGTGTGATGCATCAGGAGAGGGGATCATTGCAATATTGATGCAGGGAGGCCACCCTTTAGCTTTTGAGAGTCGAAAGCTCCTTCCACATGAGCGGTTGTATGCCATATATGACAAGGAGACGCTAGCCATCATGCATGCATTGGCCAAATTCCGGTAGTCCCTGGTAAGTAACAGGTTCAGGGTGAGGAATGACCACAATAGCCTCCGGTTCTTCTTAAGAGCAGAAGCAGCTACAGGAAAGGCAGCAGAAGTGGGTCAGCAAGATCCAAGCCTATGACTTTGACATTGAGTATGTCAAAGGGAAGAACAATGTGGTGGCTGATGCACTTTAACGCAGGCCAGCCGCGTTGTCTCTGATGAGTTTGGACGCAGATTGGAGGGCTCGACTTTTGGTGCAGTACTCCAAGCACAAGTTTGCTTGTGAGATTCTGGATGGACAGGTGACAGATGATAGATACAGGGTGATGGATGAGATCATCTATTATAGGGATAGGATCTTCTTGACTGAGGGCTCTCAGCTCAGGAAGAAGATATTGCAGGCTTCTCATGATTCACCATTGTCTGGCCACCAGGGGTTTACCAAAACCTAAAGGACCATCAGGGAGAGGTTCTCATGGAAGGGCCTCAAGGAGGACGTACTCCAGCATGTCAGGGAGTGCGAGGTTTGCCAGCGCAACAAGAGGGAGATGAACCATCCAGCAGGGTTGTTGCAGCCTCTTCCCATTCCAAAGGGGAAATGGGAGAGTATTTCGATGGACTTCATCACAGCATTGCCCATGGTGCAGGGAAAGGACTGTATATTCGTCGTCGTTGATCGACTGACAAAGTATGCACATTTTTTTGCCATATCCGCACATTACACAGTAGCGCAGGTTGCAGAGCTATTCTCCTGGGATATCTTCAGGTTACATGGTCTTCCCAAGACCATTATCAGTAACAGGGACAGTCGCTTCATGGGCGGATTTTGGCAGGACCTCTCTGGCTGCTGGAGACAGAGTTGACACCGAGCACCAGCTACCACCCATAGACAGTTGGGCAGACAGAGATAGTTAACAAGTGGCTGGGGGGCTACTTGCATAACTATGTTAGTGGATAGCAGAGAGCATGGCTGAAGTGGCTGCACCTAGGAGAGTACTGCTACAACAACACATATCACATGTCTATCGGTATGTCTCCTTTCTATGCATTATGTGGTTATCATGCTTTATCTTTTGTTGATATGATGTTTGGTGCCAGCAAGGCTCCGAGAGCCAAGGATTGGATCCAAGAGAGTCAGGACATCCTACGAGCTCTAAAGCATAACATGGCTACAGCACAGAACTAGCAGAAGCTGTATGCCAACAGAGGTCGAGTGGAGAGACAGATTGAGGTAGGGGACTTGGGCTACCTACGTTTGCAGCCATACCGATAGCCGACTCTGAAGCAGAAGGGGGTTGAGAAGCTCAAGCCCCGTTTTTATGGGCCTTACAAGGTGATACGCAGGGTTGGACAGGTTGCCCATGAGTTGGAGCTGCCCCAAGGCAGCAAAATTCATAACATCTTTCACGTATCGTGCCGGAAGAAGGCTTTGGGACAGCAGGTGACGGTGACAGAGGAGCTTCCACCTACGGATGATGACGGGCATTTGGTGCTACAGCCGAAGGCCATTATTGATACCAGGGAGAGGCAGTTACGGAGCAGGACAGTCCAGGAATTCTTGGATGCCACTTGGGAGAGTGAGATGATCATGCAACATCCATCACTACAGTTGCTTGGGGTCAACCAACATTTTGCCGGGGGAGACTGTAATATTCCCAATTAGCGATAGCTAATTGGAAATATTAATTTTGACTAATTTTGCCTTATTATAGTCGAAGCATGAATAAAGTGAGTAAAATATTAATTAACTCACTTAGGATAAAACACTTTCCTAAAGTCCACTTTGAAATTGAGGGAGTGGGGCCTAGTGGCCAAGTGGACAGCGCAGGATGAGGGACGCAGAACACGTGGGCAGTGTGGGGCCTACTTCACGCAGATGAGAGGGACAGCGTGGGGACAAGGAACATGTGGAGATGGTGGGGCCTAGGGAGAGAGGCCTAGCGTTATAAAATGGAGGAGAGCCCCCTCATTTGAGCATTCACGTTTATGCATATTGAGCTAGTCATTTCGACTTGGAGCACGCTGGCTGTTTAGCTTGTCTGCAGCACTGTTCAGTGCATCGGGTGTCTCCGTTCGGAGATCCCACCCTCAGCCCTGAGAGACTTCGAGTGCTTGCTCGGGTTAGGTAGTTTCTTCAATATTTTGCAGGTGGATCGGTGTTCGGATTCGTGGCAGGAGCAGAGCCATCAGAGACTACGCAGTCTTCAGAGGAAGGATGTAGTCCATCTTGAGGGAGCTCCGAAGTGGCACTATTTTGGAGGATTTTGGCCGGAGGATTGAGCAAGGGACCAGCCCTTGCCTATTAGAGGCATTTGGCAGAGCGGGAGGCCATATTTTGGAGGATTCCATTCAGCACCAATGTGGCCCTTGGGAGGATAGCTTAGATCCTCAAGGGAGGCATTTTCGAGGGTCGACCATTTCAGAAACACTCTGGGCAATTCTGGGTATTGTGAGTAGAGGCCGATTCCAGAGTTTCAACTTTTTCTGAGTAGGGGAGCAGCCTGAAATACTCATCTTGTTCCCGCAGTAACAGCAGCACGGCGGTTTTCTTGCAACTTGGACACAGAGCAGAGAGCAGCCATTCCATTGATATTCTGAGAGTATTCCTACACTTGCCTGGTGCAAGTCGAGGTGCCATCACTCTGATCACCTCTTGTACTCATTTCTATTTCTCAGTATAATAAAATGGCTCAGTATTCTCTCTATTTCATGTGTATCTGCTTCATGTTCAATCTCTAGCATTTTGTATCTTGTTGTATGCTTTGTATTGCTATCTATTTCCCTTTCGGGATATTACAGCAATCTAGAAAACCCAAACAAGTGCAATGTTGGTGACCCTTAACTCTGGCAACTGCAATAATAAAAGGTCTAAAGTCATGTACCTATCTCTTGTCCAAGGCTGCCAAACAAGTCCAAAGTCCTGTAGCAATCACTCAACATATCTGAGGTTTGGTTCAGGTCTGCACAATCTGAGATTTAAGGGTATAATCTGAGTTACTACAATAAAAGTTTAGACCCAAAACTCATTTAAACCATTCATGTGCCTTGTCTTTTCATTTATCCGAGTTGTTGTGGCACTGATGCAACATATTGAGAGGGAGCTGCAATACAGAAGTTGCAGTGGCAGTGTCAGAGTCATGGGCAACACTACAGAATGGCAGCAGCAATGCAGATTTGAGTGGCAGCAGGCCAAGCATCGACAGCACAAAACCAATGCCCAAAATCGTGTAATGCATACTGTGATGTATTGCCAGAGCACACCCTGGATGCTAAGAGGAAGTGCTGAAATTTTGTGTATTTGGGGTAGCATCAGTTGTGCCCTAGCTCCCAAATTTTGAGGAGGGACCCGAGTACACTTGATCTATAACACCCAGAAATTGATGTGGGAAATTTCATCTGGTTTAGGAGATATTAAATTAATTAATTATTTTAATGTATTTCCTAAGTTAAAACTTAGGGAAGTTAAATAATTAAAGTGAATTTAATTAAACATGTGATGAAAATGTCTTAAGTCTCACGGATCAAGCCTTCTTTTAAACTTAGCCATCGATTCAAGATCTGACAATGATCGTTGATTTGTTAACAAGAAAAGTATAAAGGAAAGGCTTGGGGTCACATTTGGAAAGCCACACAGATGCAAAGCACTGAAGCTAGGCTGAGATTCAATGGGAGGGTTTGCTAAGAATACTCAGAAGTGTTTCAGCTACACAGAGGGGAATTTACGCCGAGGAGATGATCTGATTCCAGGGTCTAGAATACACAAGAGGCAGAGATCAACTCGAGGACAGCACAGAAGAAGAGAGCAGCAAGGACAGCGCAGTCCCTCCAAGAACATCATGATTTTCAGCAGGAAACCCTCAAAGGGTTACATAGACACCCTAAGGGGCAGCGTCGTGACTACGTCACCTACTCCGATGTAACGCAATCACTTCCAGAGCAGCGCTACGGGTTTGAGGGGCTTCAAAAGCTAATGTAGAGGCTTTTAGGGGCAGCGCTAGGGTTTCTAGGCCCTAATCTTGGCTAAGTTCTGTAAATCATGTTTGAGGGTGTGGATCAGTCATTATTTTGACCCTAGATTAGCCAGTGAGTTATAGATCTAGTATATTCTCTGTCGGGTTTTCCAGATCTGGAACCCAGATTTGTGTATTCAGAAAAATTCTAAATAATAAAACCCTCCAGTTGCCAGAGTCTGGTTTTCCCGCATTGGTTTTGTTCGAGGACTATTTGTCCAGAAATAACTGTCACTTTGTCTATGTGTGCATGAACTTGTTCTAGATCTGGATTGGTAGAGATCTGTTATGTGTTTTCCTTCGATTTTAACTTGAATTTATTTAGTTAATAACTTGTCTAGGTAGGAGGAGCATAACTAGATTAACAGTAATAATTTTTGCATTAAGTGTAAGATTCAAAAATTTCTACACTATGCAGGGTCAACAGTAGCACAAATTCAACGCAGAATCAGAGCGACGCAATAGTTGGTGGGAAGGAAGGCCTAACATCAATAGTGCAACAGGAGGTGATACAGAGTCAGAGTGATGCTTCAGTGGGTTGCAACACTTGAGCACATACCTCGCTAAGAGGGAGTGTCGATTTTGGTAGCATCAGATGTGCTCTAGCATCGAGATTTTGCAGAGAGGCTAAGACACGTGCATTCTTTGATACCCAGAAATCGTTTGGGGAAATTAAATGGTATTAATTAAATTGGGTGTGAATCTTCTAGATAAAGGTGTGGATCTAGTCCTAGATGATCTGAGCCATTGATTAAGATCTAATCTTGGTTGCTGATATGTCAACAAGAGATTATAATAAAGAGCTCCATGGGTACTTGGAGAATACACGGAGATAGCGAGAGCAAGGGATCTAGTGATCGAATTCTCAAGAGCAGCAGCGTTGAGTTGTCAGAGAGTGATAGAGTGATTTTCTTGCAATGAGGGACAAGGATAGTTGACTAGAGGGAAATTTTCCAGTTCCCGTGAGTGCAAGGCATAAGAGGCAGTAAGAGCCACAGAGAGGCAGCGCAGTGCCACACGGAGGCAATGTAGTGCTTCAGAGGGAGTCTGAAATTTTGTTGAGGAAAAAGTCGAGGGATAGTACCAGAAGACGGAGGGTGTTTTCAGAGGCCAGCAACGCCTCGTTTCTAGTCAGGAGAAGATCTAACGGCAAGAAGAAAGGTTGCATCGTGTTGTGATGCAGTAGCTACGTATGCAGACGCAATCACTGTGCAGAGGCAACGCAGAAAAACTCATCCATCGCTGAGGTCAATACTGGATCCCAACGATAAAGTGAGATTTTTCACAAGGCTTATTTGTCAATTTTTCCTCTGCATGATCTGTCAGTTTGGGCATTCATAGATTTGTACCCAGAAAACTACTGCATAATATTAAAACCCTCAGATGTTGCATCGGTTTTCCCACATTGGGGTTTTCCAAGGCTGATTGTACAAAAATAATGGTGTACTTATGTGTGTGTGTGTTTCTATCTTTCCTGCATTGTATTTTCCACAGTGTTTTATGTTGTGTAGGTTGCAGTGTATGTAATTCGATATATGTCATAAGAAACAACAAGTAAATTGTTCGTTTAATTAAACATTAGAAGAATTAACATCAATTGCTACAATTTGATTTGGGTAACCAAAATTTATTTTTCTCCATTTATTTAATTTTTGGCTTCATTAATTGCCATATTTCCCACTAAACATAGGAAAAGTGGGATTCAAGGGTTCAAAATTTTAACCCCTCAAAGTGTGTCATAGTAGAAAGTTGAGGGCAAGAGGTGCAAATTTTATTACTCATGCCCCAAACAACTTCTCTAGACTTCACTTTTTACATTACAAATACAATTTTTATTGCAATTTCTGCACTGCGAGATATCTAAAAAACTAAAAAACGACTACCTAGGCCAAACCAAATTCCACGAAATTTTTTGTGTGATCTAGTATGGTAATAAACATTGACCCTAGACACTTGGACTCACCCAAGGTCTCACCATTAAGACGTACTCTGGATTTGGGGCATGTTTGGAGGAAAAAGCTCAATTAATTATTAAGCCCAAGTGGGGAGATGATAATTAATGAAGTAAAAAAAAATCTCCTAGAGTAATACTCACTTGATGACAAGGTCCCACGCTACCTATGCATGTTACATGCTTCAAAACTCCTCATACTAACATCACTTGTACAATGTCCTCGCAGGGGTCGGAATCTGAGTACAACAAAAAATAATGAAGAAGAAGTAGAGTTTAGAAACTTTGGTAATCTGATGATATTTGATGGTACAACTGTCCTTTGGTTCATCCTTGGGCATGGAGTCTTCATATAATCATCGAGTGCACTCCAGTGGTCAACAGGCCACAAGCAAGAAACAAAAGAAAATAAAATCATAAAATGCAAATGACGGATGGGACATTAACAAATAATATGTGCGCAAAAGCCAAGCATGAGTTCAACCCCTTATTATAACGGCCATCACCCTGGTTCCTAGGGCCATTGATTTCCCCATCACATCATTGAAGGAACCCATGCAAGTCCCAACCCTTGGAGGGTGATGAACTATCCCACCTTAAGGGGGTGATAACTGTTATACATCATTCGAAGCATGTTCTCACTGTCTAGATATTCAAGCAGTAATACAAAGAAAAAGCAAGAAAAAAAGAAGCAAATAAAGAGGGGTGCAAAAACAAAAGTTGGCGTAACTCATGCATCCATGATTGCTCCCTCCTTACATATGTATACCTAATATGTGGATTTACTCATTATTGTTATCCCTTGGCTCATGGCATCTGGCTCTGAGACCCCCTTTGTCCCCATTTGTTCCATCATTATTCATATGCCACCTATTGATAGAAGGTTGTGCCAGGTACCTGTCATTTCCCTTACGGACTGAGAACACCTAATAAGATCATTTATTAGCCACTCCTACCTAGGGAGGTAATACTATTACAAGATAAAAACCCCATATTTAGAAGAGAATCCCCATATAAAGTATCAATTTTTTCTTGGCTAACAAGCTCGGTTCACTTCGACGCACTAATGATTAATTGTATCTAATGGCGAAGATGCAGCAATAGACACTATGTGTGACTGGCAAGTAATTTCCATCATGGGTTGGGAAACTTAACAAGAGCCTAGGTCCACTAGAGGAACATTATGACACCCTATAGGTGAAGCGTTAACAACAATGGGACTCCTACTACTTTTAGAGCATCATTCCATTCCATGGGCACCTTTAGCTCGACATTAGTTTGTACTTTGCCCCAAATTATTAATGAGATGATGCACTTGGACCAGTGTGCCCCTAGCGTTTAGTAGTTGATACGAGGCCCAAATGACATTTGTCTCACCCTTTGAGACATGGGAGGGCTACCACCATCCTCTGAGCCCTCAACATTCTAGCAGAATTATGCTATTCTATCACCAAGAGACCCATGAGACCCATTTTGTGCCCCAAACACAAAAATGCGGTCCACACAATGATTTGTATAGAGATCTATGCGACAACCCCTGAAGGGTGATTTTTGGAGCCCTCTTCACTTAGCTTAGCACTAGAGGAGCCCAACACATGCTTCCAAGTTGCCCACGCATGCACAACATTAGCATTTCAGCCCTCTTCTGGGTGATTTATTATGTTTCTACATTGGCTATGAGGTTGGCATGTAAACTCAATTAATTTTTCCCATCATTTTACAACTAAGAGGGGATTTTAAGCTAAATTAGAGTTCATTAGACATGTATAAATAAGAGAGAGATCATCTGATCCTCTCAATATCATCTCTTAGACAATTAGACGTCACTAGAGAAACTTGCACTTGTTCCTTCTTGTTCAAAATTGGCAGCTAAGGGATGAAGTTACTTGAATAAAATCTCATTTCTAACTATTCTAGAATGACTCTCTAAAAATATAGTCATCTCTATCATTTCAAGCATAACTTGCCAAAAATAGTAAATCACCTTGCTTCAATTGGTAATCAAGTATAGATGATGGAAAATCATTTAACATATCCTTAATCCATCTTAATTATTCAATTTTACTTAATCATCAATATTATCATTAATATTATTATTAATATTATTATTATTATTATTATTATCATCGTCATACTATAATATTATTATCAAAAAATAAATACATGTCACCTTTCCTTCTTGGCAGTCAATCATGCCACTTCACACCTCTCTCTCTCCTTGATGGCACTCATACCTCTCTCTCTATTAATGGATTCGTTGCACTCCTCTTACTCTCACTTATATGCATTAAAGACTCATCATAAAAAATTCATCTTATGCACTCTTCCATGGATATGTTACACTCTCTCCTTCAAGGCATGCGCACCTCTCTCTTTATGACATCAGTTACAAGGCATGCATACTGTTGAGATTTTGGGGTAGCATCAGAGGTGCTCTAGCTCAGAAACTTTGCAGAGGGACTGGAACACATGAGATATCCAAGACCCAAAAAGCGTTCGGAGAAATTCCATCTGGTGTAAAAGTTATTCAAATTAATTAAATTTTTTTATCAGGACCCTAAGTCTAACTTAGGAAACTTAAAAAATTAAAGTGAATTAATTTACACAAGTGATGAGAACATTCTAAGTGACGTGGATCAAGCTACTTCTAATCTTAGTCGTTGATTAGAGATTATATCATGGCCATTGATTATAGATTAGATCAAAGTTGTTAAATTTAAACCTAAACAAATTAAACCTACGTAAATCTACTCAAAAATGTATATAAAGCAGATAAGGTTCAAATGCATGCAAAATTCCACGTAACCAGGTCAAAGACACAGAGGTGGAAAATAAGGAGAAAGACAGTGATTCAGGGAATTATAAAAGGAAAGGAGTACGACTAAGAGGGGGAGGATTTTTGGTTGAGAAGAAAAAGGGAACTACAGGCTAGAGGAAAATGATTGTGTAAACTTGATTGTTCTTGAACGAAGTCTTAGCTGTTCTTGGAATTTTGGGCACAGAGGGCCATAAGATACCTTCTGGGTCTGGGGACCATACAAGTAAACCCTAGAGAGGCTAGGAGGTAAGATTGGTTTGGGTTACAAATAACAAGAACTGCTACAAACGCGATTACCAAGTATTCTATTGACATTCTCTTGAAATTCCGATTCTAAATGTTAAAATTAGCTTTCTTTATATAATTGTAAAATTGAAATGAAATTGGGTTAAACTCTCTGGTTAATTGTGGTTAAACTGTCAAATTGGGGTACTACATCCGGTATCAAAGCATAGGGTTCAAACTCTCGAACATGGAAAAATCATGTTTGAGTCTATTCAAATAAAGCCATGGACATTCCAAAGTCTAGAATGTAGGGCCCGACAACTGAGAATACGCCTGGTAGACGAAGTTCAGGTCCAGTGGGACAAGCATAGGCCTGGATCGGTTACCTGGGAAAATATAGAGGCCATATGTCAAAGATAACCCAACTTGTGTTGATCTTTAGGAACTTGAAACCTTATTTTGTATATAACAAATCTATTTCGGTTGGATTCCTAAAACTATCATTTTGAACTATCGCATGTAAAAATGAAATTTATTTTGGTGGTTTCCTCAAGGTGAAAGGTATTTTGCTTTATTTGCTGATGACGATACTAGAATGATGTGGGTATATTTCATAAAATATAAATCCGAAACATTTGAATCTATTAAGAATCTTAAAGCCCTTATTGAAAATGAGAAAGATTCTAAGATCAAATGTCTTACAACGAATAGAGGAGAATTCACCTCAAAATATTTTGATGAATTCTGTAAAGTGCCTGGAATCGAAAGAGAACTCTCTACTTCTAGGCCACCCAAGCAAAATGCTGCAGTTGAAATAAGGAACCGAACCGTTCAAGAAATGGCAAGGACAATGCTATTAGCAACTGATTTGCAGTCAAAATTTTGGAGAGAAGCAATTGGGACAGCAGTTCACACCTTAAATCGAACTCAACTAAGACCAAATAGTAAAAAGAATCCTTATGAATTATGGAAAGGAAGACCTGCATTTGTAAAATATTTAGGATTTTGGAAGCAAATGCTTCATAAAGATCAATGATGAATCACCAGGAAAATTTGATTATCGAGTTGACGAAGGAATATTTCTTGGATATTCCACTAGGAGCAAAGCGTACAAATGTTACAACAGTCGTCTACGGAAAATAGTGGAAAGCATTGATGTGAAAATCGATGAAGCCCTTCCAGAAAAGCAAATTAAAGATCATGAAGTTGAGCCCTTCCTTGAAGAAAGTGAAGAAGAACCCGAAAAAGAAGAAAAGGATGAAGAAGCTCAAAGTGAAACTTCACAAACTCCTTTAAATATCAAATTCCTTCAACAACATCATCTAGAAGAACAGATTATCGAGAATATAGATGAAGGAATTCAAACTCAAAGAAGAATGACAAACACTCCAACAAAATATGATGTTGCTCTCTTATCTTTAATAGAACCTGAAATTTTTTCTCAAGCAAGTAAAGATCCCCATTGGATAAAGACCATGGAAGAAGAAATGTCTCAAATCGAAAAGAATGAGACTTGGGAGCTAGTACCTCATCCAGAAGATAAAAATATAATTGGAACAATATGGGTATTCAAAAACAAGATGAATGAGGATGGACAAATTATCAAAAATAAAGCTAGCCTTGTTCGCAAATGATACTCACAAATTGAAGGGATTGACTTTGAAGAAACTTTTGCTCCAGTAGCACGTTTGGAAGTTATAAGAATGTTGTTCACATTTACTTGCTTAAAAGGACTCAAGGTCTATCAAATCGATGTAAAATTAGCATTTTTTAATGGAGACGTCAAGGAAGAAGTGTACATGGAGCAACAATAAGGATTTGATCTCACTAAAGGGAAAGATTTTGTATGCAAGCTGAAAAAGGCCTTGTACGGATTGAAACAAGCCCCTGGAGCTTGGTATGCAAAGTTGGATCACTATCTGCAACAAGAAGGTTTCAAAAAGGGAGTAGCAGGAAGTAATCTCTACATGAAGATAGACAAGGATAAACTTTTCATCACTCTTGTATACGTTGAGAATCTAATCTTTGCCAGCAATGAGGATCAGATGAGCCATAAATTTCCTCTAAATATGTCCAAAAGATTCGAAATGCCAATGATTGGTGAGTTATATTACTTTCTTCGGCTATAAATATCTCAAACCACTACAGGGATGTTTATATCTCAAGGAAAATATCTTAAAGAAATGCTCAAGAGATAGTCAACCAGTCTGTTTATACATGATTGCTACGTCATGGAGATATAGGTGGCATTGAGAGCTTGCTTCATTACAGGAAACATGCCACAGGAACTCGCATTAACACAAATCAATATGTCACGGGAAACTCCTATCATCATAGAGAGAATTGTCACAAAACCTTGTCAAATTATAAAGAGATATGTCTTGGAAAATTTCCATTCTTGGGAAAATATATAGCTTTAGATAATTTGCATTCCACAGAAAACCATCAGAGAGATTTGACCTTCTAATCTTGCTTCAGCGAAAGCATATAAATCACGTCTTAATCTTCTATATTTACACCATCATTATTCCTTGCATTCTTCGAAAATTGCAAAGAGAGAAGACTTGTTAGATTTGATGTCAAGTGTCCATGAGGGAGAACAGGTGTCTCTATTTATATGGTCATCAATGAGGCCGAAAGGGTACCAAACAAGGGGTGAGCCTACTTGTTGCTTGGAGAGCCAACTTGGCAACTTGGAGCGACAAATGACATGTACAAAAATTCAAATTTTCTGCTTTTCACAAGGGTCACAAGGGTCATGAAGAACATGCCCTTTTTTCATTTTATTTTGACCGAAATAAAGCATGAAGAACATGTTAGAAAATAATAATAATTTTCTTCTTTTATTTTTATATAAAATACATATTGATACAATGACATTTATGAAGACTTAACCTAGTTATTGTTCCAAGAAGGATCATGAAGAACATGCCCTTTTTCATTTTTTTTGACCGAAATAAAGCATGAAGAACATGTTAGAAAATAATAATAATTTTCTTCTTTTATTTTTTATATAAAATAAATATTGATACAATGACATTTATGAAGACTTAACCTAGTTATTGTTCCAACAAGAATAACATATATTATTCATCCTATAACATATAATGGATGTTCCTAGTGGAGGAAATTTTAAGTCTCTACATCAAATTCCATTTTCGTTAGAAGTGGGTAAATGCTAGAAATTGATCCCTAGGGCATCAATTTTTAGCCTCCTTAGAAACAATTTGGCTTATCTTGAACCTCCTAGATACCATATGCCCAAAGGACAAGGCACTAATACAAGTCCTTGATGGTCAACCTTACTTACCCATAAATTCTGTCTCTAAAATTTTGGTCCTCCTAAGGTAGGGCATCTAACTAGGCTTATAGAGCAAATTTCCTTGTGAGAGGTTTTACAGGAACTTGAGCACCTAGATATCAAAATAAGGTTTTAGACTACCGATTCTCCAAGTTTGGTGGGCATCCACTTTGGTTTACTCCATAAAATCTCTGGCCCTAATTGTTTCCCTACAATGGAAACCATAGTTATTCTTTCTCAACCTGGGGACTTCTTTGAAGGTTGTATAAGCTTAGTACTTGTTCAAGTATATGATAAGAAGCCTTTTCCCATCATTTTGTTTATCTCAAGAGTGCCTAGAACCACAACAATTCATGAAACCCTATGTCTTGTGCATATTAGTCTAAGGTCTATCCTTGAAAGCGAAGTGCCTTTTTCAAGCATTAAACCTTAAAATTGAGCTTTTCTTGGGATATTTCTACTCATCACTTTATACCATACCCTTGGAATATATTTCACAAGTGATTATATCCTACCGGGACGCCTTTGTGACTGTTCGCCTTCCACACCTACCCATAGAGGATTAGGTGTCCAACATCCCCTCCCTTAAACCGAATGGGTATGTGTGAGTCCAAGAAGAGAGTTGTAATACAAATCTACAAAGTATGCGTGGCAGCACTTAGGCCGAATCAACTCTTTGAAACGTTGGCATAAAGAGGTGGTTTAAGGATGACCACCAACACTGGAACGCAACACTTATTGTAGTTCCCAAAACTCTTCCAAAACTGGCAAGAAGCTAAGGGCTTCCGCAAGAGGAAGTGTCCCTCATATTTGAAGAGGGAGACCTTCAACCTAAAAGAAGGGAGGTCTACAACCTGTGATGGTTTAAGGATGACCACCAACACCGGAATGCTTGATGCATTTCTCGGAACTCTACCAAAGCTGGCAACAAGCTGAAATATTCTGCTAGAGGAAGTGCTCCAAATTCTTTGAAGAGGAAGATTATGAACCTCACATGGATGGTTTAAGGCTGTCCACCAACCAAAGGCATGCTCATGGGCATCCGTGTCTCTGGCTACAACTCTGAATCTGGAATGACGAATTGTGGCTCAGGCTCGCTTGAACTGTTGTGTCTCTGGATACAACTCTAAATCTGGAATGAGAGATTGTGGCTCAAGCTCGCTTAATGTGGCTTCGAAGCTTGTAGATGACCACCATTTCCCCCCCTGTTAGGTACAAGGTGAGATGATGGCGAAAACTCAACTGCAAGATTGTTCAATATTCGGGAACATGTTCTGACATGTGACTTAAACATCTGCTTGGGTGTTGATGCCCATTGCCAAGAAGCGATCCATCCAAGATGAATCTTTGTTCTTGCAGGAGGCTTGTTTCTGAAGCATCTATGTGAAGAATGAGTGTGTTGACCACAATGCTTGCATGGGTGAAGATCAAAACAATAATCTTTCATATGGCCAACTCGATCACTGTGTTGGCATTTTAAAAATTGTTGTTGTTGTTGTGGAAGTGGAGCAAGATCTGGAACAGCTGCAGGTGAACTGTCATAAAGAAATCTTACACTCTGAAATTTCATGGGCTTGGAGTAGTCTGAAATATGAAAGGACACATCCTTGTCATATCCAAGACCAGTTTTGTGCTTCTTATGGACAATCTCTTCCCGAGGTCTAATGATGGACTTGAGAAGTGCAGACTGAGCTGCTGCATCTGCATGTAAATCTTCTCTTGTACAAGGAACTGAATGTGAGTTGACTACAACTTTATATTCTTGCTGTTGATGGGAGTCCCTCTTAATTTTCTGAACAGAAATAGGTTCAAAATGAGGACTCCTCTGCTGTAATTCTTCTTGTTGGAGCTAAGATTCAAGCTGCAAAAACTCAATCTTTTCTTGTGCATCTTGTAGAGAGAACTGAATAATTGCTAGAGTGTCTTTGCTAACTTTAACTGTGATGTCAGTAGTAGACACCACTAGTGTGCTTAATAGTTCTAACAACTCATTGAGTCTGCCCATTGTCAAAATCAACAATTGAAAAAATGATGAGGGGAAATACACACTTGTACTCTCAGAACATTAAAAAATAAGAGAAGACTCCAGGCTATGAAAGGTCTTAATAAATGCTAGTAAAAGCCTTGGAATCAAATAGAGAATAACAAATACAAAAGCTTTTAGCTATATAGCACACAACTAATTTGTACTTAAACTTGCACCAGTATGACCAAAAATAGAAGCTCTGTGTATTAATGACAGTGGAGAACGTGCCAATCAAAGATGGTGGAGCCAAATTCACGTTTAAGATGAGTATATATAAAACTCTGAAATCATAGGAATAGGAATATTGCTTTGTTTTGTAGCTGTTATCCGCTTCATCAAATCAGCTTGTGTTTTCCTTTAGAACTATCACCCGAACCAAAGCAATGGTCAACAACATCTCAATAATTAGCGTACAGATATTATGTGCTCCTTACCTCCATTGGTTGAACTGTACAAAAGAGGCCCTTCCTCGTTCTGGCAGAGAGGTTGGATCCCTTCCTGCTATGGAATCGAACTTGCCACCTCACTACGATAAGTGTTTTTTTTTCAGGTTGCAATGGCAAAACAACTGCCACAATTTGGAGCAAGAGAACTTTTCGACTCATCCAGCAACAAAATCCGAGTCTTGTTGGCGAGAGTCCTATCCAAGGCCACTGGCTTCCCTTGCCCCATGCAGAGACTGCTCGAATTTGCACCAAAATTTGGTGTCAATTAGGTTGCAAACGCTGGAGAAGAGGTGCCAAATGCTAGAGCAATAGAAGGTTGCAGACGCTGGAGAAGAGGTGCCAAATGCTAGAGCAATAGAAGGTTGCAGACGCTGAAATGGAAGGTTGCAAACGCTGGATCGAGGGAATATTTGTGGTTTCAATGGTTCAATTTACCATGGTAGGAGCGGTGCGAAGGTTGACGTAGTGCAGTCAGGACCATGGGAGAGGAGAGCTAAGGCTGGAGTGAAAGAGATGGGAAGGAGCCAGCGCGAGGGAGATAGGAATGCAGAGGGTCGAGCGAAATGGGAGGAGGGAGGAGGGAGAAGGGAGGAAAGGCGAGTGGAAGCATGAGTAGTAGCACGCAGCAAGGGCCCGCGTGGGCCGACGAGGAGGCTGCAAAGGAGTGGGAGGTGAACCGACGGGGAGGCAGGAGGTGAACCGACAGTAAGGGAGTAGACCCGACAGCCGAGGGAGAAGAGGGTCGAGGGAGCTCGAGGGAGGGGAATCTCAGCTACAACAATAGTTTGCCCCTGCAAACTAGTTCCTTGCGGTACTAGACTACCAATACCAACCGAATTCGACACAGTTGAAACAATCCTGTTTAAATCATTAAAGGGTTAGGAGCAGAAGTAGAGATAAATACCGCTGGCCCAACATTTACTATTTCCTCAGCAGAGGATTGTCCCATACGTAATGTCATTATGGTTCGTCCAAGCTCTAACAACAACGAACCCAAATTCTGCATCATAATTCCATTTCGCATGGCAACAACCTATAATTTGCAGGAGAGCGACCACATGCCAAACACCATTGAACATGAACTACAATCACACCATTCTATGCAGCACCTTGCTCCAGTCTTCACACCGATTCCGATTCAACCTTCTCTACACCAAGTAGAAAAACAGTGCTTCAACGCATAAGCAAGTTAGACACATGCAACAGAAAATCTAATGAAGGCCATAAGTGGCCATAAACCTATGGCTCTCACTCAAATTGGAGCAGGGCCAACAATCGTGCGTTCTGATATCATGTTAAACTCGACAATGGTGAGCATGGTAAATACACAAAACACATAGAAAGATAAATCTTTGATGCATTATTACTCACAATGATACATATTCTCTTGGACTTCCTATGTCCGTTCGTCCTCTACACCTACCCATAGAGAATTAGGTGTCCAACAGGACTTGGGTATAGCGACGGTGGGCCATTGCCCCATTCTTAGCACTTGATCTAACTACTTGCCTTGTAGGGCTTCCCTCTTTAAGGCTTGCTAGACTTTGTGGTAACATGTATCACAATGATGAGTTAGAGCTCAAGCTTCATTGGCTTTTCAATTGCCATTAACATCCCCTTCGTTTTTATTTTTCATTTTCGAATTTCACCATCATCTTTCTCCTTTCTATCCAACGACATCAACCTCAAGCGTCCAAACCCCTTCCTTCCATGCAATTATCAAGCACAAGCCCTTGTGGGGCACATATAACAACCAACCCAAAAGAAAGGACAACATAGAGGGAGTAAATCTATGGAAAGGACATGAGCACGCTACCCTTGTCAAGGCACCCCAGTAGTACCCTTCCCCCAAGTATGGTAACACTTGACTAGAAGATTGATGCTAATCACCATGCTAAAACAAGACAAAAGGAATACCTTTAAAGCATCTTGAATCATTTTTTTTACTCAATCCATCATCCTTGCTTTCATTCCAAATACATTAAGACACTTCATATGAAGCAATCTCTTATGTACCTCGTCTGTTGCGGTACTATCATTGTCAAATGAGTGAGTTGAGCATGAAATGAGAGGCATATGTGGATTATTTTCTATGGAGAATGTTAAAAGTCATCACCAGGACACTATTTGTAACATGGATCATTGGAAAAAAAAAAAATATCCTCTAGTTACCCCTAGGAGTTAAAGGGTAACAAAATTCACGTGTCAAAAGAAGCTTTTCTACCCTCAATATTTTTTATATCTTTCCACCTTTGCTCGCACAAGTGATGGGATGTATATAGTTCATGACATCAAATTTCAATCAAAATTTGTTTTACAAAATAAGGTATAAGCCAACAATGCAATAACAACATGAAACGAAGTTTAATCCTCACGTGTTTAGCTTATGCTTGCTACCTTAATGTTCAAGGGCATATATTGTTTCTTCTACCCCACGCCTACATAACAGAAGAAGCATGCTTGGTGAAATCAAATCCAATGCAATCATCTTTGTATCTCATAAACTAAAACAATGACACATCAAGTGTTAAATACATACATTGCTAGAATCTCCAAGATGGAATGACTAGAAAAAAACATGATATCATGAACATCATCGAACTCATGTCATAAACGGTATGTACCACTTCAGGCCTCTTCTATCCATCCTTGGATGTGGTTTTTATAATTATCATTATTGCAAGAAAACTCATAACATAAACCAATAGCATTTCTTACAACATCATTATCGCCTTGCTTGAGAAGCAAAGGCTTAGGTACTTCTACAAAATCACTTAAAATGTGATGGGTATCCTCCAAATAAGATGTATATGAAATATGAAAGAACATTCTAGCTTTAGGAAGAATAAAATCATGCCCACATTGAGAACTTGAAATCTTCTTTGCATGACTAAAATGTAAGGCAACTCATCATGAATGGTTTGCTGCCCCATAATATCTTTTGCATCAAAACTCCCCTTTCCAGCTAAATGTGTATGCAAAACAGAAATGCATGAAGAAATAGGTGGCCCAAATTTCTGCAATTAAAACCATCTTGTCATACATAATTTTGATCCTCCAAAATATATTTTCCAGTGGAAAAATCTAGCATGATTTCAATAATATACGATGAAGAAGATGGCTGGAAAATTACTTCATTTTTGCATCAAAAATCTGCTCACTATTCTAGCAAAAATTTGGATAAACGCTTGTATCATATGGCAGAAAATGATGCAAGGAATCCTTCCTAGAAATGAGAGCACATGGCTAAACCAAATCTGCACAACTGCCAAACCAAAGGCTCAAAATCTACAATTTCCTCCATGGACACATACTATATGCATGATATCTAGCATCTCCAAATAATTCCAATAATTTCCACTACTATCATGACAAAATATCTGAAAACTAATGTCCATAACTTCATGCCCTAGGATGCCCTTATCTTCATCAAATGAAGTTGTCAATGCAGTTACCAATTTATCCTCATCCAAGAGTTTTTCTACAAGACTATCCCTCTCAAAATCATAACAAGAAAGACCATCAAATTCAGAAGATTGAAGAGGTCCAAAGCTACCCAAACCCTCAACTTCATGAAGACTAGAGTTAGATACATCAGTTCAGCAACTATCAATGTCCTCTTCATGATCAACAATCAGAATCATAAAAAATTGGGACTATCATTTTTAAGGAATTGTAGACTTATATTTTATTTGTAATTTTAAAGACACAAACAAACACACACTAACACTACAATCAAGTCATAAATACAAAGAGATATTATTTATACAAAGATGTATGGCTTAAAACATCTCCCAAGAAATGCAGTACCCAGAATTACACCTCAATTGCATCAAGCCAACAGCTTGCAATGTACTAAAGTAGGACGCAATAAAAGTTAAAATAAAATATGATTTTATTTGAATTTTTCATAATTCAATTTGTAAATAATGCTGTGAACTTTGGATTAAAAAAATTGTAAGCAAGGTCAAACTATCCACTCATAGCAAATCGACAATTTGTGAACACTATATCAACTACCTACAACAGGGACAATAAACAAAGAAACAAAAATAAAACCATTGCACCTATATGCAAGTTATTTATACGGCGTTATAAGTATATTCTATCCTAAATAATATTATGAATTCATAGAATTAGTTATAACACAATTTAAAGCTACCTAATATGTGCTATTTAAAATTGTTCATCAGAGTCCCAAGGGGGCAGCTCAATTGATGATCGAATTAATATGAAATCTGTGAAAACTGAAAGATCCAAGGTTAAAATATCCCTACTGTGAAAACTGAAAGATCCAAGGTTAAAATATCCCTAGTTGTGACCTGGTTTACGAAGAGGAGGAGAGACCGTAGACCCCAGAGGTTTATTAGTGGTTACGTGTCAGGCGAACTGCTGGGTTCCTCTAGGATACTAAAAAAAAATCATTCATCAGAGAGAAAAACATATTTCTATTCCAATTTCCAACTTTGTAAACAAAAATTTAAAATATATATATGTCAGAAAAAATATTCCTTGCCATTTCAAAAATACCAATTTGGCTATTTGAAAAATTGAACATAGATTGGAAGAAAAAGTTATTACCATTCTTACTCATCCTTGTGAAATCCCCAACTACATTAACATTAATTGGTCATTCAATTACAAATTTATTAGGCAACCTTAATTGAAAAAATAAACAGTATGAAACAAGGAAGCTACAATTGATAATTGAAAACAATATTTTAGACTCCTAACTAACATCGAAAGGAAATGTTTCATATATTTCATAATAGATAAGAATTAACAAAATACATACATACATATATCACAGGGAAATTTTGGAGTATTATGGCTATGGCTTCTCAAGAAAAGATAAGAAAATTGCACATGTATGAAACAAAAATAAAATCTTGCTTACTACAATAAAATAATTAAAACAAAATAAAAAATCAACACTAAAACATGACGGATTATAAGAAAAAAAAGAAATATCACATGGAAAATTTGCAGTAATATGGCAAAGACATCTCAAGAAAAGAGAGAAATTGCACATATATGAAACAAAAGCAAAATCTTGCTTACTAAAATAAAATGATTAAAACGAGGGAAAAGTAAATTCCAAAAGATGACAAAAAACATGTACTGGCCCAAATAATAAGAATGTTTTCAAAAGTGAGAAAGCAAACCACAAATAAAAAGACCCAAGAGCCGGTATTCATGAAATAAATCAACCAACAAAATATGAAATAAAATCAACCAACAAAATAAGTAAAATCGACCATTTCTAGGGACAACACATGATAATGCAGGAAGCATTGGAAGTTGATTGAGTATAATGACGATTAACAACAAGCTCTCAAGTTATAGCAATCATTGTCACTTTAAACATACAAAGTGGCAATAAAAGCAAGATATATATTTACGAAGTCTAAAGAATTGAGAATTCTCCTGAAAAACAAGGTAAAATATAATTGTGTAAAAGCCTCGAATACAAATATCTTAGCTATAAATGATACCTGGAAACCTTGAATCTTCTGAGGCACAAGGGAGTCGTCCGTGTTTCCAAGGCCAAGCTGCCCATTTTGGTTGCGTCCCCAACTTGTCAAAGAAGAAAAAAAAGACATTTTCAATAAAATTCATGGTGAATAAAATAAATAAGCCATCGGAATGAAAACAAAAGATTGCGATAAGCACAAAATCCAAATTCCAATTGAAGTATATCTTTTGTCCTCCTCACACAGGGATTCTTGTAAATTTATTCCAAAGAGTTGATTAACATAGGACAGTATATTTAAGGCTAGCTTCGAAAGCTCTACCTTATCTCAACCAAGGGACCAATATCCTATAATTTAAAAGTATTACTAAACCAACTATATAAAGCAACAAAAATATGGCAAATCTCTCAACCATTTTGTTTCCTTTGGAATCCTTATCAATTGATATCAAAGACTCATTTAACTTTTGAAATTTTTTTTATGATAGCTTACCTTCACACCCGAGTTTGTTTGATACCATTCAAATCTTTCAGAATGGCATATGGATTACATTGTCTTCCAATTAAACAACATTGAGGGACAAATTTCTCTGACACAATCATGCTTGCATTCCAAAACAATGTAAATATATTCACTTGTACAAGTAACTCTATTATTAGAGTCCTCCAACAAAGACAAGTAGACCACAAATAAGAACAAGTGGTGATCCATGCAAAACCCCCATGTACCCATTATGGAAAAACATAAAGGGAAAATTGGAATATTGAAAGGGAAATCTAGGACATAATGTTAAGCCCCATGTTAACCCAAAAAACCCTTATTAAGCCCTAGATACTGGGTGATTAAATTTCTATTGTTATATTGTTATGTAGGCTAGAAACCCTCATAGTCCCATTTTACTATAATTGTACCCTTGCTCCCTAGTCTTAGGATCATCAAATATTGTCTTGTACATTGTATTCTTTGTAAAAGGATGTTCCCCCCTCGAAGAGGACTGTAATTGGTTTATTATCATTTAAAAGTGCAAGGATCATAATAATTTGTTGAGATTTTGTGTATTTGAGGTAGCATCAGTTGTTGTCTAGCTCCCAAACTTTGTGGAGGGACTAGAGTTCACCTAATCAACAAGACCCAAAAATGGATTTGGGAAATTTCATCTGGTTTAGGAGATATTAAATTAATTAATTCTTTTAATGTATTTCCTAAGTTAAAACTTAGGGAACTTAAATAATTAAAGTGAATTTAATTAAACATGTGATGAAATTGTCTTAAGTCACATGGATCAAGCTTTCTTTTAATCTTAGCCATTGATTCAAGATCTGATCATGGCTGTTGGTTTCCCAACGAGAAAAGTATAAAAAGGCTTGGGGTCATTTGTAAAGACACACAGAGGAAGAGCACTGAAGCTAAGCTGAGATTCTAGGGCAGGGTTTGCTAAGAATACTCAAAAGTGTTTCAACTGCAGAGAGGGGAATTTAGACCAAGGGGATGATCTAATCCCAGGGTCTAGAATACACAAGAGACATAGAAGAGACTCACCAAGGACACCGCAGAGAAGGTGTTAGTGAGTAAAAGTATGAAAGGGAATTTCTTCAGAAACCCTTCAGTGGTTACGGAGAGACCCTCATGGGCAGCGTAGTGACTGTGTCACCCATTCTGGGGTAACGCAGTCCCTTCCGGAGTAGCGCTGAGGGTTTGGAGGCCATCCAAGGCTGACGCAGAGGCTTTCAGGGGTAGCGCTAGGGTTTCTAGGCACAGATTTGGCTGAGTCTTGTAAATCTATTTTGAGGGTGTGGATCAGTGCTTTTTTTGGCCCTAGATCTGCTAGTGAGCTGTAGATATAGCATTATCTCTGTCGGGTTTTCCAGATTTGTGTATTCATAAATATTCTTAATATTTCTGGAACCCTCCAGCAGCCAGAGACAAGTTTTCCCACCTTGGGTTTTACCAAGGACTATTTGTCTAGAAATAACTATCACTTTGTCAATGTGAGCATGTGCTTATTCTAAATCTGAATTGGTACAGATCTGTTATGTGTTTTTCTTCGATGTTAACTTGAATTTATTCAATTGATAGCTTATATAGGTAGGAGGAGCTTAACCAGATTAACAGTAATAATTTCTACATAAGATATAAGATTCAGAAATTTCTACACAATTGGTATCAAAGCTCATTATCCTGGGGTTTTGCTCTATGTTGCACAAAACTTCTAGGAACCCAAAAGGTTTCGGGCCATACCTATACCTGAAACTCGACCATCATGTAATCATCTATGAGACTTACTATAGACTTGGTTTTCCTTCTAAATTGTCATCGATGAGCCTTATTCCCTTTTTTCTTGCAAGATAATGTGTTATTCACATATATATATGACATTTCATTCGGCAATTCCATTTTTGGGAGGTGACATTTCTAAATATACCCGTTTCGGAATCTCTGAAACATTTCAACATTTCGTGCAACTTACATTTTGCTACTTTAAACAAGCATTGTGGCATTTCCACTTGATATTTTTTCTGAGAGGTTTCAGATGGTGAAACATGGAGAACATTAAGAATACATCACAAGCAATCTCTAGTTCAATTTTTAGATCTTGGTTCCCTATATTTTCCGAGATATCTTCCAAGGAAGTTAGGGTTTTTGAATGCTCCTAAAATCTATCTCAAACAGGTTTGTTCAACATTTTGACAGTATCATTTTCCTTAGAGCTATATTGTTCTTTGTTATTGATAATTGCATTTTTATACTTTTCATCATTTATATGCATTCACCCCATAACATCATCACATCATTAGCACTTACGTAGAAAGAACAATAAAATTGCAGTAGAACATTAAGAGACAGTAGAAGAAATGCATGCACAAATAGAGACACCAGAATTTACTCAAAGATCAGGGCAAACCCCCACAAGGGGGAAAACCCGGAATTCAATTCGTTCAATTGAAATACAAAGTACATCCATAGTAAGGTACATCAACACATAAGGGGCCACCCTAGGCCATACAAACCATTGTCACCTTGTGGGCCACCACGGGCCATGCCGACCACCATCAATGGACCATGCCAACTTCTGTCACTTAGCCATCCTGGGCCATGCTAACCACTGGGCACTAGGCACCACTTACCATTGGGAACTGCTAACCACTAGGCATTGTTAACCATCGAGCACTGCTAACCACTGGGCACTACAAACCATTGGAAATTGTTAACCACCCGACACTGCTAACCAATGGGCACTGCTAAACACTAAGCACTGGGAACTGCTAACCATCAGACACTACTAGGCACTGATAACCAAACACTGGGCCATGTGGACCAGACACGTCGGCCCATGCGGACCAGACATTCTAGTAGCAGGCCCTAAACGTTGAGCCAAGCTTACTTGGGAGCGGGAGCGAGAACCAACATTTTCAAAATCTCTAGGTTCGGGAGTAAATCAGGAGCGAATTTTTATATAATATATATTTTTATATATTTTGATGCATATATGTCAACAAAAGCATGTAGAATGATGAATTAGATATAAAAAAGCACAAAAACATGCATTGAACCATATAACATCAATCATCTAGAAGTTATAATATTCATCAACCACGACCACAAGTTAGTAACATACAACATATCAAGTCTCATAATTCATCAATCTTAAAGTTTCGAGCTTTCAAAATTCAATATATAAAATTTATCATAATTGATCACTAAAGTTGTAACTTGCACTTGTAACCAGTGTTACACGGGTCAACACCCCTCCCCCCCCCCCCCCAAACCTAGGGGTCTAGATTCCTCTCCCCCTCGCGCTCTGGGGTCTTGGGGACACTTGTAACCAAGTAATACATTCTGGGGCCTCGCCCCTCTCCAATGTTACACCAGGAACCGCAACCACCGGGCACTATCAATCCATCTATCATAACCACTCCGGGCACAAACGTTGAACCAATGGGCACTGCTAAACACTAAGCACTGGAAACTGCTAACCATCAAACACTACTAGGCACTGATAACCAAACACTGGGCCATGTGGACCAGACACGTCTGCCCATGCGGACCAGACATATCGACCATCTACTGTGCAGGCCCTAAACGTCGAGCCAAGCTTACTTGGGAGCGGGAGCGAGAAGCAACATTTTCAAAATCTCCAGGTTCAGGAACAAATCAGGAGCGAATTTTTATATAATATATGTTTTTATATATTTTGATGCAAATATGTCAACAAAAGCGTGTAGAATAATGAATTAGATATAAAAAGCATAAAAACATGCATTGAACCATATAACATCAATCATCTAGAAGTAGTTATAATCTTCTTCAACCACGCCCACAAGTTAGTAACATACAACATATCAAGTCTCATAATTCATCAATCTTAAAGTTTCATGCTTTCAAAATTCAATCTATATCATTTATCATCATTGATCACTAAAGTTGTAACTTGTACTTGTAGCCAGTGTTACACGGGTCCATGCCGCCCCACCCCCACCCCCTAGGCCCTAGATTCCTCGCCCCCTCACACTCTAGGGTCTTGGGGACACTTGTAACCAGTGTTACACGGGGCCTCGCCCCTCCGACCCCCCGACTCCCCCCCACCCCCCCCCCCCAAGGCGTCTAGAATCCTCGCCCGCTCGCGCTCTAGGGCCTTGGGGACTTCTAGGAGGCGTTTCCTTCACGCTCCCTCGCACCCCCTTCATGCCCCCTCACACCCCTTTTAGTTTATGGTTTCGTGTTAAAAGTTGGTGTGCCACTTAGCATGTTTTAGAGTCCAAGTGATTCTGATTCAGATGGTGATATGGTTGATCCTGATATATTCGTGCAGCAGCTAGATGCAGAGACTAGTGGGGCATTACCTTCAACATTTATGCTCATTTATCATTATGATGATATCATTTGATATTCATATGTTATGTTTTATGTTTCGGACATAACTTATTTGCTTTTAAGTTTTATATTTCAGACTTGAGTTGTAAACTTCAGTTTAAACTTTATTTTGAATCTTGATATAATATGTCATATGATATCTTAAGCATTATTTTCATTGTACAATGTTAGTAGTTACATTAATGATTATACTGTTACAAACTTATAAACTTACATGTATGATTGTATGATGTATGTTTTAACTTTTAACTATTAGATTTGTTTCAGTTATATGATTCATCATTCACCAATTGATGATTTTATCATTTATGATTTCTTTTTCATGACGTAAATGTATGATGACTGTGTATTTATCTTTCATGATGTAGGTGTATGATCGCTGTATATACATTCCTTGCAAAAATATAGTTACATTATAAATATTAAATTTTAGTCCCCCCACGTTTTCTAAAAAATTGGTAGGGAGCTTTTGCATAGGTATTCCCGCGCTTCCTCGCCCCCGCCTCTGGGGGACTTGGTGGAACATTGTTTGTAACCATTACCGTTACCAAGCAACCAAACGATAACAAACAATATAGTATGATGACTGTGTTTTTCTCTTCCATGATGTAGGTGTATGATGGTTGTATATACATTCCTTGCAAAAATATAGCTACATTATAAATATTAAATTTTATAATTTTTATGACCATGACATCCCCCCACGTTTTCTAAAAAATTGGTAGGGAGCTTTTGCACAGGCCGCTCCCGCGCTTCCTTGCCCCAACCTCCAGGGCACTTGGTGGAACATTGTTTGTAACCATTACCGTTAACAAGCAACCAAATAATAACAAACAATATCTAACATGAAATGAAATGTTTCAAGTTTCACGAAGCATCATATTCATAATTCATGAACAATGAGTTATAAATGCCAACTTCAAACTCAAATTGTCATATATTGTTTACCAAGAATGATATCTAATATAATGCACTGCGAAAACCCCTCAATACTTAAATATAAAGAGTGAAGGGAGCTCTACTTGAACGGTTCATGAGGCACAATACTTGCTAAGGTTTTGCAAATGGGGTAGCAAGCTAAGTGGGCTTGATTGTGGGGGAAAACTCCACAATTGAGTGCACTTCAGCTAGAGGCGATCTAGTATTGGTGACCTCAGGGAAGTCCTGGTTACCGAGTGCAAGCCCTGAAAGTGATGATTAACTCTTTTTGATTCATTTCACTAGTTTCAATCCCACTTCTTCACCCATGTGAGCATCACCTGATGCAATGAGTGCTAAGTGGACTATTCAAAAATCATGAGAAATTTGTCAGTTACGACTAACTCTCATGGAAATGGTCATAGATGAATGACTTAATTAACGTACTTGAATCCCAAAATATAATATCTAATATAATGCACTGCGAAAACCCTTCAATAATTAAATATAAAGAGTGGAGGGAGCTCTACTTGAATGGTTCATGAGGCACAATACTTGCAAAGGTTTTGCAAATGGCGTAGCAAGCTAAGTGGTTTTGATTGTCGAGAAAACTCCACGATTAAGCATGCTTGAGCTAGAGGCGATCTAGGATGGGTGACCTCCCAGGAAGCCCTGATTACCGAGTACAAGCCCTAGAAGTGATGATTGACTCTATGTGATTCATTTTACTAGTTTCAATCCCACTTCTTCACCCCTATGAACATCACCTGATGCAATGAGTGCTAAGTGGACTATTCAAAAATCATGAGAAAATAGTCAATTAAGACTACCTCTCATGGAAATGGTCATAGATGAATGACTTAATTAATGCAGTTGAATCCCAAAAAATGATATCTAATATAATGCACTGTGAAAAACCCTCAATACTTGAATACCATGATAAATATGAAAGAGTCAATAGTTATAAAAAGTACTAGAATCTAGAAAAGACAAGTAAACCTATTATCAACTGCTTGACCCTCTTGCCACAAGAAATTTCTAATTTCTTGTCTCGTGCTTTATCGGCAGTGTCCTCCCGCATAATTGAATGGCCTTGGTGTTCATGATCGAATACAGGTTCCATACCCTAGTACCCTAGATGCTCTTGATTATTGTGAGTCTCCCCCACATAGAGGGCTTGGTGCTCTTGGTTAAATACAAGTTCCATACCCTAGTACATGACAAAATTTAATGGAAACATTGCAGTCCACCCAATGCTGAAATCCTGAAAAAATGACAAGTCTGTTGGATTTTGAGTGAGATCTAAAATTCGACTTTTTCCATATGAAATCCAATGAGATCGAAACCACTCTCAAACATCCTAAGTCATTTCATGGTAATGTTAAAAAACTATGTAAAAGGATGAAAATGAAAGATAAAGGAGAATCACTTTTACTTTAAGAATTTAACTTTACCATGAACTACATATCAACACTAGCGCCATAGGCCTGAACATGGATGCCCCACTCAAAAATTCTTATTTCCAATCTTCAATAGCTCCTACTATCACTCCCAGGGTCGCTCCCGCTAGGAGCGTGCTTCGAGAGCGGGTTCGGGGAAGGGGTGGCTCCCCCGCAACCATGCGTCAGGCCATGCGAGTGACTAGGAACAAAGTAGTGAGATCGTAAGATTGCTCTAAGAGTGAAATTTTGAGCAACAAGTTACAAGAGCGAGACCATAAAATATCATATATCGTGGAGAGCATGAGACCATATTTAATGTAGAGACCCCACATCGCTTATGTTGCAAAAACCATAAACATACATTGTAGACATCGCAGATGTACATACTATAGATGCCATAAATCACATAGTTTGTCGAGACCATATATCGTAGAGACCATACAACACGGATGTAGATATCGTAGATGCCATACGTATAAACAAAGTATCTATCCTTGTACATATAAATAGTGAGTGTGATGCCATACACACAGTGAATACTATACCATACGCAGTGATTTCTACGCAGGTGCCCAACCATATATAGTGAGTGCAATGCGACTGTCATTACATATATACTGAGTGTGATGCCATACACACAGAGACTGTCATACCAACAGAGATGTGATATTGTCATACCAACAGAGATGCGAAACTGTAGCATGTGCGAGAGAGAGAGTAGACTTGTGTGATAGTGTTGTAACGAGAGCATAATGTGGACTTGTGAGAGTATAGAACGAGTGTAAACCTGAAGCCTGACAGCAAGAGCAAAGTCTTGCAGCAACTATGAAATCATGTAAGCAATGCAAGAGAAGACTCTTCCACAGGAACCATTGAACCTAAGAATCTCGTAGATCCACCAACCAACCTGAATTCTTTGACAAAAAATGATAGGGTGTGTTGTCGCACAGATTGTTCAGGGCACCGCGACAACGGCTCAGACTAGGGGCTGTCACCTTTATCCCCAATCTCTCTCTTTAAGCTGTCTCCTTGCAGGCTAAGGGAGGTAGACCCTTTTAGAAATGAAGGATAAATCTAGGAGACACAGCTAGAACATCAAGTACTTGACAGAATAAACGAGATTCCACAGATTAGATTTCACTTTTAAGACCAGTGCCTTATGGAGTCAAACAAGATCTCGTTATGCAATTATAAACTAGTGAATGATGACTAACTGCTGCTTATGGAAACACGATTGATCAATGATATTAAATTAAAAACACCACAACCATGAATAATGAAAATGCCAGGATTTAAAATGCTCAATTAATTTCGATCCAGACAAATCAACGATTTTATATAGTCAATCTCAAGATAAAATTTCAAAAGCTCACTTGACCATAAAAGATATTTTTGAGAAATTTTATAATTTTTTTTTATTTTTTTATTTTTGGATTTTGAAATTTTTTTTAATTTTTATTTTTTAAATCTAGAATTAAAGATCTAAATCTAAACAAGACCAAAATCTAAGTTAAAGGCTAAAAAAAATTAAAATCTAAAATTAAACTATATTAAACTAAGCTAAATCTAAAAAAAAAAAAAAAAACGAAATAAAACTAAACAAATTAAAACAAAACTAAATTAACATGAAAAGTTAGAATCCTAAAACTTCAATTAAAACAAAACAAAACGGAAATAAAATAGAAATGCAATCTAAATAAATTAAAGTTATCGCTAGAATTAAAATCTAAAGACAACAATAAAATTAAAACGAACTATGACTAACCTAACTAAAGTTAAACTACAACTAAAAAAAAAAGATGCTAAAGTCTAACCTACGCTGAAATAAAGCCAAAGTTTAAATCTACAAAACTAAACTAAGCTTAAATTAAAAAAAAAAAAAAACTACACATTATACAATCTAACACTATGATGCAAAACGAAATGAAAACTAAAACGATCAAAGCATATACAGTCGGCGTCCTTTTTTTTTATGATGTGTTTGTTCGATTGCAGGTTGAAAAACAGCTGGAGCTAGACGAGGCACGACGGGCTTGGAAACTTAACGTGTTCACCCCTTTTTTTTTATTTTCCGCTTGTGTGCAGGACGAGGGCAGACGGCGTTATGATTTGGTGCTGTGTATAGACTTGTCGTTTTGTGTTCTTTGTTATGCAGAGCGAAAGGTGCGGATCTGGACGACGGCTCCAAGGGGGGAAGGGACGTGAACTCGACAGACAGAGGAGGCCGGCAGCAAGAAAATCGAACAGGCAGGTCAAATTTGAACGCTGTTAGGAAGGGAGCAGAGAAAATGAGGCTCGGACAGGGCAGAAAAGGGAAGGCGGTAGCAGGGAATAGAAAAATCGATGGCAGCGAAATGAAAGTCAATGTAAGGATCGATGCCAGAAAAAGACAGCGTTTATGCAGATCGATTGAGACAGAGACAGTATCAGAATAGAACTGGAGAATCGCCAGGTAAAGCGCTGACAGTGGACAGAGGCAGAAATATACAGTGAATCACAAAACGCCCAGCAAATTCAAAATTTTCTTCAATTTATGCCCAGATTTATATGCTCCTTGGACTCAATAACGTTCAGATTTGCACACAGTGGCAGCTCTGAGGCCAGATCTGGCCTTTACAAGCCAGATCTGCCTTAGATCTTTTAAAAGAAATTCTATTTGAACCTGTAACCTGCAACCACACGTCAGATCTGAGGACACACACCAAAAAACAGTTAAACCCTCACTAATAAATTACAAATTTACACTAATTTACAAATTTAAAACCCTCATGGTTAGATCTGAAATCCATTTTAGCTCAATTTTCAGAGATTAAGATTTTAAATGAGAGGCACAAGCCTTAGAAGACCCTGCAAAACCCAAATATCGTAAGATTGACCCGGAATTTAACAAATGAAGAGCTTATCAGATTTATGTTCATTGAGAGTCGGCTGGTCCAACCGAAGACTTCCCCAGACGCTCAATCTTAAACAAAAAATTCCCTGCACACTTAGATCTGAGCTTTAGACTGATAGAGATTCAAGAAAACAACATGAGATCCATTGAAAAATCAGAATGCTATTTCATAAACCCAGAAAACTGCACAAGATACCTATATGCAGATTAATCCATGTAGGCCATCAACCATAAAATGCAAGAAACCAAGTAGCAGAGTTCAGAGACAATTCACCACATAAATTTGAGAAGGAACATCAAGATCTGTAACCCCAAAGTCTTTATGCTTTATTCACCAAGAAAAATTCACAAGAGCTTCCAGACAAGTACACGATTCTGAGATCGGATGATCCAAGAATGACAAAGACCTCTAAATTTATAGGACTAGATCTCTAACGACTAGTTTGGATGATCCTCGTCAAAATAATCTCAACCGTCCAAAAGATTTAATTATCTTTTAATCCGGAGCGTTGAAATTAAAATTTTGGGGAAAAAACGAATTTATCATTTAATTCAATTTTAATTAACTCAAAAATATTATTTTTGAGTTAATTATCCCAAAATTTTGACCTTGACTTAACCACCAAGGCCCAAGGGTCCAATATTTCTTAAAATTCTCAATATTCCCTTGGCCTGGGGCTGTCAAAATCATTTTCCAAGGACCAACAAATTTTGCCTTTAAAGATTTAATCCTAATTTAGGACCCTAAATTAATTAAATTTATGGTTTAGGATTTTATTAATTAATTGACCAGAAAATTTAATTAATTGACTAAGAGGGGATTATAATTATTTTTCCAACCCTCTTTTACATGAGATAATACATTTACATATATGAAGGGGGAAAACCCATTTGTATAGACCCTCAAATAAATACCCAATTCTGCGACTCAAAATATGATCTAGTAGACCAAGTAGCTCAAGCTACTTTTACAAGGACTCGATAAAAAACACTAGGACTCACTTAGCATGTTGATGACAAGTTCCACCCTAGCTTTGGGGTGAGGCTGGAGGGAAAAACTCTGCCGATCACTTTCGTGAATCAGTGAGACAAAAAACCTCCTAGAATGGAAGTCATCAACAACATACTAGGCTTACCTAGGTTGCTACATACATGGACGGTCTTACTTAGATCATTTACATCATAAAATGCAGAATGGGTTTACATCATTTATAACAATGTCAGCTGTCGATTGGCGATGAAATCTGGATGACACGAGCCTTGAACATGATAAGTCCCATTTGAAAAAATGGGGGTGTACTGCTATGGGGTCGTTGACGAAGAGTGGTCAACAGGGTGCATATAGACATTTTCATGTATCGATTAGGTGACCTTATATGAAGAGTTGACCTATATGTTCTACAGGGAAATTTAAATTTCACTTAGTCATAAATTTGCCCAAATTAATAATTTTGTTCAATATGATTTCTCATGGGACAGAAGGGTTGATTCTTGGGGACATACAGTTTCCCTTCAGGGAAATTTGTCCCAAGACTGCCAAATTTTCATAGTATTTGGGCATTTGATATGCATTATGGGGTGATCTAGAAGAAAGAGGGGTTTTGACCATGATCTTCTTCCCTCAACTTAAATTGGGGCTTGATCTTTGATCCTAGTTGAATTGTACCTCCCCTAATGGCCCAATGGGTATAGGAACTGTTGAGATTTTTAGCTTGGAAGGTACTCCAAACCCTAGGCTTGAGGGTTTTGGAGTTGGCACACAAAAGTCTTTTGTGCACTTGAAACCCAAGCTTGGGGTTTTGTACCCATCGATGTTGGGGCCAAAACCATGATGACATTTTGACATGTGATGGATGGAGATAATAGAGGTCGTTTAGACGAATCCAATGCAATGAAAATCATGAAATTTCGAGGTCTACAAGTGAAGATATTAACTTTTATATGTTATGGTCGGCAAAGAAGGACATGAAAGTAAGTCGGCCTTGTGCTAAAGGTGCCTTTTGGAGGGTTGTTCGATCCCCCCATGAAACGTTTAAATAAGAGACCTTGTAAGATGTAATTGTCATATCATAAGAGCATTCGCGTCGAAGAAAGAGCTTTGAAATTGGCAATGAGCTAGAGGCAGAACACAAGGGAAAGTAGCACATGGTTTTGGATTTGTTTTAGAGCGCGGAGAATAAGTGTTTTGCAATGGAATTCAAAACGAGCAAGTATTCATCACACTAGAAGGATCTAGCCGAAACACAGCTCAAGTGATTGGGGTGAGAGAAGGTACCATGGAAAACTTATAGGATGAACCTATTCGATCTCTGGTTCATCGAAATGACAACTTGTGCAGGTTGTGGCAAAAGAGGAACACCAACATTATAGAGCATTGTTGATTCTAAGGGAGATGGCTACATGTCTTCAAGATTTTAGCATTGAGCAACGAGCTGAAATCAAGGGTGCTCATTTAGCAACTACGTCAAGGTTGCTTTCCCCATAAATGAGCACAAGTCCAAGGAGATTTTGGAGTTGATTCATTTGAACATGTGGATCGATCTCAATAGCATCGATGCAAGGAGGCATGTATTATGCCACATTTATTGATGATTACTCTCGTAATACATGGATCTATTTCTTAAAGACAAAGGATGAAATCTTCAGCAAGTTTTGAGATTCTAAGGCTCTTGTGGAGAACCAAATACGGAAGAAGATCAAGGTGTTGCAGTCAAGCTATGGGGTGAGTATATCGCTAACGATTTCAAATATTACTACAAGAAGGCAAGAATTAAGAGGGAAATGACAATACATAAAAACCAAAGCATAATGGGGTTGTCAAGAGGAAGAATCAGTCTATCATAGGGGTCATTGAGACCATGATCCATGCACAGGTGTGCAACATCGCAATTGACACTTACGACAATAGTCCTCACAAGGTCTCATGGGACAAAAAACCAGAGGAAGCATTCGCTAGTGTCAATTCCAAAGGTTAGCCATTTTCGCATTTTTGGCCGTCAACATACATATATCTAGCAATAGAGAAGACGATGACATTAGAGCCCCTAGTATATGGGATTATTTGTCAGTTATAATAAAACTTCCTACGTTTATAGGATTATTATTCCAACACAAAGGAAAATAGTGGTGAGCAAGGATTGAAGTTTGAAGGGTACTTTGCATCTAGGAGATCACACAATCCCATTCCAATGGTAGAGAATGAGGAACAAGAGGCTCCAAACGTTCAGACTAGGCCATCCATGACACTAGCAACTCCTTGTTCAGTAAGTCGTTCTTCAAGTGAGGAGGTGGAGCCAGTAAAAACTTCCACTTCTGTTACGAGACCTCAATGCTTTACACAAATATTAAGGGATGCCCAGTAATATGTTGAGGCTTCTAGGAGTACATTCGAAAAGAGCAAAACTCCAAAGAAGTTTCCACCTTATATGGCACTAATGAGTAGCAAGGTTAAGAAAGCCTTGTACAGACTTATCTAGGCACCTAGAGCATGGTATTTCAAGATTGATTCGTATTTCTTAAGCATGAGATTTGTTACCCACCAAAAGTGGGTGACCCCATAGGAGAATTTTTTCTCCAATCATCTCTTCAAACCGCAGCCCCTGACAACCTCTAGAGCCCATGACGATGTGACATTTATATCGTTTCCAACTACATCAACAATATGATTCCTCGCCCATCTTCCAAGAGAACATGTTGAAAAGTGGGCTTCTGATCAAACGGTACTATAGTCATTTTGCAATCATGTGCTTATAATTGTTTATATTTGGGCTCCTACATGGATTATTGTGTAACTCGTAAGAAAGAAGGGTCTTGGTTGTCATCTTGTTCCCTCACCTTAAATGGGGGGTCAATTTTCAACCATATTCCAATGGGAACACCCCTATGGCCCAATGGGCATAGGAGGGGCACTACATGGGAAACCATGATTGGGATAGTGTAGCCCCATTTTGTTCATTTTCCACGATCTTGGATCTAGGATAGAATCTTAAAATCTTTGACGCTACCAAACCAAGAATCTCAACGATACGACTTTGCACAACATAAGATAAACAGTAGTAAATCACATATGCATAGAATATAGGCAAATTTTTACAATTGTCAACCCAACTTCGTTATACTAACAACATATAATACAACAGCCTACGAATCCCGTACCAGGGTAATGGCCCTCATACATCCACTAATACAAGATACTCTGACCATCTGGCTATAGCATGCTCTCACAGCTCCTCTCAGTCGTACCTTGTATTCGCCCTGGCCTTCGAGTCCCAATCTACAGCTCCTTCCTCTATCAATGCTCCAAGTCCATCTGCGCATTGAACCTCGGTTGCCAATCTGCTCTCTAGTTGTGCCTCAGTCCATCTAGGCCACAACATATCAAGGATCTTGTCGAGTTGTTCACAGCTCCACTTAAGAACAACTCTCAATTTGTTTATTGTTGTTCCTTAGTTACTCGAGGACTTCAGCCCACTATTGTCTTCATGCGATGCACTGATGAAGACCAACATAGGGCATGGAGGATTGCCACCAATAACTGCAAGATGTCCATCTCCCACAATAAACACGGGCTAGGAGGACTATTGATCATCTGCTGTAGAAGTCCTTCTCCACACAAAAGTCTTAGGCTCCACAAACTGCTCCTAGTTGATCAGACCCTTGAGCTCCGACAATTGCCACCCTAAAAACTACCTCTATCCATCAAGGTGTTACACACTGGGCTCCAACTTCGACACTATCATGTTGTCCTCCAGCATACCATTAATCTCCAATCCATGTTCACACTTGGTCCTCTCTCAAGCTGTCGTCCAACAATCCAAAAGAGACCAAGTCCACATTGTAGCATTTGCACCTAGTTAGTGCATCCAAACACCTAGGAGACCCTTACACACGGCTGCCAACAAACTTCACCAATATGCCCTTTTCTTCTACAATAGAGGAGTTATTGCACAAATCTAGGCACATCAATCTATCCTCATCTAGGACACCATCAACCCATCATACAAGAGTCCATCCACAACTCCTTCTGTTGTTGTGCTCTTGCCTAGGAATGTGTGCATCCTACTATAGCAACTGCCCACTAAGAAACCCTTTCTTCTTGCTACCACTGTCATCCAACACGTGTAAATACCACATTCCTAGCATCAAACTCATCATTGATACATAACTCTCATCAATGATCATTGATGTGCCTGCTGTTACCACGGCTTCCTCGTAGGCTTCCCAAAAGTCCATGTTAGGCTCCTACAAACAGCTCCTAAGGCCTCCTACAACTGCTCATCAACTAATCCAAGTCTGGCCAAAATAATGACCCAACAAAACACCAAACACTGCTCCAACAAGCACATACTAGCTCACTATTTTGGGGCACTTACGTTGTAGCACTACTGGACTAGTTAGGTCACTACAACAACAGTCCCTAACAATTCTCAAATATGGAGGGGAGGAGACCCTTGGCTGAAACGTTGGGTTGTTCCAACCCCATTCAACCCTTCAGCATTTTGTTTTCCACTACGGCTTGCTGCTTTAGCAAGCTGCCTCTTGACTGCGACAACCCTTCCAAGGGCTATTCCTCAAACCAAACAACCCTAAAACAGTTCCTCTACCCCTCGGCCTACAAGAATAGGGCTACAGCCTCACAAACAACAACTCAGTCCTCTAAACTAACCCTAAAACAAACCTCTTTCTCCCATGTTGTTATGTTCTTTGCTATGGCTAGGGTAGAGCATTATCCTTCTCAACGACCTATTCTATTTGTTTATATTGAACAAATGGATGAGAAAATGCTTCTCCTTCACCCTCTCTTTATACCCAAAATGACAGGCTCCTTCCTAGGACGTCACACAAGGGCTGCCAGCCTGTCATAAGCCTAAAACAACTTAGGCCGACCTAGATATGGAAGTGCAAACCCCATTATTTACTTCAATAATTCATAACTCCCCAACAACAACTTGGAATCAGATGATTCTCGTTGCATTAGAATCGTCTCGTCGAGAGCCAATCATCGTCATCCATCACATGTCGTCAGTTTTGTCCCTAAACATCGATGGGTGAAAAAACCCAAGCTTGGTTTCTGAGCTCACAAGCTTGCTTGCGGTGCTTTGACCTCCAACCCTCGAACACTATGGCTTGGAGTACCTCCCAAGCTACACAAAAATCAACACTCCCTCTTAGCGAGGGAGGTACTTCTAAGACTAGGAAGTAACCATCATCATCTTCGATGACAACACTTGCCCATCTGGAAACATCACTGCAGCATACCCCGTAGATGAACCCGACTATATCGGTAGTGCCTTTGCCTCGTCACATCTGAACCTGAAGATCATTAACCTCCATAGGGTTGCTCCCTCTAAGGCTAGACTCCCTCTAAACGTACAAATCCTACAAGCACTCATCCTCCTGGATCAAATACCAATCATACAAATCCCACCTATATCGGATATGCAACACTACGATCCTGATCTCATCCCTACCCAAAGAAACCCTCGAGTTGTCCCAACCATCCATGACAAATCAACAGAAGTACACGATCAGCAATCTGCCCTACAACCAACTATTGTTCACCAGGCTCACCACCAATCCACCATAAATTCCAACCAATCGCGCTGCCAAACCAGTCAAGACCACATCTCCATGCCTTCAGTTGAACCCTCTACTCCATGATCTAAATACCAACAACTCCCTTTGAGTTGCTTCGTTGTGCACACTTTGATTCACTATCTCTAAAAGTAGCTCAAATACGCTTTGAGACCATGTTGCTTTTCCACGATCTTGTATCTAGGAAAGAATCTTAAAATCTCTGAAGCTACCAAACCAAGAATCTCAATGATACTACTTTGCACAGCGAAATATAAATAGCAGTCAATCACACATGCAGTAAATCACACATGCACAAAATATAGACAACTTTTTACAGTTTTAAACCCAACTTCGTTATATTAACAACATGTAATACAACATTCTAGGGCTCCAGTACCAAGGATAATTTCCCTGATACATCTACTAGTACAAGATACAAAAGCGATACTCTAACAATCTAGTTGTAGCATGCTCTCACAGCTCCTCTCGATCGTACCCTGTACCTGTCCGGTCCCTTGGCTCCTGATCTGCAGCTCCTGCCTTTATCAACGCTCTAAGACCATCTAGACAATGAATCTCGATTGTCAATCTGCTCTCTAGTTCTATCTCAGTCGATCAAGGCCACAACACATCCAGACTCTTGTCGAGTTGTTCACAGCTCCACTTGTGAACAACTCTCAATCTGCCCTCTATTGCTCCTCAACTACATAGGGACTTCAACCCACTATGGTCTTCTTGTGCTGCATCGATGAAGACCAACATAGGGCACAGAGGGCTACCACCTATCACTGCAAGATGTCCATCTCCCACAATGAACACGGGCTAGGAGGACTGCACATCATCTACTATAGAAGTGCTTCTCCACATACAAGTCTCCGGTTCCACAAACTGCTCCTAGCCGATCAAACCCTTGAGCTCCAACAACTACCACTCTAGCAATTACCTCTAAACATCAAGGTGTTACACACCTGGCTACAACTTGGACACTATCAAGTTGTCCTCCAACAGACCATAAATGTCCAATCCACATCCACACTTGGTCCACTCTCACGCTTCCCTCCAACAATCCACAAGGTACCAAGTCCACATTGTAGCATCTACACCTCGTTAGGGCATGCCCGAACATAGGAGACCCTTACACACGGTTGCCAACAGACTTCACCAATATTCCCTTTGCTTCTGTAATAGAGGAGCTATTGCACAAATCTAGGCACATCAATCTGTCCTCATCTAGGACACCATCAACCCATCATACAAGAGTCCATCCGCAACTCCTTATGTTGTTATCCTCTTGCCTAGGAATGTGTGCTTCCTACTATAGCATCTACCCACTAAGAAACCCTTTCTTTAGTGCTGTCACAGTCATCCAACGTGTAAACACTACATTCCTAGCATCAAACTCATCATTAATACATACCCCTCATCATTGATATGCTTGTTGTTACCATTGCTGCCTGGTAGGCATCTCAACAATCCACGTTAGACTCCTCAAAACAGCTCCTAAAGCCTCCTACAACTGCTCATCAATCAATCCAAGTTTGGCCAAAAAAATGACCCAACAAAACACCAAATGCTTCTCCAACAAGCACGTACAAGCTCACTGTTTTAGGGCACTTAAGTTGTAGCACTGCTGGACTGGTTAGGGCACTCCAACAACAGTCCCTAACAGTCCTCAAATATGGCCAAAATAGCCCTTCTTTTGTTGCGCAGCCTTTCTAAGTGGGGAGGAGAGCCTTGTCTATAAAGTTGGGTTGTTCCAACCCCATTCAACCGTTCGGCCTCTTATTTTCCATTGTGGCTTGCTACAACAAGTTGTTTGGTGACTGCGATAGCCCTTCCAAGGGCTATTCCTCCACCCAAGCAACCCTAAAATAGTTCCTCTGCCCCTCGACCTCCAAGAATAGGGTTTGCGGCCTCCCAAACAGCAACACAGTCCTCCAAACTAACCCTGAAAAAGACCTCTTTCTCCCACGTTGTCTTGTTATTCGTTGTTGCAGCTAGGTTAGAAGAATATCCTTCTCAACGAGCTATTCTATTGGTTTATGTTGCACAAATGGATGAGAAAATGCTTCTCCATCGCCCTCTATTTATACCCAAATGAGGGGCTCCTTCCTAAGACGTCACACAAGGTTTGCCAGCCCGTCATAATCCTAAAACACCTTAGGTCGACCTAGACATGCACGTGCAAACCCCATTATTGACATCAAAAAATCATAACTCCTCAACGACAACTCGGAATCAGATGATTCTAGTTGCGTTAGAATCATCTCGCCGAGAGCTATCATCCTCATCCATCACATGTCGAAGACTAGTCACGCTTTTGGTCCAAACATCGATGGGTGCAAAACCCCAAGCTTGGGTTCTTAGCTCACAAGCCTACTTGTGGCGCCCTGACCTCCAACCCTCAAACACTAGGGCTTGGAGTACCTCTCAAGCTACAAAAAAATCAACTTATCTCTCCCTATTCCATACTTACCTCTTTCCATCTTAAATTACAAGCCCCTTTTACACCTACATTCTCCTACTTTAATTAACCATCGATTCTTTGGGATTTGGCAGCCTCACATACTCATGCCTGAATAGGGCTTTGAAATTTCCTTGGGAGGTCGATGCGGCTAAAATAAAAAGAGCATATGATGGCCACAAGAAAAACAAAGAAAAAATCATAATGAAAAAGATGGTCGAGACACTAAAATTAGCACGTGGGCAAAAGCCAAGCACAAGCTTCACCTCGCTCATTACATCCATCACCCAGTTCTCGAGCCAATGATGCCCTATCTCATAAAAGACAAGGAACCTTGCATGACCCATCCCCTGATGTGCAATCAACAACCCCATCATCAAGGGGGTAAATAACTACTATACATCGTACAAAGCAAGCTCTCATTCCTCGAACTAGTAATACAAAGAAAATCAAGAAAAAGCTAAAAGGCATAACAGGGTGGAAAAACAAAGGCCGATTTGGTAACTCATGCATTCACAATTTCTCCCTCCTCACATCTATACACCCAGGATGAGGATCCCCATCAAGTTGGTCGCTCTGACCATGGCACTTGGCCATGAAGTCTTCTCCCCTTTGTTCAATCATTAAACACATGGGACCTATCGATTAAAGGGTGGACCAAGGACTATCATCTCTCTTTGGGCAATGAGAACACCTAATAGGACATCTATTAAGCACTACCAAAGCCAGAATTTTGGAAGGGAAGCCTTATATGAAGTGTTAATTTTCCCATTACTTTCAAGCTTGATTCACTGAGATGCAATAATGATTAAATGTGAAGGTTACAACTCTAGATATTCTATGTAATTGGCAGGTGTTACCATCTATAGGTCTGCGCAACTTAACAGGGGTGCAGGTCCTCTAGAGGGGCATATTGATACCCGTAAGCGAGGTGTTGAGAGCCATGGGACTCCAAACAGTCGTAGAGCATCACTTGCATCCTTTGGCACCTCCGGCACCTACAATGTTCCATCACTTAGACCCACATTGTTAACCTTTTATGGGATGATGCACCTGGACCAGCGTGCCTCCAACCAACTTAGTCTTGATGACATGGGATGCTAGTTAATCTACGGCCCGAATGAGCATGGTATCATGCATTGACCATGGGAGTGATAGCAACACCCTGAGAGCCCTCAACGTTGGAGTAGAGACGGGCATTTTGGCCACTTAGAGACCCATGAGACCACTTTTGTGCCCCAAAGCCAAAATTGGGGTCCACAAGGGGATATTGAGAGATAGTTAGGGGTCAATGTTAATTTTTGTAGCATCGGATGTGTTCTAGCCACGAAACTTTGTGGACAAGCTAGAATACATGAGATCTCCAAAGCCCAAAAATCATTTCTGGAAATTCCACCTAGAAGTTACTTAATTGGATAAGTAACCAATATTTTAATGTTTCCCAATTCTAAACTTAGGAAACCAGGTTAATTAATCAATACTAATTAAGTCAAGGGGAGAATAATCTAGAAACTCATACGGATCGATCAAGAAATGATCCTAGCCATCAACCATGTTTTAATCTTGGTCATTGGTGCTCCAACAGACGGTTATAAGAGGAGGTCGATGTGCTTATGGAAAATACTCTTGAGAGCAGTCAATTGCCAGAGAGAGTCAGCAGTGAGTGAGGGGCAGGGACAGTGATCCAGATGAAGTTTTCCAGATCTAGGGAGGCAGCAGCAAGTGACAAAATTAATCCACGCAGAAGTAGTACAGAGGCGCAGAGGCTAACGCAGAGCATTTCGATTTAGCTGAGGAGGAAGTAAATTCAGTTTCCAAAGGCCGAGAAAGTCTTCCAGACTGTTGGAGGGTCACTTCCAGCAGCAAAGGTAGGCTAGATGGCTAGCACAAGCTCAATATTGAGACCCACATGGGAGAAACAGCGCAAAGGCTGTGCAGAAGTTCTCACGTTGCGGTTTGGACAGCCAGATTTTTGTAGATGCCAATGTCGAGATTGCTTGTGGTGTGAGAGAAATATTCTCTCTAATTATTTATTTCAGATACTTATTGATTGGATAGCAAGTTGGGCATCCATAGATTGCACTTAGATTTCACTTTTTCTTTATAAAATAGAACACTTAGTTGTTGCACCGGTTTTCTCGGATTGGGGTTTTTCCGAAGACTTTTGTCCAAAAAATAATTGTGTTATTTTTATGTGCATTAGCATTTCTCAACTTTGAGCGTTTTATTCTCCCGTAGTTTATTTTTGTAGATTGCAGTGTGATTTATTCAGTATTTGTCGTAGCAAACAACAAATATATTGTTAAATTAAATTAGCAATTAGGAGAATAATTTATAGTTGCTACAATAGGATTCCGCTTTGGAATTTTAACAGTCATCCCCTAAAAGACAATTTTAGAGGGTTTTTACACACTTCAAGGTAACCTTGACCTTATACTTGCCTCGAAGAGGCATGCGCTAGCATAACGACATCATTTGAATCATTCAAGCTAACATGTGTGGGTTGTTTTGAGTTTATTGCATGAGCTACAAGGTCGACTTGTCACCTAGCTTGCATTAGCACATTATTTTAATATTTTAGGAGTCTAATAGGCTAATTAGGCATTCAATCTCCTCATATAAATAGACAGGACTAGCATTGTAGATAAAGATCATCAAGCATTTGGAATTTTAGCTTCTTCTCTTGTGGAGGAGCAAGGATCTATGAATGCATTTTGGTATTTGGAGTTTATTTGTCTATCTTTGGGGCTATTCTTTGGATCAATGGACGGAATCTTCTGCATCTTCTCTTGTAAGTGAACCTTTGGTGATTAAATCTTTTTCTCTATGTCTAATGTATGAAATAATGTTGAATCTAGGCTTGCACATTTTGCCCTAACTTATTGAAGATTTATTGAATTGTTATCTAGACAGTCTATTGCATGCATTACTCATACATATCATGTCAATGGATGGTCCTAATGGTGAACTCCTGGTAGCTCTCTAGTGAAATTTCTATGATCAATTGCATATGTAATTGTTGAAATTGTGGTACTAGGGCATCAAAATTTCGACCTCCTTAGAAACTTGTTGGTTGATCTATCACATCATAGACTCTTTCCTCCCAAGGATCTAGGCTCTTGCCTTCCTTCTTGATGATCACTTTAACTTTTAGACCATTAATTTTTTTCCTTCTTTTCTCTTGCCATAATTCAATCCCTTCATGACCAAGTGAGCTAGTTAGGGCTTGGTGTGAATCACTAGGCAAGGAGTGCTTGTGTGATTGTAGAGCCCAAACATCAAGGGGATTTTATTTGCCACAAATCTATCCTTCTGGTGGGCATCCACTTCACTGTTACCCATAAACTTTCTTGCCCTAGTTGTTTGCCCCAAGGGGGAACCCTAGTCAAGTTTTGCTTCAAATTAGGGGCTTTTTTGAAGGTTCCATGAGCCTTGGATTTCCAAATATACATTGTTGGAAACCTTTTCTCTTAGCCTTGACCTTCGTCCATCCCAACACTCTAAATAATCACATGAGCCCTATGTCTAGTCATTTGTCTAATAGGTTTCTACCAAGAAAGCGAATAGCCTCCTATATGAGCCTTGAGCCTAAATTGTGTCTTTCCTACAGAAAGCCTCATCAAGAAACATTGTCAACTAACCCTAGAATATCTATTAGGTGAACTATCTCATACCTGGTCTCCTCCCATCGATGAAAGCTCATAAAGAACAACGGGTTTTAGTTGTCTTGACAGCGAGCCACTACTCCATTGTTGTCCCTTTGTCTAATGTTAGCCTACTAGAGAGTCCCCTTCTTAGACCTACCACATTTTGCAGTAACATGCATCATTGAAAGTAAAATAAATCCTAACTTGTATTACATATTTGTTGGGACAAGTCTGCTTATTTCAGTGTTGCTTGTAGATTTTTCTTACAAGAATAGAGAAGCTCATTGCAAGGTGCAAAACAAATTTGGCAACCAAGTTCAATATGAAGGACATCAATTCTATGCAGTACTTGCGGTTAGAGGCATCGAAAAGAACTGGGGAGATTTTCCATCAACAACGGAAGCATGCAGTTGAGATCCTAAAGAGATTTCGGATGGAGAACTACAAGACTATGGCCACAAGTATGATCACAAATTGAAAAAAGGTGAACATTTCAAATTCAAAGTTGGTGGACCCCACATTGTACAAGCAGTCTATTGGTTTAATATGTTTGGTCAACACCAGGCCAAATATATGTTTTAGAGTGAAAACCTTGAGTCGATTCATGGTCGAGCCGGTGAAAGAGCATCAAGTAGCTATAATATTGACCATGAGGAGCAAAGTAGAGCATGGTCTACGATATCTTAGAAATGGTTAAGTAAAGCTGAGGGTATATAGACTCAGATTGGACAAGCAACGTAGAAAATAGGGACAACAACTCAAGTTGTTTCTTTAGTTTGGGATTAGTGATGATATCCTAGTTCAATAGAAAGCAGACTTCTATGTCACTCAGTTTAGGAGAGGCGCAATACTTGGCAGCGAGTACAATGAGTTGGGCAATTTGGTTTTGCAAGCTACTTGCAATATTATTTGATCAGGACTTGGATCTTATTGTAATCCACTATGATTATTAGAGTTGTATTAACCTCATTGAGAATGTTGTGTTTAAAGACAAGTCCTAACACAACGAGAACAATTACCCTTTATTTAACACAAGATCTAGAGCGGAGCAGTGAAGCTCCAGTATATCTCCACAGATCAACAGGTTACATATATTCTAACCAAGCCCTTAATCAAAGGGAAATTTGAGTTATTTAGATAGAAACTTGCATTGGTGTCGAATTCCTTCCTAGCTAAGAGGGAGTGTTTATGATTGCAGCTCAAATACACAGATTTTGTGTCAAACATGTGAAAATTTCAGATCTGAAAATTATTACTGTAGTGATTGATTTATTTCTCCTACTTATTATATAAGTTATTTACAGATGCTTTAGTAAATTTTTGTAGAAATTTATAGTTTCCCACCCCGGTTTTCAGTTTTTCACCTTATTACTCCAAAATAGTTAAATGCCCTTTCCCATATCCATACATTTAACAAACTGGAAAATAAATTTTGCTGAAAACACAAATTCTGGAAATTTTTCAGAATGCTGGAAAATGCAGAATTAAAAATCAGCAAGCATAAAAACAGTCATTCACGCATTTAACACTGATATTTTTGGTCAACATGACCCTGGAAAAACCCCCTACAACTCTTGGGGAAAACCAGTTTGAAAGCTCCTCCTTATTTCTGGAAAATGCCTTTTTACAGTGAGAGAAATATTCAGCAAAATAAAAAAATCAACAAACAGACTTTTACAACTTATCTCGTTTTCTGTGCTTAACCACCGCCTCGGAAAATGTACAAACAGCAAAAACAGAACAACAATAAATGCTACACGTTCTCGATTTGCGTGCCCAGAAATCTGCAATAAATGCAGCTGTACGGCCTCCTCAAAATTTGTGCAAACAACAATTAATGCTGCTGTCCAAAACCTCGATTTGCGTGCCAAAACTGCTGCAAAACTCTGCTGTACGGCACAGCCCCTAGCTGCCTCGATTTCTGTGCCCAATATTGTTTTGTGACCTATCGGCCTCCTGCCCTAAAACCGATGCCCAGCACTGTATTTGCTAATCTCTTGTACTTGTCTTACAGCTGAAATCTTGCTTGGAGATACGTGCCAGGCTGCTGCCTCCTTCTCCTCACTGCCCAGAAATCTCCCTTGCTCTCTTGCTCTCCTTCTCTCAATCTACTCATGAAAGAATGAATGACCTTTTCCGCCTTTTCCTCCTTTAACCTAACCCTAAGTGACTTTTGGGGAATCCCTAAATCCAATGGCTGAAATAGATTGAGATCTAGGGCTGAGATTAAATACTCATTTAAATCTCACTTTCTATTTTTTAATTCACCCCACTTTAATAAAGACCCACTTAGTCTTTTATTTCCAAAGTCACTTTTTCCTTTCTAATTTTATATTGACTTTATTAAAGTCACTTTAAAATTAGACTTTAGTAACTTTATCACTTAAGTCACTTTTAAACTAGATTTGACTTTATAACTTTATAAAGTCACTTTAGTAACTTTATCACTTAAAGTCACTTTTAAATTAGATTTGACTTTATAACTTTATAAAGTCACTTTAGGAGAAAAAATAAATTCTTTTGGACACTTTTCCCTAGGCCAAATATCAAAGCCTTAGGGAACCACCTGTCCTCCGGTAACCAAATTTCAACACTCCCTCTTACCGAGGAAGGTGTTCCTCACCACACCCATCTTGTCTCTGAAGTAGACATGCTTGCCCCGTGGTAAGGCTTTGGTAAGAATATCTGCAACCTGCTCATCGGTGGGAATATACTCAAGCTTCACAGCTCCTTTCTGAACATAGTCTCTGATGAAATGATATTTGATCCCGATATGCTTTGACCTGTCATGAAATACTGGATTCTCCATGAGTTTAATGCAACTCTGATTATCACAGTAAATCACTGAAGGTCTCAACGGCTGACCAAATAAGCCAAACAACATCTTGCGAAGCTAGATGGCCTCACAACTAGCTAGACTGGCTGCCATATACTCTGCTTCCGCTGAACTCAATGCTACTGACTGCTGCTTCCGGCTGAACCATGACACCACTGCCGAACCCAACCCGAAACAGCACCCTGAAGTGCTCTTCCTATCAGAAGCACAACCTGCCCAATCAGAATCAGTGTAACCTGACAATCTCACTCCATCCCCCTGCCTGTAGTCCAGACCATAATCCACTGTCCCCTGCAAGTATCGCAAAATGTGTTTTGCAGCCACCCAATGAACCTTCCTAGGCTCACACATAAACTGACTCATCGTGTTGACTGCAAAACAAATATCTGGTCTAGTGTTGACCAAATACATCAAAGAACCAATCAGTTGTCTGTACAATGTGGGATCCACCAACTCGGAATCCGAAGCATGAAGCTTCTTCCAGTTGGTGATCATCGATGTCGACATGGGTCTACAATCCTCCATGTGGAATCTGCCAAGGATGTCCACAATATACTTCCCCTGTCCCAGGAAGAAATGCCCCTCCTCCTGCCACACCTCCAAACCCAAAAAGTAATGCATCAAGCTGATGTCCTTCATCTCAAACTCCGCCGCAAGATCTCTCTTGCGGTGCTCTATGAGTCTCTCTGCACCTGTAATGACTAAGTCATCCACATACAGCACCAGAATGAGAGGCTCCTCACCTATCACAATATAGTAAAGGTTCGGATCTGCCTCATTCTTTGTGAAACCCATCTTCTGCAAGTATGTATCTATCCTGGAGTACCAAGCTCTGGGAGCTTGCTTCAGGCCATAAAGGGCCTTCTTCAGTCTGCACACATGGGACTCCTTCCCATGCACCTCCAAGCCCTGTGGCTGCTCAATGTACACCTCCTCCTGTATGAAGCCATTGAGAAATGCGGTCTTCACATCCATCTGGTGGATCTTCCAACCCATCTCTGTTGCTATCGATATAATGGAGCGGATCGAAGTATATCGAGCCACGGGAGCAAAGGTCTCCTCATAATCAACTCCCTCTACCTGGGAGAACCCTCTAGCCACAAACCTCGCTTTGAATTTCTCAATGCTGCCATCTGCAGCATGCTTTACCTTCTAAAGCCATCTGGAAGTAACCACGGATTTGCCCTCAGGCCTCGGCACCACCTCCCAAACATCATTCTTCATGATAGAAGAATACTCCTCTTGCATGGCCTCTCTCCAGACCTGCTGGCTAGCTGCCTCCTCATAGCTAGAAGGCTCAGAGTCAAGGATGCTGGTAGCCATTGCCATATAGCTACAAAACCTCTCAGGTGGTCTGCTCTCTCTGACCGGCCTCTTAGGCTCAGCAACGGATGTGGCATCTCTCAAGGTGTCCTGAAGCCACTTGGGCTTCCTCTTCCCTCCCCCAGCAGCGGACGACATCGTCATAGATGTACCTCGGGTCCTCGATCCACTGCCCACTAGATCCTGTGGTGAAGCTCAGCTGGCTGGCGGGGGTGCAGGTGATCCCAGATACTCTAACTCCAGTGACCTCCTGAAGGCCCGGTCCTCCTCAAATCTCACATCCCGCCTGATAACAACTTTCCTCGAAGCAGGAATATAGACTCGAAAGGCTTTCGAGGTCTCACTATAGCCCACAAAGATACCCTTCTCTGCGGTGGGCTCTAGTTTGGTCCTCTTCTCCTTGGGTATGTAGGAGTATGTCATGCACCCAAAGATACGAAGATGACCCATATCGGGCTTCTTCCCAGAAAAAGCCTCCTCCGGAGTCATGTGCCCCAAGGCACGATGCGGACTCCTGTTCTGCAAGTAAACAGCTGTGTTGCAGGCCTCTGCCCACAAAAACAATGGCAACCCCTGATCATGTAACATGGCTTTGGCAGCCCCTTCGATGGATCTGTTCTTCCTCTCCGCAACCCCGTTCTGTTGGGGGTTGTAAGGAACAGTGAGCTCCCTCCTAATGCCTGCCTCCACACAATAGTCAACAAACTCTCCAAGGGTGTACTCTCCTCCATTGTCCGACCTCAGGGACTTGATCTTCCGACCTGTCTGTGTCTCCACAAGAGCTCTGAACTCCTGAAACCGCTTGAAGACCTCACTCTTGGTCTTGAAGAAATAAATCCAGGTCCTCCTGGAGTGATCATCAATGAATAACACATAGTACTCATATCCACTCAAGGAAACATGAGACATCCGACCGCTCACATCGGAATGAATCAAATCAAGTATCCCGGTCGCTCTGCTGTCACTGCTGGGAAAAGGGGATTTGGCAAACTTGCCCATCGCACATCCTCTGCAAGTATCAAAGTGATCAGTACTGAAATCTGGCACACCTGTAGTGATCTCCCGCAAAGTCCTCAAGGCTCCATGATACATGTGCCCCATCTTGCGGTGCCAAATCTCACACAACTCAGAACTGCTAGCTCTGCTGTCGGTACTACTGCTCAATGCCAAAAGGGACTGAAATGCAAACTTGTACACCTTTGCATGGCGTACACCTATCACTCTAGCTGAATCAGCTGGAGTGCCCCTAGGATACATCAACACCTGTCCTCCCCTGAATAGTATCTCATATCCTCTGTCCTCCAAAGCTGAGACGGATATGAGGTTCTTCCTCATCCCTCGCACATAAAGAACATCTGACACCTTCAAGGGAGGTTTGGACTCCCTCTGAAATGTCAATGTTCCCACACCGACTGCTCTAACAACTCTGTCATCACCGAGTACTACCTCTACATCAGTGCCACTCTCTGAAAGCTCTGAGAAGTACTCACGGACTCCTGTCATGTGACGTGAAGCCCCACCGTCCACATACCAGATACCCGAAGATGCTCCGCTAATCGAGGGAAATGCATGCTCCCTCTGAACCTCTATGGCAGATAATCCTGCACTAGAAGACTCACACGCAATGAACCCAAACTCCCGATCAAAGCGATCTGCAAAGTCCTCAACCTCTGCTGAAGCTGCCATGCTCTGGTTCTTCCCCTTCTTCTTCTTCTTCTCCGGACACACAACTGCATAGTGTCCCATCTTCTGACAATTCCAACACTTCACTTTGGAATAGTCCTTCTGTGTGTTATCCTATTTACCTTTACCTTTGCCTTTGCCTCCACCATTGCTTGTGGAAGCCTGCTTCTTCCCTTTGCCTTTCTTGCGTCCTGCCAATAGTGCTACATCCTCATCCTGCTCAACTGGCTTGGCTGCCCCAAGCTGACCTTTCCTGATCTCTGTCTGAATGCAATCATCCCAAAACCTCTCCCATGTGGGAAGGGTCTCACGTGCACAAACCCCATCAGCAAAGTTCATCCATGAACTGGGAGGCCATTCACTGCAATCCGCACCAACTCAGTGGGTGGAATGGCCTCTCCAATCGCTGCCAACTCATCTCTCACATTAGTAATCTTTGTGAGATATCCAGCTGCACTATCATTACCCATCTTAATGGTCTTCAGCTTCTCCTTCAGGACCATTTTCCGGTTCTCATTGGTACTTTGGTAGAGATTGGACAATGTTGTCCACATCTCATGAGCATTTCTCTTCCCTCTCACATGAGGAATGCAATGGTCTTTGATTCCGTCTAGAATCAATCTCTTACCCTTGTTGTTCTTTTTATTATATGCTGCCAACTGAGTAGCATCAATAGGCACATTTACAGGGTTCTGTGTGGTATGCACCATAATGTCCCAGACTTCTGCCTCCTCAAAGATACTCTGCATTCTCTCCTTCTAAATGCTGTAATTGGAATGCCCATCCAACCTATCCTCCACCCTCAGTCCCAAAGACATCCTGCTGTCCTAAAACTGAAAAATAGCACTGTTGTAGTAAAGGTAAAACTGTTGTTTGTGAAAAATCAGCTTGCTGGAATTTTCTGAGTGAAAAATCAGCAGGCTGTAATTTTCCTCCTTGCTGTCCCAAACTGCCCTTCAGCACTCAAGCTCTGATACCATGTAGAAATTTATAGTTTCCCACCCCGGTTTTCAGTTTTCACCTTATTACTCCAAAATAGTTAAATGTCCTTTCCCATATCCATACATTTAACAAACTGAAAATAAATTTTGCTGAAAACACAAATTCTGGAAATTTTTCAGAATGCTGGAAAATGCAGAATTAAAAATCAGCAAGCATAAAAACAGTCATTCACACATTTTGACACAGATATTTTTGGTCAACATGACCCTGGAAAAACCCCCTACAACTCTTGGGGAAAACCAGTTTGAAAGCTCCTTCTTATTTCTGGAAAATGCCTTTTTACAGTGAGAGAAATATTCAGCAAAATAAAAAAATCAGCAAACAGACTTTTACAACTTATCTCGTTTTCCGTGCTTAACCACCGCCTCGGAAAATGTACAAACATCAAAAACAGAACAGCAATAAATGTTGTACGTTCTCCTCGATTTGCATGCCCAGAAATCTGCAATAAATGCAGCTTTACGGCCTCCTCAAAATCTGTGCAAACAGCAATTAATGCTGCTGTCCAAAACCTCGATTTGCGTGCCAAAACTGCTGCAAAACTCTGTTGTACGGTACAGCCCCTAGCTGCCTCGATTTCCGTGCCCAATATTGTTGTACGGCCTACTGTACGGCCTTGTTGTACGGCCTCCCTGCCTAGAAAACCGTGCCAAAAAACTGCCTGTTGTTTGCTAAATCTGTTGTACTTGTCTTGCTGAAATGTCTTGCTGAAATGCTGCCTTGGAATGCGTGCCCTAGAATGCGTGCCAAGCTGCTGCCTCCTCCTCACTGCCCAGAAATCTCCCTTGCTCTCTTGCTCTCCTTCTCCCAATCTGCTCATGAAAAAATGAATGACCTTTTCCTCCTTTTCCTCCTTTAACCTAACCCTAAGTGACTTTTGGGGAATCCCTAAATCCAATGGCTGAGATAGATTGAGATCTAGGGCCGAGATTAAATGCTCATTTAAATCTCACTTTCTATTTTTTAATTCACCCCACTTTAATAAAGACCCACTTAGTCTTTTATTTCCAAAGTCACTTTTTCCCTTTCTAATTTTATATTGACTTTATTAAAGTCACTTTAAAATTAGACTTTAGTAACTTTATCACTTAAAGTCACTTTTAAATTAGATTTGACTTTATAACTTTATAAAGTCACTTTAGTAACTTTATCACTTAAAGTCACTTTTTAAATTAGATTTGACTTTATAACTTTATAAAGTCACTTTAGGAGAAAAATTAAATTCTTTTGGACACTTTTCCCTAGGCCAAAGATCAAAGCCTTAGGGAACCACCTGTCCTCCGGTACCAAATTTCAACAATTTTGAAATAAACACATTTGCAATACTTCACTCTAATCAAACCAAAAGAACAAAAATTACACAAATAGCACAATAGAAACAACCATATGAACACAATTATTTTTGGACAATTGTCTTTGAAAAAACCCAATGTGGGAAAACTGGTGCAGCAGATGAGGGTTTGTATTTATCTTCAGTAATGAAAGATCTTTTACAAAAGTCTTGGTGAGCAAAGTAAATTAGCATACACCTGGCATGAATTTTCCGGACACACTAGAATTATTCCCAACTCTCGAGGTGACCTTCTATACCCTCTGGGTGGTCCTACATGGCTGCCCTACGCAATCCCTCCCTGGACAACATAACTCTGTGTGTTGGGGTTGGTGCTGCTGCTCAACACTCCCTTCCCTTCACCCTTCTACCTTCTGCTTCTTAGTCTGTTGACTTCTCCCTAATCCTTCTACCTCTACAATCCCCCCTCTACAAACTCACCCACTAAATCGATTTCTCTTACTTCAGAATCGATTTCCTTTGGGTACTGAGAATGTCCCAGGCTCAATTTCCAAATGAACCTCAAGCCTATTCTTATAATCTTCTTGTTGATGAATCGACAGCTAAGATTATATCTTTAACCGATCGCTCAGATTAAAAGATGACTTGATCTTTGTTTTCTAGAAGATTCACACTTTGTTTTATTAATACACTTTAATTATTTAATTTCCCTAAGTTTAGACTTAAGGTGCGCATTAAAATAGTTAATTATTTTAGTAAAGCAAGATCTGAGTGGAATTTCCACAAACAATTTTTGGGTTCTCTGGATCACTGTTGTCCAAGCCTCTCCACCAAATTTGAGACTTGGAACACTTCCCAATGCTATAAAATAAACAAAACATGCATGAAGTCATCCAAAGTCCTTTCTATTTTGTAATTCACTTTATTAAAGTAAATTATTAAAATAAAGTGTCTTCTATTTTATGATATAAAATTTAATTACACTGCTGATTTAAATCAATCTCCGCCATTAATCACTACTAAGATACAGTGACTCAATGGCACACATAGTTACAAAGGTTTTTCTCAGTGTGCCAGCCAAGGTGTGTTAAATTTTTTCAATACCAAATCTTATTTAATATTCTCAGTAATTTTTTCAATACCAGATCTTATGAATAAGAAGTACATGGCCATTTAACTCAAATAAGTTGCAACGAAAATTTAAATAGAGAATCAATCAAAAAAAATGGTAGAAATTTTCCCAACAAATTCTCTCACTTTTTTGTTACTCAGGAAAATTAGGGCTGCCCTAACAAGGATTCTTAGAGAATACACAGAAAAATAACTAGTGGAACCTAGCAACTCAAGACTCTCCAAAATTCAACTTGCACTTATGTTAGATGTCCTTGACAATTTTAGCACCGCTGTAGCAATTCGACCTCCTCCAAAGTTTGGCATAAACCCTCTTGACCTCCCAAAACTCTCAGTATGCCTACTAGTTCAGCCTCAACGGTTTCAGCCTCCTCCACTCAACACACCCTCGACCTCCTCCACAAACAATCCTCAGTCCTCCTCGACCTCCCCAAACTCTCAGCCTACCTACTAAATTCATCCTCCTCCACGCAGCACACCCTCAGCCTCCTCCACAAACAAGTCACAGTCCTCCTCTTGTGTGCTCAACCTACAAACTTATGCTCCAAAATTCTTGTAGCTACACACTATACACATCTTATTAACCTTGAGTCTCCCACTCATTTGAAAAAATCACTCTACCAGTCTTGAACTCTACATTAGGCTTCTTTTATAATTTTCCATTCAGCTAGATCTCAAACCTTGTATCTCGGAAGTGATGGGTTGCTATGATTAGATCCAAAGCCTCACTTGAAATCAACAGTTGAGATCAAATCTAGCTCACTTAAATAACTAAATTATTTTCCTTGGAAACTTATCTCAATAGTCAATGTTGATGTTACCTGTCACACACACCTAAGTTATTGAGAAAATCCCTTAACCCCACGAGGTCTGGCTGGTGGCAAGAACTAAGAGAAGCAGTTGTCAACTATTCCCAACTATCTCAGTTTAAGCTATCTCCCAAGTTAACTAAGGGGGGTGGTCCCTAATGAAAATTTATATGATATCAGCCTCTAGGAGAAAGGTTAATTTGGATTACTTGTCAAAAAATAACTTGTTTCCATGAATTAAGCAAGCATATGAATAACTGAGCAAATTTCAATGATATATTCAAAGTACAGACTAGTGCCTTCATGTAAATAACAATAGCTTGCTCAAAAATGAAATCAAGATACAATTATAGAGAATCCTCCAAAATCAAATGTTAGAACAAAATAAGCATATAAACATCAATTTCAACTATAAAGGAGATAGTACTTGAAAGTAAACTCCCAAATTACAAGATTGTTGATTTGTAGTATCATCGGATGTGCTTTAAGTCTCAAAATTTTCAAGGAGGCTTAGGCACATGTATTACAAAGAACCCAAAAAGTGTTTTGGAAAACTCCACTCACATCATGTTTTATGAAAATAATTAATTATTTTTTATTGAACCCTAAGTCTAAACTTAGGAAACTAAAATAGTTAAAGGATATTAATTAAAACAAAGCGTGAATCTTCTAGAGAACACAAAGATCAAGTAAACTTAATCTTAGCCATTGATTAATGATTTAATCTCGATCGTTGAAGTCTCAACTAGAAGATTATAAGAAGGACTTGATGGGGCATTTGAAAAATACTCTAGTGAGCGGTGCTCAGGGAGAAGATCGATCAAGAGGATTCTCGCAGAAAGGGGCAAGGATATTTTCTAGTTGGAGATTTTCGCGAGTCGAGAATACAAAACAGAGGAGACAGAACGCAGTACGCAGAGGCAACGTAGCAGTTATGCAAAGCCAACGTAGCAACCTTGAGGAGATCCGTGATTCGGCTGAGAGTCAGCAAGATCCAGTGTCAGAGAGCCGAGATGTGAGACTGGAACGAGCCAAAAGATCAGATCCAGCCAACAAAAGAGCTAGCTAGCAGAGGTGAAACAGTCCCCATGTACACTGACACAGAGACTGCGCAAAGGCAACGTAGGGCTCATCAACTCAGAGTTCATCCAGTTCGAGTTTCTAGTGTCAGTGTGAGGTAAAATCACAAGGTTTTTGTCAGTCAGATTCTCTGTGTGGATGGCCAGCAAGGCATCCCAGATTGTATTCAGAATTACTGCATAATAAATAAACCCTTAGTTGTTGCACTATTTTTCTGTCATGAAACTAGCTCACAAAATAGAAGAAAAGAGAGATCAACAACTTAGAAATCAGCCTCTTCGAGGGGGGAACCTCCTTTACATTACATAAATGAACAATTCTTGGATGATATAAATGACAATACCTCCTTTCTATATATAGGAATCCATGGGGTCACAATATAATCCTAGCAGACCTAACAATAATAATGTAAGGGCACAACAATAACAATAGGGGGCTTTTATGGAACACGATAATAACAATATGGGGACTACAAGGGTACAAAAATAACAATAAGCGGGTTACACTAACAACAATAAGGGACTATACTAGTAATATAAGTACCTAACATGTCCCTCTCCTTTAAAAAAGTGTTGTCCTCAACGCTTGAGTAGTTCTAGAAGCTTCTATATAAAATTCTCATCCTCCCATGTGGAATCTTCAATGGGCAAGTTCTTCCACATGATGATATACTATGAAATTGACTGATTTCATAGCACTGTCGAGTTCTTGTTTCTGTCACTGCTTCAAGTCCCAATATGATTTTTCCTTCCTCATCAAGTTCTAGAAATATTGTTTGAACTGGAAGTTTGTCACCTATAACCTTCAAGCATGAGACATGAAAAACTGGGTGCACCCGGGAAGAACCTAGAAGCTCCAATTCGCATGCCTTAGTACCACTCTTTTGCAAAACCTTGTAAGGACCATAGTACTCTGGTGCTAATTTATTGTCCTTCTTAGCTTGCTTGATGGACATTTGTTTGTATCGTTGTAGTCGTAAAAAAACCCGATCGCCTACATCGAAACTTCTCTCACTACGATGTTGATATGCCTGTTGTTTCATTCGATTTTGTGCCAAATTTATGTTATCCTTTAAGAGTTGGAAAACTCGTTGTTGATGCTCGATGTGATCTTCCACTGATTGAACCTTAGAATTTTCTCTTGAAGATGATGTGTTGGGCAGTGGAATATTTCCATAAAATGCCATAAATGGGGTCATTTAGCTGCAGTGTGGAAGGAAGTGATATACCACCATTCAGCCAGAGGTAACCACTTGACCCATTGTGTTTGTTTATCAGATACAAAGCAATGAAGATATCATTCCAAACATTTGTTCACTATCTCAGTTTTCCCATCGGATTGAGGATGATAACATCAGGTATAAGCTAGTTGAGTACCCAAACAAGAAAATAATTCCGTCCAAAAATTTCCAATGAAAATGGGATCTCTATCACTTAAAATAATCTTTGGGTTTCCATGTAGCTTTTAAATTGTTTCCATAACTGCAGTAGCAACTGTACTCGCTTTAAATGGATGAGATAATGCACAAAAGTGTGCATACTTGGTAACTCTATCAACTACCACTGTGATGACACTATTTCCTACGAACTTAGGTAAACCTGTGATAAAATCCATTGAAACCTCCTCCCAACGTTGACTTGGAATGGATAAATGTTATAGCAGACCCAGGGTCTTAATTGTCTCAACTTTATTTTGTTGGAAAACCAAACATTCCGCCACAAACTTCTGAATATCAGATTTAAGGCCATCCCAAAAAAAATCTTTCTTCACCCTGTGGTAAGTTTTTAGAAATCCCGAGTGTCCTAAGGGAGAAGTGTGCAATTCCAAAAGAATCTTTTGTTTTAGTAGGGAATTCTTACAAAGATATAAGCAATATTTGTACCATAAGCAATCATTTTTCCAATTAAATGTATCATATGTATTGGGATCTTACTGCAACTTTCGAATGAGTGTCCACACTTCTTCGTCATTCTTCCATTCCTCCCTTGCATTGGTTATCCAATCTGGTTTGATAATAGTAATGGCACAAAGAAATGCTTCCACATCCTCATCCTTCCTTGAGATTACATCTGCAACAACATTTAGCTTCCATTTTTTATAGATGATTTCAAAGTCATAACCCAACATCTTTGTGACCCATTTTTGCTACTCTTCTGAAGATAGTCTTTGTTCCAAAAAGTATTTAAGACTATCATGATCAGTTTTCACCTTGAAGTGTTTCCCATTAGGTAAGGTCGTCGTCTCTTTAGTGCATTAGTATTGCCAACATTTCCTTCTCGTAAATAGATTTCTATAAATACTTTCCTTTGATTGGACTTCTTTCAAAAGCAATGGCTCTTCCCTCTTACATTAAAACAACACCAATTCCATTTCCTGAGGCATCACATTCCACAATAAAGGTTTTTGTGGAGTCTGACGCAGCTAAGCCCAGTGCTTGGCACATTGCCTCTTTAAGATGTTCAAAGGCCTTAGTTGGCTCAAGAGTCCATGAAAATGCATCTTTCTTGCATAATGTTGTCAGAGTTGTTCTTATTCTCCCATAATTCTTAACAAACTTGCAATAATACCTTGTTAACCCAATAAATCCCGACAACTGCTTTATTGTTGTGGGGACTTACCATTCATTAAGGGCTTTAATTTGTTAGGGTCTACCTTAACACCCTTCTGAGATACAATATGACGCAAATATTCCACCTCTTGTACTCCAAATAAACATTTGGAGGTTTTTGCATATAATTACTTCTCCTCCAATAGTTTGAGCACCCTGTCAACATTTTGAACACGATCTTTCCAAGACCTGTTGTACATTAGTATATCATCAAAAAATACTAACGCAAATTTTCTAAGGAAGGGTTTAAAAACGAAAGTTATCAACCCTTGAAATGTTTCAGGAGGATTTGTAAGGTCAAATGGCATGACCAAAAATTCATAACGACACTCATGAATTCGAAATTCTCTTTTCGGAATGTCTTTTGTCTTCATTCTAATTTGATGATATCCTGAACGGAGATCCAACTTGGTGAAATAAATTGGTCCATGTAATTCATCCAATAATTCATCAATCACAGGAATTGGAAATTTATCTTTAATTGTGAGTTTATTGAGCTCCCTATAATGCGGACACATGAGCCATGATCCATCCTTCTTGTGCACCAATACTATAGAGCAAAGAAAGAATTTTGAATAGCTTGAATTATACCAACCTCTAGCATTTCTGCAATTATACGTTTAATTTCCCTCTTTCGAACATAAGGATATCTGTAAGGCCTGGTGTTTGGAGGAACACTTCGTCTAATCAAATGAATAGCATGATCATGATCACGAATAGGTGGGAGTCCTTTAGGAGTTTCAAACACCTTGGAATGATTGTCCAAGACTTTTTGGAGATCTAGAGAAATAGATGATTTTGATGTTGGAACTTCTGGTGAGCATAATTGTGCAATTATGCCTCATTGTTCCTTCTTCAGAAAGCTTTGTCATGACATTAGAGCTTATTATCTTTCTCAGCTTCCCTGTGATATCCTGTAATTCAACTTCCTTTCCTTCCGAAAAAAATTTCAATAGATGTTCTTGAAAATTAGAAGCTATAGTCCCCAAAGATTGTAACAATTGTACTCCTAGTACTATATCAGCACCACCCATTGGAATGGAAAGCATTGTACTATTCAATACATATTCCCCCTTGTTAGCTTAATATTATGGGACTTTGCAACCATCACTTGACACTCTGGTGTTGGGTATAGGACGCAATTTAATTCCTCGGCTACCTTACAATGAATAAAATTATGGGTACTACCTGAATCAATCAACACTATTACATTTTTCTTACAATGCATTATAGGATATGGTCGAATTCATTTCTTCTTTCTCTAGGGTTGGTTCCTGGTGTATATCCTCTTCTTTTGAATTTTCTTGTTCATTTTCTTCCTCCTCTTCACAATCTATGTAAAATAATTTCTTCTCAACAGAGTTGTGACCTTTAGTGTATTTGCTATCACAACTGTAGCAAAGCCCTTTTGCTCTTTTTTCTTCCAAATGTTGTGGTGTCAACCTCGTAGGTTGTGGAATTCTAAGAGTTGCAATACTTCCATATTTATAGTTGTGAGTGGCAGGCTTCCTTATCGCCATAATTTTTCTTTCAATTTTTCTTGCCAACCTGAACGCCTTCTCCAATGAATCAGGTACCCAAAGGCGAACCTCATGTTGGATATTATCCTTTCAAGTCACTATAAAGACATCAATCCTGCTTTTTTCTGGAATATTAATTACCCTTATATTCATTTTTTGGAAGTCCTCAATGTGCCCCATAATTGAACCCTTTTGTTTGAGATTTATCAATTGGTTAAAGAATCTGTTGCTCTTTGTATCCTCATAATGTGCTATCATTTCCTCCGTAAAAATTGACGAACTGACAATTTGTTTACGAGACAAAAGTCATCGATACCATACAAATGTGTTTTGTTCTAAATATAAAGTTGCAATACATCCCTTTTGTGTGTTTTGCACATAATGGAGATCAAAATATTGCTCCATCTGTTGTATCCATGTTACGGGATCCTTGCCATCAAACTTCCTCATATCGATCTTTGGAATATGGTGGGTCTTCAATCCAACATTAGAGTCTATGAAACCATGATTAACATTTATTTTTTTCTCATCATGAGTTTCCACTACTACCCTTTCGCCCTTAGGAATCATTTCTTGAAGCAACTTTATCACACCTTCATTCAAACCTTCCCTGTGTTCTTTTAGATCATTCATGTCTTCCATGTTTCCTTTAATTTTTTCATTGATATTAGTTTCCATGCCATCCATCCTAGCTTCCGTTCCATTCTTCAAACCACCATATTAGCTTCCATACCTTTCTTCACACCATCCATCTGATCTTGCATTTCATTTTTGGTTACTTTTTACGAGAGCGAAATTTGTTGCACTTGGTCTCGTAATTTTGATATATCATGATGCACTTCCTCTTCTTCATGCGCCATAGTAGAGCTTTCTGAGGGCTTAATGGGTGTCGAATTCTTTTTGGGAGGCATTATATAACTCAATACTAATATCTATGCTTCAATATGCCCTTGGAATCACTTCAAATTGATTTTTCAAACAAATGTTATGCAATTTAAAAAGAACGATACACACATTTTTCTTGCTTTTGAGGAGCTCGCTATAAATCCTGTTGTATCTTAGTGATTTCAGATCCCCAAGATTTGAACTTCGGACCTTAAGTAGCCCTCTGCGTCCTCTTTCCAATGCCACAGGTCAGACCCTATTTGCATTCTTCAATACAAAGTTATGTCCAATCTCCCACAATGACCAAATTATGGACTGGTCCAGTAAAGTGCACTTGCACGGTGTGTCACGTGTCACTGTTTCATCTTTTGGCTCTAAAATTGATACACTAGAAACTACAATCTGTGCGCACTTCCGACCACTTTTTACAGAATACGAATCTGATGCTCATAGAAACAGTTATCATGATTTTCCCAACGTCACCTCTTTGAGAAGAAATTTTTAAGTCTGCAAAAACCCTAAATGCCTCACAAATCATATCTAAGAAAATATAGCGAACAAAGATCTGAAATTTTTACACGATGTTCATCGGGATTCAAGCTAAAATGGGTTTTTTTCAGTGTCTGAAACTTCGTAGAAAAAACATTATAAAAAAAATGCCACAATGTCCTATTTGCATCAGCGAAACCCTTGAATCCAAAGCTCTAATAACAAATATTATGAAACCAGCTCACAAAATAAAATAAAAGAGAGATCAACGACTTAGAAACTAGCCTCTTTGAGGGGAAAACCTCCTTTACATTACATAAATGAACAATTCTTAGATGATACAAATGACAAAACCTCATTTCTATATATAGGAGTCCATGGGGTCACAATATAATCCTATCCGACCTAACAATAATAATGTAAGGGCACAACAATAACAATAGTGGGTTTTTATGGGGCACAATAATAACAATAGTGGGGCTCTAAGGGCACAACAATAACAAGGGGGCTACACTAACAACAATAAGCGACTACACTAGTAATATAAGGACCTAACATTTTCTTGCATTGGGTTTTTCGAGGGACATTAGTCCAGAAATAACGGTGTCAATTGTCTATGACTTATTCTTGCTCATGTCTTGTTTCCGCACTTTATCTTTCTGCAGTTTAATTTTGTGAAGGCTGTAATGTATGGATTTTCAATATTTACCTTAGAACACATTAAAAAATGTGTTCAAGGAATTAACAAATAGAAGAATTATCATCAACTGCTGCAGTACGATTCCAGATCTAGGAATTTTCACGAAGATAATGACATCAATTACTTATAAGCTTAAATGAACATCAAAGCAACAGATATATGAAATAACTTTGAAATAGATTTGCACCAATGAAAGATATTCCAAGTACAAGAAAGCTAAATGTTGCAAAAGTAAAAGAATTCACAATACTTGCATAATACTTCCATCTGGAGGCAAGGGTGGTTGTCAGCAGATGATCTTCATTTAGAGGAGAGATGGAGCGAGGAATGGAGCCTCTTTGTGTTGGACCTTCAAAACTCCTCTATTCGGATTTTGGAAGCAAGGGATGAGCTAGTTTGGGTCCATGCGCAGACAGGAAGTTACACTCCCAAGATGGGCTATAAATCGTTGATGTCCCAACAAGGCTGGGATGATCCTGCATGGTGGTCTAAACTTCTCTGGAAGTTGAAATGCCCTGCAAAAACCAGACTTTTCTTTTGGTGCATCCTTCAGAAAAAAGTGCCAATGTGGGATTTCTTGCAGAAAAGGGGGAAAATAGGCCCAGGATGGTGCTCTCTCTGCAAAGCTAATGAGGAAACATCAATGCATTTATTTCTCACTTGTCCTTTCAATGTCAGTCTTTGGGTTGAATCCTTAAGACTCATTAATTCTCCCCTCAGGTGGGAAGGAGAAAGCATCCAGCAAGCATGGTCCCGGTGGTGGCAGGGGGCTTCTGATGACAAAGTCCGCTCCATCCCACTTCTAATAGCCTGGGGCACTTGGCTAGCTAGGAACCAAGTTATCTTCAAAGATCTTCCCTTCCCAATTGGAAAATTGGCCGCAGAAGGGGCAGCAATTTATGACAGCATTCCATCTCCATCTGGGCGCTCGATCCCTCGCTCTATTCAGCCTGACCTTATTAGGGAATCTGTTTCGTGGGCCTATTTCGATGGGGCTGCAAATGTAAATGGACGGTGCGGAGCAAGTTTGGTTATTTATGTTACTCTTGAAAATTCTTTTCGAGCCTCAATGTAAATGTAAATAATTTTGCTGAGCTTAAGGCCTTACATCACCTTCTTTGTTGGCTATCCTTGAGACAGATGAGACAGGTTCAGATTTTCGGTGACTCAAAGAATGCTGTAAATTGGTTCAACAGGACTCAACAATGTAGGAATTATATTTTGCTTCCTTTGCTTAATGAGATTTTTCGTATCAAAAGTTTTTTTAATGAAATCACTGTTTGCCACATTTACAGGGAAAGAAACCAGGAGGCAGAGATTTTATCTAAAACAGGTGTTCAACAAGATTTGTGGACCTGGTCTGTGTTAGAGATGGACAGTGGAGTGATCAATCCTATTGCCCAACCACTTTTTGGATGACAGCATATCCTCTTTGTTGTTCCTTTTTACCATGCCGCAGCTGATAGTTCTATGTTATTTTATGTTATGTTAAACTTCTTTTAAAACTGTTATGTTCCTTATTCAAAACTATGGATATTACTTTTATATTTTCTGTGGGCTGTTTTCCTCATATGAGGAGGCCCTCCGATACAGTATTCTCTAAAAAACAGTTTCCTTTTCTTATCCTGTTACTCAACTGACCTCGAGATCGGGATAGTGCCTACTGCCGATCTCTACAGGTTTACTGTTATGTTTGCTATGTCTGAAAATTTGTTTTTTCAGATGCTGATGGTATCTTTCCTACTCTTTCTTTATCTCTGTTTCGGTGATATGCCGGGAGATACGAAAGAATGGAAGTGCCTCTTTTTTTCGGTGAAAAGTTATTTTTGATTAGACAGCCTTTCGTGTACCTGTGCGTACCCAAGGATGTCGAGACTGCTCTTCTCCCTCTCTAGAAGGAGATCAGGAGTTGATATGAAATGTTATGCATATGTTTTGTGACTCTCTAATATTAATAGAAAGTTTGATTTTTTTCTGTGGAAAAAAAAAATGCCTCTTGAAATAAATGTGATATTTACAAACAAGACTCGAGTAAATCCAAGATAGCATAAATAGGAAAATTGCATTTGCAAGTAAAGTAAAGTTCTGATGTAGCTGTGCTCTTGGTTTATTTTATTAATTATATTCTAAAGCAAAGATTCAATTGAACTCCTATCCACATACCTCACCCTCAAACATAAATATAGATATCACAAAAAAGAGTCAATAGCAGTGGAGGGTCCCTAGAGTCTATACAACCAACTTAGTGGAGATCGATTTTAGTGATGCTTGAAAATGGGCCTAAGTAAGATGCATGTACAATTCCCAAGGTAGATTGCAATGCTTGAAAATGACTTGAAATAAGATTGATGTCCACAATAGCTTTGCACAAGGAACTTTAACTTGAGAAAAATAAAAGATAATTAGCTTGACACAAAAGTAAACAATTGGTTTGGAAAATAAACATGTCCAACACACAATGCTTCAATATTCAAGATATAAAAATGTGGCAAAATAATGAGGCATAAGTGATTATTAGACATGTGCCAAGCTAAATGTATCAAAGTTTGCTAGAAGTAAGAGAGTTACTTGCATAAGAGTAAATTGCTTTGAAATGGAATGTGAACTTGTGTCATGTAGCAACAAAGATAAATGGTGTAAGCTTGTAGCAAACTTTAAGAAATGAGATGTGATTTCTGTTACTTTCCAATTAGAGCATGCATGTTATGTGAAAATGAAATAAATGGAAACTTTAACACTCACTCACCCCACAAGATTCTCTCCCTAAATGGAGAGATTGGATGCCATGGGTAAAACCCATGCTCCCAACACAAAACAGAAAATTTTATTATTTTAGTGTTACAATGTGATTAGAGCCTCTTAGAGGGTTGCCCAAGGAATAATGCGAAAGAAACAAAATAAGATCTTGCAATAACACGGAATTCTCTTCAAACTATGGGAGCCTCAAGAGGAAGGAAATGATTCTACAACTTGAAAGAGCAAGCTCCCAAAAAGGGACACGGCCTAGCCTCCTTAATAAATCCTCCTAACGCCCACGGCCTCCCTAAAAAGGAGCTTGATTACTTGAGGAAAGCTACAAGAAAGATTTTTATAGCTGCAATACTAAGACATGGTTAGTGTGCAAAAAGAGAGCATGCAAATAATTAAGTATACTACAAAATAATGTACAAAACTAAATTAAGGGATGGGAAAATACCCCATGACTTGTCTAGCTTGTGAAAGGTTTTTGAGTAGCTAGATAAGGAAATGAAATCATTGTTGATTTTTGGTAACATCGGATGTGCTCTAAGTCTCAAATTTTGCAGGGAGGCTTAGACACATGTATTCCAAAATACCGAAAAAGCGTTTTGGGAAATTCCACACGAATGGGGTTTTATTAGAATAATTAATTATTTTTAATGGCAACCTAAGTCTAAACTTAGGGAATTAAAATAATTAAGTGTATTAATAGAACTAGGTGTGAATCTTCTAGAAAAAGACAAAGATCAAGTCAAGTTAATCTTAGCCCTTGATTATGTTTTCATCTGGGCCATTGATTTCTCAACAAGGAGATTATAAAGACTTTAATGGAAATTTGGAAACATACTAGGTGGATACTCAGTTCCCCAAGAAGATCGATTTTCTCATTGACTGAAGTTTGGCAAGAGAAAATCAAATCAAACGGAGAGATGTAGATTGGATAGAGAAGGCACTAGCAATAGTTGAATACAGGATCTGGCAGGAGGAAGAAGCACACAGGTTGTGATGCAGTGACAGGGACAGCACGAAGGCTATGATGTTGGGACTACACAGTCGAGGCTGATGCAATGAGACGTAGTGAGGCTATAGGGCCTCTCCAGGGTCAGAATTTCACTATGGAGCATGAGAAAAATTGTTTGTAAAATTCTCACGGACATTCCTCTTCTATTATGTTAGTTGTATTTTGTACAAGAGATTTTGCTAAAGAATAATAAAGAAACCCTCATCTGCTACACTGATTTCCCACATTAGGTTTTTCTGGGTACGATTGTCCAAAAATAATTGTGTCATTGTGATTGTACTTGTGCTAGCATATCTCCTCGCATTTACTCTCTGCGGAATTTTTAATTGTGAAGACTGTAGTGTATTTTATTTCGATATTTAACGAAATACACGATAAATAAATTATTTAGTTAAATAACAAATACAATAAACCTAATCAGTTACCATAGTAGGATTCCAGGTAGCGAAATTTTAACATGATATGACAGCAAAGAAAACAGATCCAAAAGGGCTAGAGTTGAATAGAAGACAGAGATCAGGAAACTGCGTAGGCAGTAAATCGAATCTTCTAAGGGATTGCGCAGTCCAGTTCAAGAGAGCAAAATTTTCGTCGAAAAATCCCTTAGAGTGAGTCGACAGAGAGAAAGATTTCCATATCAAATTGCTAGTGACAAAGGGAGTAGCGCAGCTACTTCAACATAGTGCATTCTTCAGATGGGACACAGCTTTTACTAGGCAGAAAAAAGCGTCAAAAATTGAAGGAAAAATAGCACAGATAAGTATGAAAAATCAAGATGTCTCTAAATTATATTCCAGATTGGAAAAAGACTTTGCATGCTTGTCAAGTTCAACATTAATAGCGGGGCGTTTACTCACATGACTAGAGTACAAGAATACTTCTTGAGCTATTAGCAAGAGCAGATAGACTTCCAGATCACTATGGGAAACAGAACGAAATGCACTCCAGCAGAGAGAGGCACCATAGCATTTCAGACGGAGGCAAGAACCAGCATCAGAGCCACTACTGTGCTCCGTGTGCCCGGGTTGGGAATGAATATGATTTCAGTGTCACGGTTACAGGGCAAGGGATACGATGTGTTAACACTCCTTGTCGCCTACACCTACCTATAATTCAGTGGAAAAAGCGTTCAACCCCACAAGCTATGGTTGGTGGCAAGGATCCCAAAGAAGGGGTTGTCACACTGATCTCGACTCTCTCCGTTTTAGCTCTCTCTTAGGTCAGCTAAGGTGGTCCCTAAAAGAAAACTAAGTTAAAGATTTGAGTTTCTAGGAGAATATTAGAGTGAAATTGGATTACTTTTAAAGATTTATGAGAAAATATGAGCAACTTGGAATAACAATGACAATAAAAAAACCATACAACCAGTGTCTTATAACGAACTTGCTCAAAAGTAAAAAGGGTAATTCTTTCAAGAGTTAAAACAAAGCAATCCTAAAATGGAAACAAATGATTATAAGCACAAGATATCAAAAATGCTCTCAAGAAAAACGAATTTATGAATCAAAGTACATGAAGCTATCTTGTTCACAAGGAAACAACTAGTGATCTAAATATAAACCAGATGATGAAAAGACTTGAAAGTTAAACCAACATGGATTTAGCCTTGCAACATGAAATAAGACTACTTGAAAGGAAATGAGATTCATCAATCATCCATGAACATGATGAACATTAAACATGAAATAGAGCTTTCTAAAGTAGATAATGTCCTAGTACAAGAAAATTAAGCTAAACTTGTTGCAAAAGAGATTACAATACTTGCATGAAAGGAAACGCTTCTTGAAAAAGAGAAATGATAATGCATTTGAGACTTTATACCATCAAGAGAGAAAAATTCAAGAACTTACAATTAAGTTAAAAGTGATGAAAAATGCTCTTGTTTTATTATATTAATTAGTTCTAAAGCAAGGTTACAATTCAACTCTTTTATCCCCAGACCTCACCCTCACCTAAAGACATAGATCCCACAATGAGGACTCAGTAGAGGAGTAGAGAATTTTTAAAATTTTTATTCAACCAACTTATGTTGGATGTAAAATTTTAGTGATTGCCTGGGGCATGTAAGTAAATTAATCAAGTGTAAGTAAATTAATCAAACAATGAAAATTAACTTTCAAGCTTGAGATTTACTTGCATGTCATAAAGTAAAATGCTACTTTATGAAGAAAATTTGCCCAAATGCTTATTGCATGTAAGATGTAATTAAAGGTGAAGCATAAGTAGTCTTCGAACAAAATTCATGACAAATTAGATTCAAGTTAAAAGTGCATGTACGCAAAAGTTTGAACTTGCTATGAAAGTAAAAAGACTAGAAACCTGTAGCAAATTAGATTAAGGTGCATGCAAAATGTGAGTGTAACGCATGATTGTGTTAACTCCTCAATTAAATGATGTGCATGCAAGTGAAAAGGATCAAAGATCAAGCCACAAAGCCTCTCCAAAAAGGTGGAGAGATAGGGATACCAATGAGTAAAACCCACGCTCCCAAAACCAAGAATTGTATTAGTTATTACAAGGAGGAGAAAACTATAAGTTTTCTCTAAAATCCAAGGAAAGTCTTCACAATTTTGGCTTGAGCCATGGACCTTTCCTTCTTGCAATGTTTTGCAATTTGAGGCCCACAAAATCCCAACAAAATGCAGATTTTTCGAGGAAGAAGAAGGGAAGCAAAGCCTCTTTGAGTTACACGGCCAAAAAGAGAAATAGAGACCCCAAGTGAACTTGGCCTCCTTTAAGAACTCAACTTCGTCCAATAAATGTCCTCTAATGCTCATGGCCAAGAGAAGGAAAAGATCTAGAAATTGAAGCTCCAAGGTCCTACATGCAAACTTATAAGTAGTTTTTTGAAGATGAAACCTACAAGTAGCTGGGAGACAACAAGTTAGAGCAAATCTACAAAAACAAATGTTAGCTCAAAAAAATCACAAAGCAATATTACAGAAATAATCTACAAGAGGCTAGGCCAAAGAGTATGAGCAAACTCTCATCTTTGACTAGCCATAGCTTGGCTCTTTGAAATAGCCAGAGATTAAAGAAATGAAGAGCAATACTTGAAAAGTAAATTATTTTATGTTTGACTTTTTGATGCAAGAATTAAGAGCTTTGAGAAACTTAAAAGAACCTCTGCAAGGCAAAATAAAATATAGATTAGACTTTGGAAATTAACACATGCGGGTTCTCCTTGAATATTTTCAAGAATGGGTTGGTTCCTCTAAGAGCTTCTCCTCACGCTTGAAAATCTTGACCAAAGACGGATCCTTCTTCACAATCTCACCACAACATATTAAATCCACATGAAATTAAATAAAAGAAATGGAAAGAACTCCCATAGCTATATTTGACATCAAATAGAAGATTTCTTATCCTAAAGCAATCAAGTAACTCTTATGCTAACATGAGATCGCTGCATACTAACGTAACTTGAAACACGCATGAAGGAAATAATAGCATGAGGAAATAAATAGAAGCATAACAACAAGTTAACAATTTACCACATATGCTAGCAGAAGAACACCATCACAAGTTACCCCAAAAACTTTTGTATTATATACCAAGTACATGTACAATCCAGTAGTGTTTCCTCAAGCCCAATAGCTCGTATTACATTATATAATACAATAACCCATGGCTTTGTTATATAGAAAGTTGGGAGCAATTCCCAAGAACAAATGCATGTGAAAACTGAACTTGGAGCAAATCCCAAGGAAAGATAAGCCAAGTTCGATGTGGAGAAGACTGAGCCACCCAGAGAAACATCGAATTTCTTTTCTGCACACCAAGGGAAATCGAATTCCCCATATGATCTAGTGAACCCATCCATAAGCCAAACGAAGTCCTGTGCTACATCAAGTCCACTACTGCAAACTCGAGCAAACTGAAACCTTACCTGTAAATGATCATAGTGAACTTCTGCGTAGGCCCCTAAGAACTGTGTGTTTCCTATGTGTAACTGCGTAGTCTAAGCTCAAGGAATAGCGTAAATCCTCTGAGTGAAGTGTTGAGTGTTGTTGCACTCCAAATAGCTTGTAAGAAGAGGTCCCCACTTGGTATTTAGTCAATTGATCCTGTAGAATATTCCTTCTATGCTCAACTGTCTTTAATAAATTCGATATTCCTTGTGCTTAACTGCCGCTTTATCTCTAGGAAATTCGATTTTGATAAAATAATGGTGAATAGATGATGTAGTGTGTTAAGTCCTCCTCCACATGTTCGTTGACTCGACTCTTTAACTTAGGATAATTTCCAAGTCATTTCCACGTCATTTTGTCACATGGAATATACTTTATTTCTCTATATTTTATTTAATTCTAGCCTAATTAAATGCCACAATTTCCACTAAACTTAGGAAATGTGGGTTTTGAGGGTCCAAAACACATTATTAACCCCTCAAAGTGTGTCACAGTAGAAAGTTGAGGGTGAGAGGTGTAATTTTGATTACTCATACCCCATACAACTACTCTACACAACACTTATACAATCTAATTACAATTTTTATTGCAATTTTCGACTTGCGGGAAATCTAAAAAATTAAAAAACCACTACCTAAACCTAACCAAATTCCACGAACTTTTTTTGTGTGATCTAATATGGTAATATACATTGACTCTAGACACTAAGACTCACCCAAGGCCTCACCATCAAGCCGTACTCCATCTTTGGGGTAAAATAGCAAGAAAAAACTCAATTAATTATTAAGTCTTGAGAAGGCGATGATAATTAATCGAGTAAAAAAAAATTCCGGAGTTATACTCACTTGTTGGCAGGTCCCAAGCTACCTAGGCCTGTTACAAACTCGATACTGACTCAAATTCATCATTACTAGCATCACTTATTACAATTCCCCGTAGGGCGTGGAATCTGGGTACAAGAGAAAAATGATGAGAAGTAGAAGTAGAATTTAAGAACTTTGTTGAACTCATGATATCTAACGGTACAAGTGTCTTCACATTATCATCAAGTGCCACTCTAGTGGTCAACACGATGTATACTTCATTGGGAAGAAGGTATACGTCAAACATCCAAGGTGGAAGAAGATGAGACAAATAGGAGCTCGAAGCAAAAGACTATATAGATTACAGCTCGAGTCTCCAATGGCACTGATAGGCAGCAATTTTGATGGTGAAAACGATCTGAATGAACTATGGAATGGGAAATTGGGAAACTTTCACAACAGAGCACTAAGTATGCTCAGAGAGACTATCACAAGAGTTCTAGTCCTCAGTACTGAGCATGATGACATATGCAGAGGATGTGTACTACGGAATTACGCTAAGGCAGCTTTTCCCAGAAGTGACAACAGGGCAAAAGGCGTATTAGGATTGATACACTCAGATATTTGTGGCCCAATGTCCACAAGAGCTCGTAGCGGTGGAGAATAGTTTGTCACCTTTATTGATGATCACTCCAGAAAAACCTAGAACTACTTCCTAAAGACCAAGGATGAGGTCTTTGATCGGTTTAGAGAGTTTAAGGCTCTCGTGGAGAACATGACAAGGAAAAAGATAAAGGTATTACGCTCATATAACAGTGGAGAATATACGGACAGAAAATTCGCAGATTTCTACGCAAAGAAGGGCATCAAAAGGGAGTGGACAACTCCATATAATCCACAGCATAATGGAGTAGCAGAGCGGAAAAATAGAATTATTGTTGGGGCGACAAAGGCTATGTTATATGACCATGAGTTGCCTAGATTCTTACGGGCAGAGGCATTTAACACAACGGTTTATATTAAGAATAGAACCCCTCTCAGAGCATTAGGGAAGAAAACGCCTGAAGGAGTCGTCACAAGTAGAAAGTCGGAAGTGAGTCACCTCGGGATATTTGGAAGTCTGGCATATTGTCACATTCTAGATGAGAAGCGTAGTAAATTAGATTAGACCACAAAAAAGGGGCATCTCATAGGATATAGTGATACCTCAAAAGCATACAGAATCTACATTCCTAGCAGCATGAAAATTGTAGTGAGACGAGATGCAAAGTTCAAGAAGATAGAACTATAAGGTAATCTTGTGAGATGCCAGTAGAATATCAATCGACAGATGTTCCTATACTCCAACACCAAGAGGGGCTACACGGAGGACGAGGAGGAGGACAAACACAAGGATTGAGTACAACGACCAATACCAGCGTTTCCTCAAGGGGAGAAGATTTTGGTAGTTCTCAGCAAATGGAACAACAAGAATAGGAGGACGATTTAAGGGAGCCTCCTACCACCAGTGGTAGAACCAATAGGGAAGTACGACAGTCTCTAAGGGACACAGAGGAGTTCATTGGAGCTCCCAGAACTGACAAAAGGTAGCGTAGGCAACCTAGAAAATACAAAGCCTTGGTAGCACAGGTTGAAGAACCTTAAATTTTTCAGGAAGTCATACAGCACCACGTATGGGTGGATGGCATGGTACAAGAGCACAACTCTATCATGACGAATGATGTCTGGGAAGTGGTGCCTAGACTCGAGGATAGATCAGTTGTAGGATCAAGATGGATCTACAAGATCATGTTGTAGATGGCATCGTGGAGAAGTACAAGGCCAGGTTCGTGGCAAAGGGGTATGCACAGAAGGAAGGAATAGATTATGAGAAGACCTTCGCCCCTATAGCCAGATATACCTCAATCACATTTGCTATATCCCTAGCGGCTTAGATGGGATGGGAGATTCACCAGATGGATGCCAAGACAACATTCTTGAGCGGGGTGATAAAAGAGGAGGTGTACATAGAACAGCCTGAAGGCTTCGAGACCCATGAGAAGAGAACTCATGAATGCAGATTGAAGAAAGCCCTTTATGGGCTCAAGCAGGTACCCAAACGATGGTATGGACAAATTGATAGCTACTTGTAGCAGTTAAGATGCGTTAAGAGTGATGCAGATCCCAATCTCTACTATTTGATTATGGAGAATGAGCCACTCATTCTGATATTATATGTGGAAGATTTATTTCTTATAGGATCGCTTAGGCTTATAAAGGACTACAAAAAGAATATTGAAGCAGAATTTGACATGAAGTATATGGGGTTCATGCATTATTTTCTAGGGTTGGAAGTTTGGAAGAAAAATGGAGAGATCTTCCATGGGCAAGGAAGATATCCTACAAAGGTTTTGAAAAGATTCAGAATGCAGGATTGTCGACCCATAGCGACGCCTATGATCACGAACTGGGAGAAAATACATGCATCAAGAGACAGGGAAGTAGGCCCCACCTTGTACATACAACTCAATGGGTCACTCATGTATTTGGTCAACACCAAGCTAGACATTTGATTCGCTGTCAATACCCTTAGTCAATTCATGGTGGAACCGAAAAGGGTATATTGGGCAGCAGCTAGGCACATTCTCAGATATGTGTATGGAATAGCCAAATATGGGTTGAAATACACCCGAAAAGATGATGTTAGATTAAGCAAGTTCACAGATGTAGATTGGGCAGATAGTTTAGCAGATCAGAAATGTATCTTCGGGTATTCTTTCAAAGTTGGATCAGGAACGATTTCTTGGTGCAACAAGAAACAGAAGTTGGTAGCTCTGACCTCAGCATAAGAAAAATATATGGGAGCCAACACAGCAACGTTCGAAGCTATATGGCTTAGGAAGCTACTTGTGAGATTGTTCAGGACGCGTATGGAATCGACCAGTGTTTACTGTGATAATCAACATTGTATCAAGCTCTCTGAAAATCCAATATTTCATGATAGGTCAAAACACATTGATATCAGATGTCACTTTATCAAATACTATGGTCAGAGTGGGGTGGTATTGCTGCAATGTGTCCCCATAGGAGATCAAGTAGCAGACGTACTCACAAAGCCTCTAGGAAGAGCTAAGTTCATTCAATTTAGGGAGCAGATCGTTATGGTAGAGAACCTATTACAGTAGCAGTTACAAATGGGTCCTCAATTGCAGCAACAACAAATGAGAGGAATTTGCAGTGCAGATGCAGTAGTTGGCAACAATATGCAGGGTCAGCAACGGCATAGTAGTTGGTCGACAGCAATGTCAAACATCAACAGCACGGAGGGAGATGTTACAAAGTCAAGGTGATGCCTCCGCGGGTTGCAGTACTAGAGCACATTCCTCGCTAAGAGGGAGTGTTGATTTATGGTAAATCCCACATGGATGAGGTTTTATTAAAATAATTAATTATTTTTAATGGCAACCTGAGTCTAAACTTAGGGATTTAAAATAGTTAAAGTGTATTAATAGAACTGGGTGTAAATCTTATAGAAAAAGACGAAGATCAAGTCAAGTTAATCTTAGCCCATGATTATGTTTTAATATGGGCCGTTGATTTCTCAACGAGAAGATTATAAGGACTTCGATGGGAATTTGGAAACATACAAGGTTGATATTCAATTGCCCAAGAAGATCGATTTTCTCACTAGCTGAAGTTCGCCAAGAGAATATCGAATCAGAGGGAGAGTTGCAGGTTGGAGAGAGAGGGCATCAACAAGAGTTAAGAGTACAGGATCAGGATGGGGGAAGCAGCACAAAGGAGGGACAGCACAAAATTTGTGACGCAATGTCAAGGACAGCGTAGAGGTTGTGACGCAAGGACTACGCAGAGGCTGACACAGTGAGATGCAGTGAGGCTTTGGGCCTCTCCAGGGTCAAAATTTCACTATGGAGCGTGAGAAAAATTGTTTGTAAAATTCTCATAGACATTCTTCTTCTATTCTGCTGGTTGTATTTTGTACAAGAGATTTTGTTCAAGAATAATAAAGAAACCCTCATCTGCTGCATTGGTTTCCAACATTGGATTTTTCCGGGGACGATTATCTGAAAATAACTGTCATTATGATTGTAATTGTGCTAGCATTTTTCCTTGCATTTACTTTCAGCAGAATTTTTAATTGTGAACATGGCAGTGTATTTTATTTCGATATTTACCGAAGTACACGATAAATTATTTGTTCAGTTAAAAAACAAATAGAAGAAATATAATCAGTTGTTACAGTAGGGTTCTAAGTAGCGGAATTTTCACAAGCACAAGACCAAAATATATAATATTTTTGAGATTTTGACCTATACAGAAACTATGTCAAAAAGGGAACCATGCAAAACTTTGAAAGATTGGACTTGTGAGATTCAAATAACAATGAGAGTAACGATGAGAGATCCTTGAAAAGTATGCCAAGAGTGGGTTCGTCTCTTGAAGACTTCCTCTCACGCTCGCTAGTTAATCCAAAAGATGTTCCTCTACAAAACTTCCAACACACATTAGCTGATAAGGATTAAATCAATAAACAATGGTAAGATAACTCTAGAAATCTATATGAAAATGACTAGAGATTGTCTACACCTAGAGCATATTCATAAACCAATTGCTAATGTAGGATAGCTTTACATCTACAATTCTATAAAAACATATGAGAAATGAAACACAATTTAAAGCACAAGTAGATTATACCATCAATGAACCAAGCACATGCTCTAATGGAATAATAGTCATGAATGAACCCCAAAGTCTTTTTATTCAAATTATTTTAATTCAAATGAAGAACAAGTGTGCATAGAAGCAAAGCTTCCACAAGCACAATAGCACGTAGCAAAATATAGAAAATGAGAGTCAGTGGCTCATATAAATAGGAAATATGGAGAAGATCTCAATGTGAGAACCAATTGACAAGTGGAGAAGGTGATCATCCCAATGCAAAAACAAAAATCTCAATGTGAGAACCAATTGACTAGTGGAGAAGGTGATCATCCCAATGCAAAAATGAATTTACAAGTGGCACCAAAACTTTCCAAGTGTAACCACTTTTTGTACGTGATTGTTAGCAAATGTTCTCTGACTGGTGTGAATTTTTGTAGGTGTCATCTTCATAAATCAACATAGATATCTCTGGCTGCCAAGTGCATTGAGAGTAGGAGTGGTAGAGAGACAAACTGTCATCAAATATCCATCAAAAATTTAAGGCAATGATACCCTTTACAATTGCCAACTGCTGCCATCGCACTGTTGTACATCCTCTTCATGGACTGCTCTATAGACTACGTGGAAGCTGCCAAGAGTAATCAACATACAAGCAAATAAGATATGCGTGGAGTTGGAGTGGAGCTATTGTGTACAAGTGGTAAAGTGGGTGGGAGCACATCATATAATTAATTATCTCTCGTCATCAAACAATCCTCAAACAAGTTGTGTTGACACTTTGACTAGGCTAGCGTGGATATTTTAACTAGCATGTGCGTTGAACTTTTGGGCATATGCATATCTCCCTAAGTATGCCTATGCATAGAACATGGAGTAAGGTGGGGTCTATATTTGACCGCGTTTGACTTGCCTTTTGGAACTTATTTCCTCCATGTGGTGTGCCCCACATAGCTGCCACATCACCTTTCATATTCCCTTGTATTTCCATGTCAAAATTTGACTTATTTTCACTTTGAAAAAATTTATATAATTTTCTAATTATTCAATTTTTTGAATTTTTTCTACTTTCCTTTTCCACTAACATTAGAAAAAATAGCTTTTTAAGGACTAGAAGTCGTTTTTTAACCCTCAAAGTGGGTCGTAAAATAATGTTAGGTCTCCGAAGATGACTTTCGAGTAGTCACACACCCCAAACATTTCCTAAGACCACTTATTTACATCATTACATAGAAAATAATTAAAAAATCTTGTTTTGCCAGAAATTTTTAATTATTAAAAAATCATACTTAGCTCAGTCAAATCCTGCGCAATTTTAGAGATGACCTAGGATGGTATACACATTGACTCTATACACTAATATGTGTTAGGGGCTCAACCTTTAAGCCATCACTCCGGCTTTGGGGTATGCGATGAGTCAAAAAACCTAGAAAATTATTCGCCACTTAAAAGCAAGAATAATTAACCAAGTAAAAAAAAAACACTCCAAGGTGTACTTATGTTAATTTTCGACAACTAGGTCCAAACTCCATGTTGTGATGCTCAAATGAAGATGCTAATATTTTTATTGGATTCCTCTTTCGGAGAGGTGCAAGATCGATCTAAATATCATCTTGATCTGATGAGGACAACATTTATTTTCAATTGCAAGTTCAACCAGAATTGAAATGTAGGCTTGAAGCCCCAGCAGATGTGTCACACACCCTCACTGATGGATATATATAGGTCAACGTTGGAAGTCATTTTCACTCATCACATCGTCACACATTCTCTCTCATCATTTGATTGGTTCGATCACCTTAGAGGCTCTTCTTCTCTCACACGTTAGAAATTTCAACGAAGGAAGATTTCTGTTTTGACCTAGGGTTTCAGCGCAGATTTGACCAGCGTTCACTTTGGTCAATGCATGGTAAAATTGACCCCAAACTTGCTCAAAATTCTGATTTCTGAAGTCCGCATTTATTGGCACAAAAATCAAGATTGACAGTTGCCTTTGACTGGGCTGCGTTAACTTTTTGCTGCTACTATTTTGTGTTGACCATTGACTGGGAAAACATTGACTTTCGTTGACTTTGGGTTGACTAACATAGCTATCCGAGAGGGTTGTGTGACACTTCTGGTTGGCTGACCATATTGAGACTTTGCTGGTTCAAGCATCCTGTTGACTGTCGTAACACACCACAACACATATATTTCGCTGATCAAGTTAAGTGTAATTTTTGGTGTGTCTTCTGTCGATCTACTGCTATGTTCTATCAGCATTTTACTTTCTCGTTTATGTGATTGTCGTTTAATATTGGGGATAAAAGTAAAGTTGCATCAAGCATAGAACATCTACGAAAATTTACATGGTATCAGAGCTGAGGTGAAGACAAAGCCCAAGTTTGTAGCAATCACCGACGAAGAGCATGGGTACGTCAAACTATAATGGCTTTAAAGTTGCTGACAAATTGACTGGGAAGGAAGACTTCCATGCCTGGAAGATGAATTTGGATGTTATGTTGGAAGACCAAGACATCATGGACTATGTGCAAGGTAAAATCCAAGAGCCTCCATCCACTGCACCTACTAACACCAAGTCAAAGTATAAGAAGGGGGAAATAAAAGCAAAGATGATGATCCGAGATTCAATTCACAAGAGTCTAGTAGCCTACATATCTGAGCTACACACATCCAAGGAGATGTATGATAAGCTGGTCAACATGTTCAAGGGAAATAATGCAAATCAAGTCCTCTTCTTCATGAACCAACTAAAGAATCTGAAGAAAGGCACGGATGAATCCATTCAATCATATTTTCTAAAATTGATTGAGATCAAAAATAATCTTCTGGCCATTGGGGAGACAATCGTTGATTGAGAAATGGTTCTCACTGCACTTGGAGGTCTCCCCTCCGAATGGCATGTATTCAATACTACCATTCACAATAACAATGCGATACCTGATTTTGACGGAGTGCTATCGAGATATGTCCAAGAAGAGACAAGGATGAAGGAATATGACAATGAAGGAAATGTTGCCTTCACTGCTCGTGAAAGCAAGAAGCCGAATAGGTACCAAGGGTATCTAGCAGCCATGAGTACAATCGTACAATCTTTTCAGGAAGCCATAAAGCATCAAGTTTGGAAGGATGTTATGCAGAAAGAATATGAGTCCATTATGAAGAATGATGTCTGGGATGTGTTTCGAGACAGAAGGACAAAGCAATTGTCACCTCGAAATGGCTCTATAAGATCAAGCATGGATCTGATGGTAGTGCTGAAAATTTCAAGGCAAGATTCATTGCCCGTGGCTTCTCTAAAAAGGAAGGCGTAGACTATGATGACATATTTGCCCCTGTAGCCCAGTATTCCATTATCCGATCTATCATAGCCCTCGTTGCCACGCAAGGATGGAATCTTCATCAGATGGATGTGAAGACCACATTTCTGCATGGTGCGATAAAGGAAGAGGTGTATGTGGATCAACCTCTGGGGTTCGAAGTCCAAGATCGGGACACCCATGTTTGCAGGTTGAAGAAAGCCCTCTATGGGTTGAAGCAAGCACCCAAAGCTTGGCACGAGAGGATAAATAGCTACCTAATGAAGCTGGGCTTCACTCGTAGTAATGTCGATCCGAACCTTTACTTCAAGGTTGATAGAGAAAAGCCTCTCATTATGGTGTTGTATGTGGACAACCTCTTCCTGACAGGTGTTGACCCTCTCATTCATCAGTGTAAGAGGGAGCTCGCTGCTGAGTTCGAGATAAAGGACCTAGGACTGATCCATTACTTCCTAGGACTAGAGGTATGGCAGAGACCTGGCAAGATTTTCCTTTCTTAAGGAAAATATATTGTGAAGCTTTTGGAAAGATTTGGAATGGTGGATTGTAAGTCTGTGTCAACACCAATGGAGCTCAACTTTAAGAAGTTGAGTGGCAGCGCTTCTGGGTCTGTGCTAGCAAATCCTACTAAGTATCGTCAACTCGTAGGGGCCCTAATATTCTTAGTGAACACCCGTCCAGACGTATGTTTTGCAGTGAACACTTTGAGTCAACATATGGTTCAAACTCGCCACATTCATTGGGTTGGTGCTAAGAATTTGTTGAGATACTTCGTGGCCTAGTCCGGTCGAACAGGCCAGCTACCCTTCAGGATGCCATCAGCAGGACTCGGGACTTACAGGATGTCTTACCCAGGACTCAGACACCTTATCCCCAGAGACAGGCCTTCCAGCCTAAGGGTAAGGACACGAGGGCTCCGCCTCCCAAGGCGAGATCACGGGCCGAGGAGGTTGATGATGAGGCCGGGAGGCGAGGAGGGAGAGCGGTTATTGCTTCACTTGCCGGGGAGCCATGGGCACCGGGACACGGCGGGTGTGCGGCGGGGAAGGCACTCATTGAGGTCTTCTCAGGAAGCCGGTGGAGAAGAGGATGAGACACGAGTTACGGGGAGGAGTTCGAGGATACACCTAGTGAGACACAGGACTCACCATCATTAGAGACCTCCTTGACCGTGCCGGTTGATATCGTAGTGGAGGAGGTAGAGCCTACCCCGGTAGAGCCACCCACTGAGGTGATGACTGGAGCCATGTCCGAGTCTTCGGGTGGTAGCAGCACACGACAGATGGGTGAGGTATCAGGAGATATATCCATTATCGATGAGGCACTAGGGGACACAGAGGTATCGGATGATGGTCGCAAACAGCGGTATCATCGGCTTCGGACGGACCTTCGAGCTTTGAGGGAGAAGGCCGCGTCAGTACGGGAGACCATTTTGTTGCAGGACCAGGAGCTGGAGGATATGAGAGTGACTTGTGCCAAGTCGGCGGCCAAGTTGGTCCGCATTGGGGAACAGCTGGATTCCTTGATGGTACAACCAGAGAGCACGAGGGAGCGTCAGATCATCCCCCTTCAGGCATGCATGGATTGGACTAGCAGTATTGTTGGGTCATCTCTTCCCATTAGAGAGAGAGAGGCAGAGCCACCTAGTCAGGTCTCATATATTGACTTGGATAATGGTATGAGACGATTAGAGTTGCACAGGATACAGCAGCCACGTGTTGAGGTTGGATGGCGAGAGATTTTGAGTTGGTACTCGATGGAGCAGACTATGGATGAAGAGGAGGTCTCAAGGAGAGATCTCACTGGAGATGCACTTCGACACACCATGGGGTGCAATGACTTTCTTCCCTTCTCACAAGAGAAAATAGAAGATGGTGGACATCTTAGGATGGATAACATCTCTCATGCTTGTGTTGGACATCCCTTGAGCCATACACATCATGATGGGAGGTTTTTGCCTACCACCTATTTGATTCTTGATAGGGTCTCATTGGTCCTTGAGAAGTTCATATTTCGAAATCCCATGAAGTGCAAAATCAGAAATTTGATTTGGGAGGATGGTAGCCCTCATGGGAGGAGTACCAGGATGAGGAGAAGGAGGCATCCACAAGTGATTGAGTGGATGGGGATGATGAGCAAGGAGCTAGGAGGCTACTTGCAGATCTGTGCTACCAGGCAGCAGGAGGCTTGGCTGCGCGGGTTACTCTTGAGGGAGTTTGGCCATCACTTGTACTTGCAGATCTATGATACCGGGCAGCAGGAGGCTTGGCTGCGCTGGTTACTCCTGAAAGAGTTTGGCCATCACTTGGCAAACACTCTTCCTAAGAGTAGAAGGTTGGGGAAGAGAAGGATGGATACTTGCATCATTGAGCAGCATAGAGTATGGATGCATGGTGTTGATGTGTTACTCATATCATTCATTGTGTCTTCGTCACATGAGTTGCATGATGGAGGTATGGGGAGGCAACACAATTTCTTGTTGCTTTGCTGGGGAGAGCAAGGGCAGATTTGCCCCCACACTTTGCATGATGTTACAGGAGGAGGAGATGGCACTATCTCCATGGTCTTGGATGGGGAAGCACTTCCATCTTGGGAGGTATTCCATATTTATTGCAGCATTATTAGAGGAGTCTTTGACAAGGAGCATGTCAAAGAACAGAGTCTTGTACTGACAGGAACTCATTTGCATGAGCTCACAGCGTTGTCACCTTGGAGCAGAATATTATGGATGAAGTGTGCACAGCAAAGATATGGTGGATCTATAACCCATAGGTCCCAGGATCACGTCATATTTGTTGCACAAAGAGGAGGGAATGATGATAGAGACATCTACGGCATGTTCTTCTTGACTTGGGTTTCCAAGCATGAGGAGGATTACCTTCTTGCACCACATGAGACCTTCAGCATTTCCTTCATTTTGCTCTTGATCATGTCTTCATTTGCTGATATAGATCAGATCTGTATGGGGGGCTTGATTATGAGGGAGACACATGAGCTGAATGTGCCTTTGAGTATCTTCTGCACTACATGTTCTAATAGGAGCATGGGAGGAGGCATGGCCACCACTACTACATATGTGTTCTCTTTTGAGGTGGGCCATGAGATTGATATTCATCCATTGTAAAGCTATGGGCAAGTGTTTGGCCTTATGTTGTTGTCATATTCAGCCATTTACTATCCATTAGTAGATGTGATGAATCTTGCACATTGCTTGCCATGTAATTTTCTGAAGTTGCAGTGGATGAGACTACGTTGTATCCTTGTGAGAGATTGTTTGCATTATGTATCATCAGGTAGAACCTTCAGCAAACATCTCATTAGGGTGATCCATGATGACCATGTCATATTCTTCATGGATGGTTTGTTTTGGGCCAGCTTGTTCTTCATTGATAGAGGAACCTTCTATGGTGGATTGTTTTTCACTTTGCCATTGGAGGGCAATGATTTTGCAACCCAGGATCAGCATAGACTCTACACTTGTCATGAGTGGAGAGAAGGACAGCATGGGGTAAGCTATGATGCTTGCCAAGTTCATATTTCCAGCCCACCTTCATTACCAGAGCTTGAGGTGGAAGGAGATTTTCAGGAGTTGCCTTGTTGGGAGGTGGCTCATTTTGTCTGGATGATTGCTTGGAGATGGAGGATCCACAGGAGGGAGATATTCCTCATTATATTTTCGACTCCATGCCTTGATTGGAGAGAGGTGACGGGTTGGTTCACAGTTGATGGGCCAGCTTACACAGTCATAGATGCAGAGCAAATAGGGCGGCCATGGTCTTCAACATAGCTGCAGGTAGTGAGCACCCGAGCCATGGGACTTGGCTATTATTGGCCATGGTGCGATGGACCCGGCGGATTGTTGTTGGTCGGTATCATGAGAAATCGCCTTGGGATCCCGGTATTGAGATATCCCTTCGTATCGTATGATGCAAGAGACAGAGAGTTTCTGGGACCTGTGCACATTTTGCGCATTGGCAAAAGGAGCATCGCCCAGGATGAGAGTAGGTCACTTCCAAGCACTGCTTGAGAACAAGCAATTTTTGCCGGATGAGGATGCCACTTGGGAGAGCGAGCAAACTTTACAGCATCCATCACTTCAGTTGCTTGAGGACAAGCAACGTTTTGCCGGGGGAGACTGTAATATTCCCAATTAGCTTTGCTAATTGGAATATTTTATTTTTGTTTAATTTTGCCGCTTTAGCTAGAAATAATAAATAAAGTGAGAAATAAGAGGGGTCACCTCACTTTAGTCACCTCACTTTATAAAATAAAGTGTTTTCCTAGTTGATTAACGTTATAACTTAGAGAGGGGGCCTTGGGGGTCCACATGGATACGAGGGGAGGCCTCACGCTGACCCAAGGGTAACTGCGCAGGCCAAGGAGAGTGAAGGACGCAGTCAAAGTTTTGGAGGGAGTTTAGCACTATAAAAGGTGGGGTTCTCACCTCATTTTGGCATGCATGATTTGATATTGATATTGAGAGCTAGACTTTTGTCTGCTTCAGCACGCCGGTTGTTTAGTCGGTCTGCAGCACTGTTTAGTGCAACCGAGTGTCTCCGTTCGGAGATCTCACCCTTAGCCTCGGGGGACTTCGAGTGCCTGCCCTGGTAAGGTTATTTTCTTGGTATCACCCTTAGCCTCGAGGGACTTCGAGTGCCTGCCCTGGTAAGGTTATTTTCTGAGCATCATCCTTCAGTTTCAGTGGTAATTAGCAGCAGTTTCTGGTGGAGATTTTGGAGAGGAGAGAACCCCTTCTTGAGGCTGCGCAAATCCAGGAGATAGGACGCTGATCCAGAGGGGAAGGACGCAAATTCAGTAGGAGGACTCAGATCTGAGTAGTGAGGACGCAGATCCAGAGAGAGCACGCAGATCTGGAGAGTTAGCATCTGATTCAGCCTTGGAGGACGCAGATCTGAGGAGATATTGGCAGATCCAGCCTAGATCTGGAGAGTTAGCATCAGATCCAGCCTTGGAGGACGCAGATCCGAGGAGATATTGACAGATCCAGCCTAGATCTAGAGAGATAGCATCAGATCCAGCCTTGGAGGACGCAGATCTGAGGAGATATTGGCAGATCCAGCCTAGATCTGGATAGATAGCAGCAGATCTAGCCTTGGAGGACGCAGATCTGGAGTGATAGGACGCAGATCTGGATAGGGAGGACTCAGATCCAGCAGATCTGGGCAGAGAGGACGCAGATCCAGTCAGGGAGGACGCTGATCTGATGAGCAGGGTCTTTGTGTGAGGGTTTGGCAGCGTTTTTCAGTGTTTCCAGCCTTGAGGAGTTGATCATCTCATCTGGAGGATTTGTGGCCAGCGTTTCATCTGTCTTCTGCGCTGTCACTAGCAGAGACAACGTTTTCACTTGTGAGGGCTGACTGGTGGTGGAGCATCAGTTTCACATTTTCTGGGGTTGTCTGGAGGATTGAGATCAGCCATCTTCCTAGTTTCCAGCTCATAGTTCCAGTGCATTCCAGCAGCAGTTCTTCATAGCAGTTCTTCAGCCAGCTAGGACGCTGTCCTTATTTGCAGCCATTATTTGATCTGAGAGGGTCTCCACTTGCCTAGGGCAAGGATAGGTGCACTCATTCTGATTATCTTGTACTCCTATCTATGTGTTCTGAGATTAATAAAATGGCTTAGTGTTCTGGCAGTCTATGTGTACTTGTTCCATTATCTGGTTCCAGCATTTTGTTTATATATATCTGTCTGGTATATTTCTGTGTATTACTGGTTATTTCCCTTTGGGGATATTACAAAAACCCAATGCAGGAAAACTGGTCTTTGGGCTGCTGGGGGGTTTTTATTATTAAGCAAAATCTAAATACAACAGATCTGGGCGCTAAACTGGTTAACCCGACCGAGAAATAAAAGACTACAGCTATACCTTTGTTCTAGAGACAAAACACTGACTGATTCACACCCTCAAATGGGATTTATAGAACTCGGCCTTTTCTGGTCTGTGAAATCCCCAACGCTGCTCTGAAGCCTTCTGCGTCAGCTCTACTGGCCTGCTTTAGCCCCTACGCTGCTCAGGAAGGGCCTGCGTCACCCAAGACAGGGTTACGTTGCCCCTGCACTACCTTGGCTGGCCAGAGTCAGTGCTCATGGCACTGTGTCAACCCTCCTGGCACTGCGTCAACCCTACTAGCCTCATGTTGCCCATGTTGCGCTATGGCTACTCTGCGTAGCGACTGCTTCCTCTGCGCTGCTCTGGTCTGTTGCTTCTCTACTCTCGTTGCACTCTTGGCCTGGGACTACACCACCCCCCTGCACCTCGCTACAGCGTAAACACTTCTGAAATTCTTAGCGAACCACACCCAATAATTTCAACTTAGTTTCAGTGCTAAGCCACTGTGTGTGTTCTCAAACTAACCCCAAGCCCTCTTCTATACTTTTCTCGTTGAAACATCAATAGACGTGATCTAATCTTAAATCGATGGCTAAGATTAGAAGATGCTTGATCCACGTGACTTAAGTCATTTTCATCACATCTTTAATTTAATTAACTTTAATCTTTTAATTTTCCAAGTTAGACTTAGGGTCCTTAATTAAAAATATTAATTAATTAAATATCTCTTAAACAAGATGGAATTTCTTAAAACGCTTTCTGAGTCTTGGAGATCTCATGTATTATAGTCTCTCCAAAAAGTTTTGGAGCTAGAGCACATCGATGCTACCCCAACACCCCAAAATCTCAACACTCCCACTTAGCGAGGAATTAGTTCTAGCAACAATTATTCACCCTGAAGTTCTACACTGAGCTCTAGTGTCGGTCTTTGGGCTGATGCTTCGCCTACTGCCCTTAATCACTCTGTTGTAGCTGCTTTACCGTACTGCTGCCCATGACGCTACCACCCTCACTTCTACATCCGTACTGCAGCTGCCTCTCAATTTGTTGCATCGTGCTACCAACTGTTACACTACAACTCAGTTGCTGAGAGTAAGCAACCAAAGTACTCCTGCCCAATCTTTGACAGACAAGTCAGTTGGGTTGCATCTTCATCCTCGAAGCTCCATAGGTTGCTCTCTGTGTTGTCCTCCGGAGGTCGTTGCGTTGCTGCAGCTCTGCACTACCTAAGCAGAACTCCTTTGCGCTGCCTCTGCGCCGATTTCCCCTGCGCTGTTGTTGTGTTACGTTGTCCTCCTGAAGCCTCTACACTGATGCAACTTTGAACTGCGTAAGCAAGCCTGCTTTGCGCTGCTGAAGTCACATCAGCCCCTTTGTGCTGCTGTTGTTGCATCTGCACTGCATTGCTCCCTCTCAGCATCCATCTCTGCCTCTGCTCCATTCGTGATCTTCTGCACCCACTGCTCCACTTGTCCCACTACCGTCTTAAGGCTCTCGTAGCTCGTATGTGATCCAAGAGTTGGGCTACTCAAGGATCCTGCCCCCACTCTATAGCTTCTCTACAGATCAAAATCGCCCCACTTTCATGGTTCATGAGCGCTCATGGCTACATCATCTTCGAAGCTATCGTTTGCTACAACAGCCTTGGAACTAGAAGCTTCCTTGTCCTTTTTCTGCTAAGGACAATTACTGGCGAAATTTCCAAGTTCGCTGCACTAGAAACATTTGATCTTCGACTAAATCACGACTCTTTTTCCCTTGGTGCCTCTTTGATGCCAAGGCCTGCTGCATCTTCCTCTTCTTCCTTCTTCACTTTTCTCGAACCAATATTGTACTGTCTTTTGGTCATGCAACGGATTTCCTCTTGTCGAAGGATAGCCTACATGTTGTCCCAATTGGGAAGGTCCGCTCTACCCAAGGAACTTTGGACAAAAGTTTCCCAGTCCTCTGTCACTGCGTTGAGAGCAGTCCTCACCATGACATCGTCATCGACCTTGACACCCACGCCAGTGAGTTGATCCCAGATCGATTGTAGTCTAGATAGAAAAGGGTCGATCTCCTCTCCCTTGGCCATCATGAATAACCTTAGTTGGTTCTCCATAAGCATCTTTCTCTGGACGGATCTTCCTTCATACAATGTTGTTAGGGCTACCCGTATCTCATGAGACGTTGCCTTCTCGTCTATGTTTGGTACCACATGATCTTTTACCCCGTCCATGATGAAGTGCTTGGCATATGCCACTGCTTCATTTGCTCTGCTAGGAGTTTCGCATCGATCGGTGTAGCCAAGACTTTCTCTTCATGCTCCCTCAAGCTGTACGCCTCCATGACTACCAAGATTCTAGCCTTCCAGATTGCAAAGTTGGACAGGTCGTCCAACCTATCTTGATCACGCAGTCCATGTGGCTCCATCTGCTCAGATATTTGTCGAAACTGATCCTCCTCTCTCTGCTAGAGACTCAGATCTAGGGTCCTTGGCGTGAAAGGCATCTTCTTCTCCCTCTAACAACTGACTCCCTCTCTTAGAAGTCTGCCAAAAAACACAACGAATCAACTCTCTTCGATCTTTACATTTCTTTGGCAAGAAATCTTCTGATAAGTTCTTCTCCTCTCGCTCTTTGTCAACTTAGCTTAGGCTAAGTTCTGCACCGGCAGAATCTTCACCCCACCAACAACTCTTGAAGGTCTGCAGCTTCAGCTTCCGAAGCACAACACTCTGCACAACAATTAGCCTCTGTAATACGTCACCCTGGCTGGCCTCTATGTGAGCAGACTGGCCCAGGGCAACCTCTGCGTAGCGCAGGCTACTCTTGCATCCCTCTAGGTGGCTCTATGCTACCTCTGCATCACCCAGTAAGGACTGCGTCAGCCCTCGGCGTGGCTCTACTACTTCTACTTCCTCTGCTGCTTTGTTGCCCTCTCTGTGTTATTTGTTGTTGTTACTGCTTTCTACAGCGCAGATTCTTAAGCCTTCTTGCTGGAGATTACGTTAGATCTACAATCGCTCTAATACCATGTGAAAATTTCTAAATTTGCTTAAACAGAAACCCTATAGTTAAATTTATGATTTACTTCTCCTACTTACATTAAGTTATTAATCTGAAATCTTCAGCATTAACATCAAAGTAAATACATTAAAAGCCTACACAAAAAGATCTAAACTGAATAAAAAGCACAATGACAAAGTGACACACAAGGATTTTCTGGACAACTGTCCTAGAAAAAACTCAATGCAGGAAAACCGGTCTTATGGCTTCTGGAGGGTTTTTATTATTAAGCAGTATCTAAGTACAATAGATATGGGCACCAAACTGGTTAACCCGACAGAGAAATAAAATACTACAGCTATATGTTTGTTCTAGAGACAGAAAAATGATTGATTCACACCCTCAAATGGGATTTATAGAACTTAGCCTTTTCCAGTCCGCAGATACCCCAGCGCTGCTCAGAAGCCCTCTGCGTCAACTCTACTAGCCTGCGTCAGTCCCTGCGCTGCTCAGGAAGGGCCCGCGTCACCTTAGAATGGGTTACGCTGCCCCTGCACTACCCTGGCTGGCCAATGTCAGTGCTCCTGGGACTGTGTCTGACGCCCTCCTGGCATTGCGTCAGCCCTCCTGGTCTCCTACTACCTCTATGCTACCCCCGCTGGGCTATCGTTGCTCTGGTCCGCTACTTCTCTGCCCTCGTTGCACTCTTGGCCTAGGACTATACCATTCCCCTCGCTAAAACTTCCCCTCGTTGTAGATGAAACACTTCTGAAATTCTTAGCAAACCACGCCCTGGAATTCCAGCTTAGTTTCAGTGTTCTGCCACTGTGTGTTCTCCAACTGACCCCAAGCCCTCTTCTTATACTTTTCTCGTTGAAACATTAATGATTGTGATCTAATCTTTGAATCGACGACTAATATTAGAAGATGTTTGATCTGCGTGACTCAAGTAATTTTCATCACATGTTTAATTTAATTAATTTTAATTTTTTAATTTTCCTAGGCTAGCCTTAGGGTCCTTAATTGAAAATATTAATTAATTAAATATCTCTTAAACAGGATGGAAGTTCTCAAAACACTTTATGGGTCTTGGAGATCTCACGTACTCTAGTCCCTCCACAAAGTTTGGGCGCTGGAGCACATCTGATGCTACCGCAGCACCCCAAAATCTCAACAAAATCTACTATCAATATATTATATTTCTGACAATATTGTTTTCAACTTAAGATTATGTTGATGTATAATGCTAATCCACCAGATTTAATACAAGACTATATCTCTTGCTTCAGTAAAATATCTAAATTTTCTCACTATGATGTTGTCATTAGGTACTTTGACACTGCTTTTATCCAGGCAAGACCATGAACCATGAAAATCAATACGATTTAGCAATAAACAATATTTAAAGTATACAATGAGTCAGGACATAAATGTGTAGTACAACTTTCCGTCTACATGCATTTATAAATATCTCATGATTCATCTTTTATGAGATAGATGACAGCACTTATTTTTTTTAATACAAGTTTTTTCTTGATTTGATAAAACATGTTCCCTGCGTTTCTACTAGAAGGAATAAATCCATCCTCCTTTACAAGGAGTAAAAATTCTGGCAGGATCCCATATCAATCTTCAAAAGGCAATTAAAGATGAAACTCATGTGCTGTTAAATTGTCCCAAATATGAGCAAATCAGACTTACGTATTCAATTTATCAATTTAAATGCATTGCCAATTACTGAAATTTTCACCCAAGAAAGAGCGAATCTTTTTCAACTTGTTGCTAGAATAAACAAAAAATCCTATTTCTACATAGGCAGAGAAAATTAATTTACAAATTCATTGATCTACAATGTAATTTGAGAGGTACATACTCTATATTCATGACAAAATATAGAAATATCATGTTTCTAGCATAGGCATTAGAAGCAGAATTTTACTAAATTCATTGGTTTACAATGTAATTTGGGAAATATGTAAATTGCATTTGCAAATCAAATATCGTATGGAGCTGTATAGATCCTATGTATTCTGCTTGTTTTGACATACATACATCCTATGCATGTCTTAGAGAATGATAAAAATTATTTCAGTTAACTTCTGATTTCCCATTTCCATGTTCCCCCCACATTCCGGTGTTTCTCCTGTTTTCTGAGAGGTCTTCACCATGTTTCCTCACCTTAGTAGGGCCCAACCATTCCAGCTTCCATAAACTGTTTTACTACATTTGTCTGTTTCCTATTCTCGTTTTTGTGAACATTTTGCATTGAAGGTTAACCAACATAACTATACTAGCTAAAATAGAAGCAATAAACATGGACAAAACCTTTGTATTACAAAAGGATCAAGTCCGGATAGTACATAAATTAGTAGTGATTTACTGTGCCTCTGTCAACAACCACTGCTAACTTAACATTTTGAAAACTCAAAACACAAGAAAACACCCCACATGGACCCATTTACACTTCCAAATAATTTACCAGTAAACAGAATCGGATCCAGATACGGATCCACCAGAATTTTGAATAGCCAGGATCCAGATATGGTAGGGAAACACCATGTACAAAAAAATGCAATAAACTATTTTTTTTAATTTTAAAAAACATGTTCAACATTAAAAATAAAAATTGAAATCATGATGCACCATGCTTTACACAAAAAAGATAATTGCAAATACAAAATTTAATGTCTCGTCAATGATCACTTTATTGATACAAGAAGGATAATTGCAAATACAAAATGTAGTGTCTCATCAATGACCACTTTATTGATATGATGATGTAAAGTAGGTCTAACTCAATGTCCAAGAATGGGTCTACATGATGATCATTTTAAAATTTCAACTTTACATCATGATCAACCTGTCATCTTTCCCCGAAATTTGCCTTGAAATCTAATAATTACCATCTAGTTACAATAGTAAATGAATATTCTTCACTGTTTGAGAACATGCTACAGTCTATGTATCATATTGTTATGCGAGGATTCTTCACCTAGAGTTGGATGGGATTGATCTAATTAAATTATTAATGGCATAGCCATCCTTTTTACACTATACATCATTATCTATGTCTTGTCTCAATGCCTTCCTGTTAGCATTATCAAAAAAATAAAATTAAAATTTTGACTTGTTAGACCTTCCCTGCTAGGATTATCAAAAAATGAAAATTAACGAACTTCCCTGCTAGCATTATCATGTGCCACACAGCCTATAGGTAATTAATAACCTACTTATACAAGTATATAGCCTACAGATTACTAATAAGTAATCAAACTAAAAATTTAAATAAAATGTTTGGTTTGTAGGGTTTCAAACAGGTGGCAAATATCCATAAAAACGTAAAAAAATAAACCAAAAACTCTAATGTTATTTACTTGTGATCTAACGTGCGATGGCTAGCTGGCACAGGATCTATTTCAATAGCACGGGATCCATTTCAATTTTCCAGGTTTGAAGGATCTGTATATGTGACGGATCCTATATGGATCTGGTGGATCCATATTCGTATCCATATCCGATACACGGATTTGTGTATCCAGTATCAAGACCCCGTGGATCCGGTGACACATATTTTCAACATGCAGTTAACCATAAATGTCAATGTTTAGAGAAGAAAACATTGGAAATTCTCACATAGTATACATTAAAGAAACATAAACCTCTTTAACTGATTCAAGAGTGCTGACAAGCAAACAAGAGTGTTCATTCACGTATTTCATGAAGTAAAATAGAAAAATGGCTATAATACAAGCATTCAAATTTACCTTTGCACTTCCCCATTGATTGTAACAGCTAGGCAATGACTATCCCCACATGCGATTTGCTTGATCCGAAGTCCCTGTAGGGTTTTGATTGCTTGTGGAATAAATAAATCACTAGAGTCTCCATGTCCAAGCCTTCCAAAATCTCCCCTTCATACAGGATACAACAACAAACTATTTAAACAAATGGATCATGTATCTGATGTCGGACTACTCCTAAGAAAAGGTATCCTCCAGAAAATAAAAGTTCAAAATTAAAAAGAATAAAAGTTAAATGAACCGTTAGGAATTTAACCAGCCACAAATTATTATGACCCTAGAAAAATCTCACTGCATGCTATACCCTCGTTACTCAGCATCACACTTTCTAGTTGCTTTGACATATATTGGTCAACCATCTACACTAACGTAACTGTTTTCTTTCTTTCTTTCTTTCCTTACAATTTGCCAAAATTCCACAATGGATAACTGAAAACAGTAAAGCAATTCTATAAAGCGTCCCATAAGGCTAAAAAAATGCCGCTCCTACAGTATAGTGCATTAAAGATTAGCTAAACTAAAAGACATCTATTCAAGTATATAGTAATAGCTTCTTCTTCTATTTCGAGTTCCTTGAGACTTAAGGTTTCCCACTACATCTTTTCTACAGAAAAAAGTTACGCAAGACAGATAAGTGACTTGCCCATGAAATCCCATTTAGATTGAATTAGTCACCAGATTGATTTCAAAAGATGATTTTGTATTTTCTTATAAAGACGTTAGTTAATCAATTAGGTCACAGTTGACGACAACAATGAGTCTGGACAATAAATAATGAGTACCAGACATTACTTATAACTCATTTATAAAAAATATAATTAAAAAAACTGTATCTTTGACTTGAGTAAAGACAATCGCAGTTACAATGCAATTTCAGGTTTGAGCATTCAAATAGAGCTCACAATAAGTTTCCTAGTCAGAAATCTTACCAGCCCCAACTGTAAACAACCTGCGTAGAGTCTGAATATGCTGTCGTATGATCAGCCCCACAAATGACTGAGGTAATTTCAGAACCATCAAGAGCACTTACAATTGCGGGAATAGGTCGATCATGTGCATCCCCATGCCCTAATTGTCCATCTTCTCCACGGCCCCAAGAACAGACCAAATTTCCAGCTGCACAGACATGAAAACAAAATTTAAAACTTGGTAATAATCTTTAGTTAAATTGAAACATGTAAAAACCATTACCCTTCTGCTGGAATAGAAAGACGAAAGACTGTGCCAAGAGATAGCCCCAAGGGATAGCCAAGCTCTCACAGTGTAATGTTAACACACCCACGTGTCAGGCAATCAAATTAGCAGGGAGGATGTCCAAGATTTATTCACTCATGCTCTTGTATATATACTTGAAGTCTGACCTGAACTGGAATTCAACATGAAATATTGTACTTGTCATAACAAGCTAATTTGAGTTGAAGAATTGCATGGGGACTTGATTTGATTTAGGACATCATTCACCGAACATAGATTGAATGTGCAAAAGCTAAACCCTCTACCTCTCTATTTCTACGATTTTCTAGTAGACAGATACAATAGCATTTCATTCCCATGGAGAAGGATAAATGATTCTGGATTGTGTATCATTGACTCCTCGTAATTTTTAGTGTGCATGGTTCATAACACTACTTCCCTCCATCACTTATTTCAACACCATAAACACACCAAAACTCTAGTTTTCTTAACTAAGGCTACTCTCAACTTCACATTGTGCTTCATTGCTTGGTCTTAGTAATCCTACTAGGGATACCCCCTTGAGCTGGAGGAGAGCTAGCCTAAAGTGCAAACGATAGGTCACCAAGGTGACAATGCTAGCTGTCCTAACAGTTGCCCTTTGACTTGTAACTCATGGTTTAGAGATTTTTATCATTTGAGTACAATTTGAGTGGTAGTACCGTGCACAACTTGCAAATCTAGCTTTAAAAATAAGAAAATCCAACTTACACAAGGAAGGAAAATAGATGATAAAAAAGGCCAAACACGAAAAGTAAAATCCCATCTATATACCACTTTCCACTTTTGGAATCATGCACACTACTATGGAGACTCATCACATCATCCTCAATAAGAAAAGATTGTCCAAAATGTTTGCTATCTGAATATTACTTGTTCAAAAGTACCTTAAACTACTTTTTGCACATTCACAGTGAACCTGTGCAGAAGTTCGTGTTACAACTATAATTATGGACACTCCCTCTTAGCAAAAGGATAATTCTGCACCAACCCTAGAGTATCTCTAAGTGCCTCAAACATCTCTTCTGCCAAAGGCTTGACGAAAATATCAACTACCTATTGATCTGTGGAAATATGTTGGAGCTGCATTACTCCCATTTGTATCCTAGCTTTACTCTTTGCTAATCTAAGTGCCATGGGAGTCTGCTTCCTACTGAACCAAGTTAATCACTGATCTCTAGTTAAAACAACACTTGAGCTGCATTCTCGTCTTCTGCCTACCACTTCACCTTCTCCAAGATAGTTCAAATCATACTCTTGATTATGGGATTCCTTCCCATTTATTTCAAAGGCATGGGGTTACGTTGTGTACACTTCTTCCTCAATGATCATATTAAGGAAAGCTATCTTCACATCCATCTAACACTTCTTCCTCAATGATCATATTAAGGAAAGCTATCTTCACATCCATCTAATGTATCATCTATCCCATAAAAGAAACAAATGACATAACATCTCTAGTGTACCTAGTGATTGCAGTAAATGTCTCCTCATAGTCTACTACCTCTCTTTGGGAAAACAATCTGGCATAAATGTTGCTTTGAACTTCTAAATGCTACCATCTACAACATGCTTAATCTTGTAGAGCCACCTAGAACTCACAGCTGACTTACCCTCCTGGGTTGCCATTGTCCCTATTACCCACCAAAATATGGGTAACCCATAGGAGAAAATTTTCTCCTCTTTGGACAGCCAACCAGCCAGCAGCCCTAAAACAATCTGGCATAAATGTTGCTTTGAACTTCTAAATGCTACCATCTACAACATGCTTAATCTTGTAGAGCCACCTAGAACTCACAGCTGACTTACCCTCCTGGGTTGCCATTGTCCCTATTACCCACCAAAATATGGGTAACCCATAGGAGAAAATTTTCTCCTCTTTGGACAGCCAACCAGCCAGCAGCCCTATATGATCACCACATAACATGATGCCAGGATCCTCCACTTCTTGCTTCACTCAGATTTCTCTCCCATCTGACATTCCTTCTTGAAAGAAGGTGGGTTGTCCATCAACAGCCTCAATAGTGAGTTTATCTTTGATGTTTATGGCTCATAAAGTAGGAATTGCATCAATAAATAAGGTAAAAGCAAAAACTAGCATTGTTACATGGCAAAACCCTCATCTTCAGGGCTGACATCATCCATAGTTTGTTGTTTATGCATGGTTTCCACACATAAAACTACACTAATTGTGAAAATTCAGGAATCCGGAATTCTATTGCAGCAACTAATGTTAATTCTTCTAATTGTTTAATTAAGAAAACAATTTACTTGCAGTTTCCTAAGGAAAATATCGAATTAAATTCACTGCAACCTTCACAAATAAAATATTGCGGAAGAAATAACAACGTTGGAAGAAATAGATGCACACATACAAAATACACCGTTATTTTTGGACTAAGTCCCCAGAAAAACCCAACTTGAGAAAACCAGTGTAGCAGCAGAGGGTTTCGATATTATGCAGTAGTGAAAATCTAAGAACAAACTATGGATGCCCAACCTGACAAACCAAATAGAGAAAAACTAGCAAAAATAACTAGGGAAGAAATTTCCTCACTCCACAAGCGATCCGACATTGACCTCAGCTCGAATTGCACTTTCCCTTGCTACCTCTGCGCAGTCACTGCATCAGCCTACGCAATTACTGTGTCCTTCAAGCTCAGAACAACGTCTCCTCTCACTGTCTCGTCGATGGATGTCTGGGAAACTGATACTCTTTGCCTTCGGACCCCCTGCTAGCTTCTGGCTCAAAATCTCGCCTTCTCCCTAGAAAAATAGAAATCTCCTCAAGAGGGCTTTGCGCTACCTCTCCGTGGCGATCACTGCCTCTCGACAATGTACTCACCGGAACTGGAAAAGCTTCCTCTGCCCTCACTATCTCTGCCCCTCTCTCACTGCTTCGACCTCACTAAATCACCTCTGACCACTGAATGTTGCTACTCTAGAGATCGATTTGGTGTATCTTCTCCAAGCCCCGTCGACTTCTTCTTATAATCCTTTGTTGAGACTTAAACGGCTATGATTAAATCTTAATCGATGGCTAGGATTAGCTAGAAATCGATCCATGCACTTTTCTAGAACATTCTCACCATGACTTAACTAATTTTGTTTAATTAATCATATTTCCTAAGTTTAGACTTAGTAAATATTAAAAACTGACTAATTAATTTAATTAAGTCATCTCTAGGTGGAATTTCCAAAAACGATTTCTGGGTATTGGAGAATACATGTATTCTAGCCTCTCTGCAAAATCTCGTGCTAGAACACATCTGATGCTACAAAAACTAACACTAATCCTTTGTGTTTATTTGAAGGCATTGCTCCCTTTGTTGATTATTCATCAAAAGGCCTTTTCCCTTGGTTGTTATATGCATCGTGTACCTTGTTACCCACCAAAAAGTGTGTGAGCCCTAGGAGAAACTTTTATCCTATTCATTTCTTCAAGCCAACATCCAACAACCCCTGAGACCCACCTTGTAGCCGATGTGACATGCCATTCATATCTCCACCATTTGCATCAGTCATTTGTTTCCTGGACCATTTCTCAATAACACATGTTGGGAGGTGGGTTTCTAATGAAAAAGCACTTTATTCATTGTCCAATCAAGTGCTTATGCTTGTTTGTATTTTGGCATTTTAACATGGATTATAGGGTGGCTTGGAATAAAGAAGGGTCCAATGGGACCACCCTCAATGGCCCATTGCTTTAGGAAGGGACACTACTTGGTAACCCTCGATTGAGATAGCATGCCCCATCTATCCCTTTTTTTTACTTATCACTTCCCCCCGGTACATTACGAGCCCTTATCCCATCTCCCTTCTTCGGGTCAACTAACCATTGGTCCATTGGGATTTGGCACCCATACACCCTCATACCTTGGATAGGCCCTAGAAATGTGCCTTGCTAAAAAAAGGGAAAGAACATATGATGGCCACAAGTAAACAAGGAAAAATCAAAATGCAAAATATGGTCGAGGCATATAAATTAGCACATGGGAAAAACCGAAGCATGAGTTATACCTCTATCATGTGGCCATCACCCAGTACTTGAGCCAATGTTCCCTATCTCTCATAGAAGACAAGGAACCCTTGCATGTCCCAACCCCTGATGGGCGATGAACTACCCCATCCTAAAAGGGGTAATCACTACTATACATTGTAGAAAGAAAGCTCACATTCCTCGACCTACGAGCAATAATACAAGGAAAAATCAAGAAAAAGCAAAAGCCAATACAGAGCGGTGGAAAAAAAAAAAAAAGGCAACTCATGCATCCGCAATTGCTCCATCCTCACATCTATACACCCAGGATGAGGTATCACATCATAGTTTGTCATTGTTGATTTTTAGGGCATCCTCTAATCTAATAATTACTTATTATGACTTTCATTACACATAAATCATTTCTTGTTTCCATTATACATCATAAAGTAATTACACAAAGGATATCAACAATAAAACAAATGCTAGTAGATCATGAAGAGACAGACACAAGAAAGAACACAACATTTTACCTAGGAAAACCCACATGGGCGAAAAACCTAACAAACCTTCTTAGAGAAACCCTTCAACAATACATCATGTTCATAGATAGACTCACCAGCATAGTAGCATGACAATCAATCACCCGAGTGCCAAGCCAGCCCTCCACCAAATCAATAGCCCTCAACAACAGTCCAAATGAAGTCTACTACAAATTTGTCCACAAGAGAGTTCACAAGTCCATCCACAAGATGCCACAAGTCTATCCTCAATAGGGCCGAAATACAGTCTGTAGTCCAACCTCAAACCTCGGCCTATTATCACAAAAATGCCATAGAAAACTCAGCTTCAACCATAGAAGAACACGCCCAAATCTAGCACCAAACACAACCTTCTATCTTCACTTGAGGAAGCAGGAGATCAATATACTTATGATTCTTAGCCTCCTATCCTTCTTGTCACATTTGCTTTAACATATGAGAGAGATATAAATCAATGGTCACTTTGGATGAGGACGAATAGGATATATATAATCTTCTATCCATGCGAAAGGGTGCCTCTCTTTAGGCAAGCCAACTTAACAATTTGGAGGGTCGACTTGACCACTTGGGGCATACATAAATAAATAAAAAATCTTTTGACCAAAATAAAGACCATGAAGAACATGCTTAACAAAATAATAATACAAATTTATTTCATGTTTTTACATCAAAATAAATATTGTTCCAAGTACATAAATGACTATGAAGACCGACCATAACTACATATTTCAACAATCCCTTTGACCATGGCACTTGGCCATGAAGTTCCCTTTTAGGCTTTTTCCACATTCTCTGTCCATCATTATTCACATGACACCTATTGACTGAAGGGAGGACTGAGGACATGTCACCTCCCTTTATAGTCGAAAACCCCTAATAGGGTGGTCTATTAGCAACTCCTACCTTGGGAGGTAACACTATTATGTGACTAAGGCCCCAGTTTTGGAAGAGAAGACAGATATGAAGTATTATTATGTCCATTTCTTTCAAGCTTGGTCCACTTAAATGCACTAATGATTAATCTACCTAATGATAAAAGTCGCAACATTGCATATTGTGTGATTGGCAAGTGGTCCCATCTATAGTTCTGGGCAACTTAACTAGGGTCCAGATCCTCTAGAGGGACATATTGACACTCACAGGTGATGCGTTGAAAGCCATGTGACTCTGGAACACTTTGGAGCATCATTCATAGCCATGGGCACCTACAACACCCCTAGCTTCTGCACCTTTCCCTATATTACTCATGGGATGATGCATCTAGACTAGCATGCCCCTTATTGACCACACTTTGTCAATAGTTCGAGAAGCTGAGTACAAAGCAGTGTGGAAAAAGTCGGGAAAAAATCGCGACTTTTTCAAAAAATCCCGATTTTTTCCAGACGCCGATAAAATCGGCCGACTTTTTCCCGATTTTTTAAAACTTGAAAAAGTCGCGATAAAATCGTTATATTCCCGACTTTTTGCCGAGTCGATTAAAAAAGTCGTGACAGTGATTATAAAAGGCAGAAATTTCAATTTTTATGTGTTATTTTGATTTGTTTGTCACACTGCCACCGCCCGCGTCGCGTTTAACACTGTGGAGACTCGACAATCCAGCAGAGGGTTTAACATTTTATTCACGGTTTGCAACTTTGCGTTGGGAGACTAGAGCTGAAGATTCATCATTCAACACTGCAGCTCGAGCTTGCAGATTGGGAGGTGCCGCCAGGTAAGTTAAAAACATTTTCATCTCAAGATTCATCTAGCCATCTTCATAATTGATTTATTCTTCCACTCCACTACATTTCTGTTGGAGTGTGCAGGCCACTATTGTTGGTCTCCCGAGTCCTAACGTCTTGTTGCAGAAAACAAGAAATTCATTTGATGACTCCTCACCTCCTTGGTCTCTTTGCAACACATTAATACTTATACCACTAGTATTTTTCATCAACGTTTTCATATCTTTAAATGTCTTCAAAACTTGTGATTTATTTTTCAGAAAATATATCCAAATCTTTCTTGGAAAATCATTAATAGATGTAACAAAATATTTCATACCCCTAAGGGACTGAGTTCTCATTGGACCACATAGATCAAGTGTCAATTAATTCAAGTCCCTCTGTTCCTGTGGGTTTCCATCATCAAATTTAATTCAGCATTGCTTGCAAAACATGCCTCATAGACACCTTTGTACTCTTGTATTTGTGGTACACCATTCACCACATTATGCTTGTTGGCCAAATCAAGGTAGAAATAATTCAGATGACCATGCTTTTCATGCCAAAGCTGGTTCTTCAAACTGGAATGCTTGTTGCTTGCATGAAATTCTTTCAAATCTGTACATATCATAACATAATACAGGACAGAAGCATAATGTCATATGAGTCCATACTCCATTTACCACCTTGAATTAATGAGGAACCCCATGCTAGATTGTTAATACTATGAACTTTATATCGTTTTGAGATCTCAGCATTCCTGTCATCACAATATGTTGATCTCAGCATTCCTGTCATGTCAGTAAGCATTAATTGCAATGGTAATTATTATTAAGTTTTAAATTTGTACAGCCTTTGTTATTAAGTTTAGAACTCGTTTCTAACTTTCTCCAGCTCCTTTCCTTCAACCTGCAACCTGAACCAACATAATTATTAATAAGTAATAAATATTAAAATTAATTTAATTAAATTCATCTTGTAAGTTTGTAACCCAGTCAGGACTCAGAACCATGTATTTGGGTCAAAATGGGAATTTTATGGTCTAGTAAGAAGAATATTTTGTTTAATCTCTCCTCAGGGGTAGGACACTGGTTGTCTCTTTTGCTGTGCTTCCCCTGTTGACTTCACAACTTTTATATTATAATAAAATTTTCCAGTTCTTGTTTAAAAAAAAAATTACTGGCAACTGTGTACCTATGGCCACAATATTATTATTCCTCATTGATCAAACATTGCTTCTTCTAGAAAATGAAAAAGAAAATTTTCCTTTGAAACAAAGGACATAAAGGATATTTTAATGCTTTTATTCCTGTTCCTTTAAATTCTTGTTGGTACTTCTCCTTTACCTCATACATGACATATTCTGTTATCGCTTATATAATTATCAACTTTATTTTCACATTTATCAAGTTTTGAAAACTTTCCTCCCAGTTATGTTTTTGGAAGCTCCAAAATTAAGATACCAGTGACCACAGACACTGAGAAGCTTCTACTTCCTATTTTGCGAACATAAAAAGATTTTCCATTCTAGGTTCATTCAAATTTGTAGTTTCATTACTCTGCAAAATTGCGCCTATGTCTGCCACCTTTTCCATTACATCCAGCTCTATTTTTATTCCTCTGTGTTGCATCCCTTTTGAGACACTGAAAAGCATCTAGTTCTTTTTAGTCTCGTTTTTTAAGCTCATTCAACTTCATAGTTTTATTATTCTTTGCAAAATTGCCTCTATGTCTACCACCTTTGCCTTTACATATGCCTCTAGCTTTATTCCTCTGTTTTGTCAGAAATCATTCCTCTTCTACATATTATTCTTTCCACAATAATTACAATATTTAGGCTTGTTGGTCTGATAATTACCTTTTGTATTTCGTGAATTACTTATTTGATTTTATTGCTAGCTATTGTTCCTGACTCTACCTCAAACCCTGCCACAACCATTGTGTTTTCCTGTGAATGTTTGTTTGGTCCTCATCTTTCTTCAATGTTTTATCCTTTTGGATAAGCAATCCTACTAATTCTGCGAATGATGGCACTTCAATTCTAGAAGAAACGCACAACAAGGTCACAAAATTATGGTACATGTATGGAGGGCTGTTCAATAAAATGGTTACAACCTCCATGTCTTCGATGGTGGTCTTAAGCATTGACAATTCATTTTCAAGTTGATTCATTTTTTGGACATGTTCTTAATTTCTTTCAGAAATCTTTAAATTTGTCTTAAAACCATAAGTTCATTTGGTGTTTCATATAAGCTTCTTAAATAACACCAGGTTTGGACAGCACAATTTATCATCTAATGTTTTGAAGAATGTCATCCTGGGGTTCAACAATTATGAGAAGCGGGGCATTTTTGTTCTTATAATTGGTTGATCATTGCCTCAAATCTTCTGGTGTTTCTCCATTGACAATCTCCCACGGGTCATGTATGAAATAATCTCTCTCCACCCTCTGTTTCCAAGCTGGAGAAGTTTTCCCATTCAATGTATGGGAGTCTGACAATTTCTTTTTTGAATACTAGCAATATTTCCTTGTATTTATGGAGAAAAATCTGTATTCAACATCTTGTCACTCCCAACCAGATATCTTAAAAAGTGATCATTACTCCAAAATCACCATTTTATTCCAAAAAAATTATATATCTTCTTATGGTTCCCAAATTTAAGTATGCTTATTACCCATGATCAGATTTTTTAAAATTGTATTCCTCCAGAAAACAGAGCAGGGTTCCTTTTTCCACCTCTATATCAACAAACATAGAATTGCAGACCTTCAAATTACTTATATCTCCTTTATGTTTAAAGAAGGATTTATTACATAATTGGAGGCTGAAGGAACAACGTCATACCTTTGAAGGATTGTTGCAAAATAAAAAAAATATTACATCTTCTACTGTCTTATGTTTATGCTTTTATAAATATATGCTTCGCCGCCATGGTTCGTATACATTTGCTCAGTATAAGCCGAAATATGGTCTATTGTCAAAGTTCGTATTTCACTTCATCCGCTCGTAAATATAGTTTATGGTAAAAATACCCTTTTTCTTTCGATCAAATATCTTGCAATTATGCACACCACACATAATTCTTCATCGCATATAAACTGTGTCTCACTCAAGCAAGTAATATAGAAGAACATTATGTGGATCGATCTCATATAAATATAAGTTTCTGAGTTCTCCTCTTTGCTGCACTGTTAGTAATTTAATTCACTGCTTCTGAGTATATACAATGTTTGGAACATTTTGCGGCCACTTGAGGATGGTTTAGAGATATTGCTGAATCTGCATACCTGTGTCGGTCTGCTGTATGGGTTTGTTCTTGAGTGTGTTTCCATCCATACGTTTGTCTCTATCTGTCTCACGTTTGTCTCTATCTCGCTTTTTTAATGTCCCGATGTTTGGATTTTTTGCTTGTTGATATGTTGGGTTAAGAGTCTACATCCGTTGCGTGGGTGGGTGATCTTGAAAATTTGCATTTGCATCTCCTTGGACATTTGTTTCTTTGTGTTCCAAATGTGACAGGATTTTCTTCTCCCATATCCCCATCGCTTTTTATTTTTTTCTGCTGTATGTGTTTCCCATGACAAAAGTCTTTTAGCCCTATTAAATATTAATGCTATCTCTAAGCTTTGTAACTAAAGGAACTTATTTTATTTTTATTCTTTAAATTTGGCATCATTACTATAAAGCTGGTCTTTCGTGTTCAGACCATTTCTGAAATTTGTTGGTTCTGCATGTGTCTTTGGTGTGTTAAGGATATAAACAGAGTATTGGGTAAGGGTAAAAGGTAATATGTCAAAGAGGTTTCCATTATGAAGAACATGCCAGGAATTAAGAATGGGGGATAGACTATAAACTAATGGTATAAAAACTGTGAAACATTTTGCAGGCTATTCTAGATATGAAGTTTTAGGGTAGAATTGCCTATTTTTGTAGGGTCGAGACACAGACAATGCGGCTGTAGCGTAGGTGAGTTACTTGCGTTATAGCGTTTTTCATTTCATTGTATTCTCGTATGGGTTCCTGGTGTTTCAAGCATTGAGTTTTGGCAGTCATAACTTGCACTTCACTTTGTTTTAACTATGTCCTCATAATATTCAACAATGATGTATCCATCTTTTATGTGCTTCCTAGAGCACGTGCCATGTTACTTTTCATTTCATTTTTTACCGTATATTAGTCATAGACACGACAAAGTATTGTAGCAAAACAATGTTGTACAGTGCAGATCCTAAATTATAGTAGAAACGAAAAATACTATTTGAAAGAGAAATAGGAATGTAAACACACATGTTTTCTGGCTTCTATTTATTTAGAATGTGGGGTGGGCCATAAGTAAACACTACTAAGTGTCTGCGTTTACCAGATGGATGTTCTTTGTCTACACATATGTTGAGAAACAATTTTATTTTAAATTGTTGTCAATGCTTAAGATCTGCTGTGTCAAGCTTCTGGATGGTGTAAATCAATGTTGGTAAATTATCCTCATCTAAATAGCAAAGATCCCAGGGGGTACTATTGTTTATTTATATTGTTGTCCAGAAATTCAATGTGTTGTGCTGTATTATATACATATTTTTTAAAACTAGTTTTAAAGTCTGCTAGTCATACATGATATTCAAAAACTTGATTATAAAATTTCCTTGTCTTTTTTTTGTTAGTTGAACGTGTCTTTGGACGCTGACAAGGGAATCCCGGACTCTAAAAGAAGTACAATTATTAAAGATCTTACATCATTCTTGTCTCCAATTTAGAATAGATTGTTCCAGTTTGAAGCAGAGCTGAAAGAAAGATGAATTTATGGTTTTGTTTAGAGTTGTTCAGGGTAATTGGTGTTGGGCTAAGCCTACTGTGGCTTTGTAACGTTGCCTCTTTCTGTCTGGAGATTTTTTCTGTGGTTTTGTAACCTTGAACTATAACTCTTTTGATATATTGTAACATTGACTGAGATTGGAATGTAGAACACGTACAAATTCCAATTTGCCTCTCAGAGAGTGTCCTCCACTGCTCATTCAAACTGGGCCCAAACTTTTGTTGGTTATAATAACTTGCATGCAAAATTCATAGATCATTACACGTCAAACCGACTTTACGCCTTGACTGACATTGCATTCAACATGGTGCACAAGTATGATTTACATGTATCAATCAAAACTATGATTGTATCTATATTTGATAACGCAAGTTGAATACAACATACAATACATAGGAGTGCTATGGCTATGAAGTTCAATATGAAATAATCTATTGATTGCTAATATTACTATTATATAAGGGGTGCTCTTCCAATGGCCATTTATTAGCTATGTGAAGAAGGCTTTGTGGATTTTGTATTTACTATAAGATTATGTATAGCTGAGTTGCAAACAACTAAGTAGAATTTGGTAAGAAGTTTGGAGTATGTGTAATTCATAATGATATTGTATTCTCTTCATTGATGACTTTTCAATGTGTGAGTTTTGACCTAAGCCATTGCATTATCAATGTGTCAAGGCTAAAAACTCGACCTATATGTCAACTACTTCTTGCAATTGTTCCTAGGAACACGAATCCTAATTTTTGTAGGTTTAAAATTTATCACAAGTTTGCTCTATTGTGGTCAAATTTGTGGAGGTTATCTCAAAATTTATTTAAGGTACCATGGATCTAAATTTCTTATGAACTTTCAACACTATTACAAACTTTGGTGCAATTTGTTGATCAATTCTCACTTGGTGAGGGTTATAGATGTTAATGAAAATTTTGTGTGCATGCATGAGAGTTGGGTGAAAATGCTCAATGTTGTGTGCATTAGTGTGATAAATATGGGATAATGCAAAGCATAGTTTTGAAGATTAGTCTAAGTTGACTCATACCTAATCAACTCAGTCAAGTTGATTGTTGGTTGAACGGTTAATTGTTGGTTCAATGGACATAAGATCTTGCAGGCCCAAATACCAAAGGGAAAAATGGAGCCCATCATGGGGTTCTCTTTGTAATTCTCCACCATTGCTACCTTCCATGCTTCCTCAAACTCCTCTCCAACCTCAATATCAGTGCTAGTAGTAGCATAAGTAACAATATTACACTTAGTAGAACTGGAACGCGTTTTCCAAACTGCATGAGAACTACTTCCCTCACGAGTCACCATGTGCCATGCTTGGTCTCGATGGTTCGCTTCCTTCAACTCTTGGTTCAACTACCATATCTTCATTGGAACCAACATCCCGAACTCCACTAGACAACGATTCGCCATTTTGTACTAGTGATTCGCCATTTGTACTGGTGATTTGCCATGATTTTAGAAGATAATATAATCTCGTGAGAGATTCGCCAAAAAATTATATATACATATTATATTATTAATAAAATCGCCTTCCATTTTTCCTATGTATCATGGGAATTCGCCCATTTATTATACATATAAATTTACAAGGGTTCTTAAAATTTTCCCTGCAACAAATACATTTTATTATCTTTGTAATCTTCTTTACATAAATTCATAATTACATAGTCAATATGAAGACTGATCCTAGTTACACTTTTCAACAATTCCGAGATTCTGCATACCAATTTGTAAAGATGAATTTTCCTCCCAACCACGAGCTTCTTGTCAGAGCTCTCCCCCGAGATGAGATCAATATTCCCTAGTGTTAACAACCTCTTGTCACACTAGTGATGGCACTTTTAAGCCCACTTTCCCCAACAAGTTTCCATAATGGCGTCCCATTATTATGGGTTGTTGTTTCCCATAGCCTAGGCTTTACTCTCTCTTTTTCCACAAAAGTTTGATTTAAAAGTCACTTTTCCTTTGCGCGGTTTTTCTTACCTCTTCCCAAAAACTTTTCTCTTTACTAGGGATTTTGTTATATATTTTTCTCCCGTCTAATTTAATATTTTTATCTTTTTATCCAAAGGATTTTTTTGGAGCATTTTGGGAGAGTATGAAATTCTATCCTATCGTCGTGGATAAGAATTTCCAGATCTCAATTATTCTGTCTTTAAAAAATTGACATAATTTTCATAAATAATTATTAATTAAAATATTTCTTCCAACAACATAATTGTTCCATAGGTCCACCTAGACCTTGGTCTTATTTACATAAACATAAAAGTTGTAAATTAGGGGTGTTACTTGGCGAGGAGGACCCGAGAGGGTTTGCTGGTGGCAAGGCTAACCACGCCCCTCACACCAGGTAATAATATGCTTCCCATGGTTCTTTGTTAATTTTATTTGTATCTCTTAACTCCCAATTTCTACCGTGCACCCAGAACTTGGATCATTGTTTCTAAGATTTTACTCACTATTTCTTCAGTACATTTCCTAAGAGTGTTTCATGTGTGCGCATGTGTAGACAAGGGTTGACTAGGTGAGGGATTCAGTCAAGTAAACATTCCCTTATTTTGATTATGCTTGTCATTCTAATTTCTTTACTCGTATTCCCTCGTGCAATGGATTTTATATTCGGGCCTTGTGTTCTTTGTACAGCTGCCTACTTCACCTTACTATCCATTACGCCAAGGTTCGAGGGTTAAGAAGGCTACTAACCTACGGCTTTCTTTGCTCAAGTTAGCCATTCTCTTAATGTGTTAGTTTCACAGGTCTGAGCGTTGACTTATTGGTATGAGAGGCTCCTTTTTAGTTCGCAGAAGGACATGAGGGTCTGGTTGTTTAAGCGAAGACCTAAAACTCTTTTAACCCTTTTTATGTATATATATATATATACATAAAAAAATTTACAGCTCCCTCGAAAGGGTTAAAAGAGTTTTAGGTCTTCGCTTAAACAACCAGACCCTCATGTCCTTCTGCCAACTAAAAAGGAGCCTCTCATACCAATAAGTCAACGCTCAGACCTATGAAACTAACACATTAAGAGAATGGCTAACTTGAGCAAAGAAAAAGCAGAACAGATTCCCTTCTTTTTCGAACCTGGCGTGTGGATAGTAGGTGAAGTATAGTACAAGAACACAAGGCCCGAATATAAAATCCATTGCATGAATAAAATTAGAATGACAAGCATATCTATATATATCTATATATATATATATATATATATATATATATATATATATATATATATATATATATATATATATATATATATATATATATATATATATATATATATATATATATATATATATATATATATATATATATATATATACAGTGACAACGCACTGCCTTGCTTTCAATTTCTATGGTTTGAGTTTGTCTAGTGTGAACATTGTGTTTTATTGCTATTGGTAATTTTTAATGATACTACTCCAGTTCGTTAAATTTCTGTATAAACACATTTAATTTTCCATATAATACCATTGCAATACATTGCTCTCATCTCTATGTACTTTGTTCGAACTGAATAGATGTAATTTATGTGCATCCCTTGGGTATTTATGGGGATTTGTTATGTGGTAAATTCTGAATAAATTAATTTATTATTTCATGGTGTATCTGCATTAAGGAATGTTTACATTCCCTACCCACCAGGCTATGGTGCGTATAGTGCCAGATTGTGGCTTTATATATGTACACCCAGTTTTATGAGTCAATTCTCTCTTTTTATAATGTATGTGTTAGCGTAAGAAGTCACGCATTGACTCCTTAAGGTGTAAGGCTTACACATCATAGTTCATTTCAAATTTTAAAGGGGTTCTTTGAGTGGTGGGGTGGCTTTGTCAAATATTTTGAAATGATTTTATCTTCTTTAAGAAATTCATGCACTTGGAAAGTTGTGGCAAGTATATATTGTGTGGGAAAAAGGTCGTATAAGGAGCAGAGAACACAAGTGGAAGAAGATGAATAGCTGTTACCTATTTCAGGAAATATTCCTATCCTAAATCGGGCACACAAATATGTTAATGACCTTTAACACAAACTATGTTTATGTTAAGAAAACAACACTTAGAAAATAGATTACATGTATAAAGTATTCCACAAATCCTTTATTAAATCTTCACTGGCATGTTCTATTACACACATATAACTTGCAGAAAACTGAAAGCAGATAATTTAATGTCAAATCCTTTAAAATCCTCTCAGTCACACTTCTCTAGTTGATGCGATTTATATTTTATAATAAATTAACAAAGGAAAGATACACACCACACATTAGAAGTTCCCCGAATCACAAAATCCTCCAACATGAAGCAAAAAGGTTTTTTCTATTATTTTTAGTCTTTAGGTAGACTAACATCCAACCTGGAAATAGTATTTACAAGTGATATATATAGCAAGAGAGGAACCAACTCCATCTCTTCTAAAAATAAGGAAACATTAATTCTAACATAACATATGTGTTGAAAGAAATTACATCCTTATCTCCTCAAAGTATAACAGAAAGGGCAGATGGAGAAATAAGAGAAGAAGAATTTTGGGCTAGAATGTTGAGTGCATTATCACACTGCCCCTTTTTTTGCTAAATTTTATCCTTGTATCTTGGGTCTTTAATAACCATGTAGCTTAATTTAATAAGACCTCCAACAACCTCATAACCACCTCTCACCATCACTTGTATTATCCATTTGGTTATGGGTTCTTATCCATCCTTAACTAGCTCGGAAAAAACTTGCTGGCAGGTGTCAAAATTCAGTTAAAGCAGTTGCTGCCAAAATTTCCAGTAAAAACCTGTAACTGCACAAAATGTTGAATGCTACCGGAAATTCTGATAGCGCCCGGTTTGTTTTTCAAAATACACAGAAAAATGCCTAAAATTCTGTGCTGACTTGTATTTCATGACACCTAGGTTGTTGTTCAAAATTTATAACTGAATAGAAAAAGGGGATTAGTACCAAAAACCTTTTTACTTTTCCTCTAAGTGTGTTGCAACTTCAGCCAATTTATCTAAATTAGTTATATTGTCAGCAGCTGATGTTCTGGACCTGGTTTCTCTTGTAGTTTCCTCCTTAACAGGGTCTTTTTCCTCCCTAGTAGTCTTCTTTGTTTTTATTCCTTTTGAGGGCTCTGAGGGTTGTTATGAAGGGTTCTTGTTCTTGCTTTTATTCATTGATTTCTTTGGTTTCTCTGCCTTTGAACCTTCAAGTTTCTCTTCAATGTCAATAGCCTCTGTTAATAGGCCTGGCTTGAGAAGAGCCTTGGATTTCAGTCTAAACTTATTGTTCTCTCTTGTGTGCCTCTTTCTGGTGCTATAAATAGGTTTGGCTTCTTCCTTCTGCTTCTTGCTTCTAATGTCATAACCAACATCCTTAAGTATGTATTCATCTGATTGGGTAGGCTGATACTCCTTCTGCAACTTTTTTTTGAATAGGTGCTTCCGAAATTTCTGGTAGCATGTGCGCTTTTGAATTATCTGTTGTTGCAAACCTCCCTCTTTTGGCTCTAGTGTATACATTTGGAAATGGAGGAATAGGGGGTACTATCTTCATGGACTTGGGCTTGCTTTCTAAGGAGCTCTCTCCTTTTTCCACTTTTCTTTTAGTTTTACCTACAGAAAATTTCTCTTTCTTACCTTCGACCTTCTTATGAATATTTTATTTTTGTTCTTCTTTTTTCAGGTTGAGGGTTTGACTGTGGAACTAGAGGAGTAGGTGCAGGTTGGCCTTCCTTATAGCACAAAAAGTGGTCCCAAGTCCGGTTTTTCTTCTTCAGCTCTTCTTCAACCAGAACTTTTATCAAAGCTTGATGGTACAAGCTATACTCCGAAACATCATTTGGGTTTGAACCCTTGCTAACTTCTTGGTCAGGATTTTCAACAAGAAAAATGGCAGATTCAATAACCTTATCCATGCAATATGAAATAGGAACCTCATGTGATAGAGGAATACCACTATATACCTCCTTTCACATGTGAGGTATACCTTGATTTTGATTTCCTCTGCCTAGTAATTCTTAAGGTAGCTGCTTGGGATGCATTTTGCCTAGTTTGGATGTCTGTGAGCATCCTTGAGAAAGCTACTGAGATCACCTCCCGTAATAACTTGTCCCTTGAACCACCTTTCTCCCTCTTGGGGAAGGTTTAAGGCTTCAGCAATGGAGTCTTCAGAAACCTGCAAAGTGAGGCCATAAACTGTAGCCTCTTGTCCATTAAATGAATTAGAAAACTCTAGAGAAACTCCTGAATGCAAGCTTCCCAACCTAGGGCAAAGCTTGTTTACATATGTGGTACATCTCCCCTTTTTTATCAAGAAAAACATCTCCAAACATAGTCTACCATTCTACCGAGCGAAGTCTTAGTATACCCCTGCACCACAATAAGGTTGTCCCTCATCGATGTTTGGGACATTAACCTGAGTGATACTATTCACTTGGACAAAATAAAATAACATGTAATGTGTGCTAAAGTACAATTCTAGTAGGTTCTCCACCAGTTCATATACTACTACACATAATTATAAATCTGCACAATTTCATCGTAAATCATGGTAATTCACTTAAGTACAAACTGTTAATAAAATGCACTGTATATATTTATCATCAATTATAACACTCCTTTGTTGGTTGGTTTCGAAACATTTGAGGGAGGTTCAGATTTTTGGCGATTCTAGGAATGTTGTGAATTGGTTTAATGGGACTCAATAGTGCAAGAATTATATTTTTTTACCTTTACTTAAAGAGATTCGTCGACTCCAATGTTTTTTTACTGAGATCACTGTTTGTCACATTTACAGGGAAAGGAACCAGGAAGCAGATCGCTTATCTAAAGAAGGTTCTCAGCAAGATTTGGGGTCCTAGACAGTAACTAAGTTGGTGAATGGGGCTGTTCATGCTCGGGAATAGCCAGTTTTTGAATGACACTGCTGTTTTTATTTATTTTATGTACATATTTGCTGTTAAAACTCTAAATTGCTACTTCTGTGGGCTCAGAACTGTTTTCCTTATGTAAGGAGGTTCTGGGTTCCATTTTTGTTATAAACTGTTAATAGGTGACTGGGATAGTTTCTACTGCCAGTCCTTTTTTTAATAAAAGGAAGCCTTGGGCTTCGTCTTGGCATCTTATACCTTTTTGTTCTCATCTCTGTTTCGGTGTTAAATCTGGTGGATGATGAATAAAAGGAGATGCTTTCTTACTAGAGAGATATTATTGGTTTTATACTGGCTGCTTGGCATTACCCCAGGTTTTGCAAAGTAGCTGATTTCACCATTCCTCTTTGAAAAAAGGAGAATGGATCTGTATGGAAATGCTTTGCATATGCTCTGAGACTATCTATTATTAATAGAAAGTTCGAAATTTTATTTTATTTTATTTTTATTTTATTATTTTATTTTTTTATTTTTTTCTGTGGAAAAAAAATCATCAATTATAACACATAGAGTGATTAATGAAAATTTATGACAGTATAATAGTAACTGGAAAAGATTATTTTTCTTCCCATTCATGAGCTTCTTCCTCCAAGCTCTCCCCCGAGCAGAGACCTTCACACCCCAAAAATGACAACCTCTTGTCCTCCTGGTGTAGGCACTTTTATGGCTACTTTCCCCATAGTAGTTTCCATAACGACGTCCTGTTATTATAGGTTGTTGTTTCCCATGGCGTAGGCTTTTCTTTTGTTTTTCACAGAGGTTTAGTTTTTCTTCCTTAAAGCTCACTTTTTCCACAACATTTCTTTTCCTATCTCTTCCCAGTGCATTTTCCTCCTCACTCGAGTTGTATTATATACTTTTATTCAATACAATTTTAATTTTAATCATTGTCTTATTCCCAAGGGTTTTTTTTCCGGGAGGTTTGGGAAAGTGTAAAAATTCCATCCTATCCACATGAATTGTAATTTAGGATCTCTTTATATTCCGTATTTTCCAAATTAGTATACATTTTTATTAATATATTAATATTAAATAATTCTTACAACATTATGAATGTTTCTTAAGTCCACACAGTACTTGTCCTTTCTACAATAATTAAAATCCACAACATAATGAATTGAAAATATGGGATATTACATAGTCCCCCTATAAAACAAAAACACCATCCTCGATGTTAGTAGATAACCACTCATTCCTTGAATAGCGCTGGATAAGCTTCTTTCATGCTCTCCTATCGCTCCCATTTAGCCTCCTCAGGTGTAAAGTTCTTCCACTGCACCTTCACCCGAGCGACGGTTCTATTCCAAAGCACGGTTTCTTCCCGTCCCAAGATAAAAAGTAGTCTTGGAAGAAAGTCCCCTTCGGGTTCCACATGTATCAAATTCTAGTCAACCATGTGAGAAGGGTCATGATCATATTTCTTTAACAATGATATATGCAAAACATTATGTATTTTAACATGACTAAGGAGAGTCAACCGATAGGCCACTGGACCGACTCAATCCAAAACTTTAAAGGGCCCATAAAATCAGGGCACTAACTTGGCACAAATGTTGGTATTGAGGGTACTCTTTCGAGGTTTAACCCTCAAATAGACACGATATCTGACCTTAAATTATTTATGTGTTATTTTTTTGTCCGCATAACTTTTTTGTCGATCTTGGGCTGTCTTGATGTTTTGCTGAATTTTATGTATTGTTTTCTCTATCTCATGTAATGCCTCTGGTCCAAGGACCAATTTGTCCAATTGTTGACTCTAGCTTAGTGGGGTTTGGCATTTTCTGCCATACAACGCCTCAAACAAACTCATCTTTATATATGCTTGATAATTGTTATTATATGCAAATTCTGATAAGTGCATAAAATCCTGCCTCTTTGTGGGGCCTGCTGGGCCGCCTTTTTGTCCAAATTTTAACGGTTTTTATCAAATAATTATACTCTTGTGACTAGTTCTTTTATAATGATTAACCTATTATGTTGCTAATTGGAGGCATTCAGGGGCAATAATTATTAAATTATAAATTCTTCTTGCTAGTTAATTTGATGAGTATTTTGTATATAAATTTCATTAATGAAATGCCTTCTTGGTGGCAGGTGAATAAATCTAGTGCATGAATGCATTTGAGTACGGAGTCACCCCATGCAAGAAGCAGTAGCTCGGGCTCAATGACAAATATTGAGAGCTATGTGCTGGACCTTTTGCCTATGATTAGAGATTATTTAGTCGTGATTTACTAATGATAGTTTCATTGAGATCATTAGCCTAAGAATTCTATTTCTGGAAGTCTCCATAAGTCAATTTTAACTAGTCACTGCAAAGTTGAGTACATAATTGTTGTGGGTGAAAATATGAATTTTGTGATCAAATGGGGCAAAATCTTGAAATTCTGACACATGGGTTTTGTTCAGAGCACCCTCATCCAGGCAACCCATAATCCGTTTGGAAAAAAATCATTACCATGAAGGAGTTACAATCGGGGAAATATTCCAATGTAAATTTAATCATGTTGAACGTGAACGACTTGGTCAATTCGAATTTGGTTGTGCACGCCTTGTTGAATTAAATGAACAACATTAAATGCAGAGGATAAATGCAACCTACGTGTTCCAGGTTCAATGGTAGTTATCCACATCATCTCCATTCATTTCTGCTTGTTTTAACAAGCCAACTCTCCGATCCTTAAAGAGTGTATTGTAAGCAGTGTTAGATTGCACTTGTGTGACATCCAACGATGATCAATGCTGAACATCAAGCTCCATGATTTCGAGGGGGAGTTGCCCAAGCAGTTGTTTTACAAAGATCTTGATGCTATCTTAATCGATAATAACAGAAGTGCCATTCGGCAAGATTTGCAACATCGTGCATTTCCAAACGTACGTTACCAGTGCCAACAATTCTAGAAGCCGATCTTCAATTCTAGAAGTCAATCTCCAATTCTGGAAAAAATATTCTTTCTCTGATCTTCATTAACAAAAAAAGGCCCTCAAATTTATATTCTTTGAAACCGTCCATCCTTTTTAATTAAAGCTTCACTGCTACTATATAAGGGAGGCTATTGTGCATGCATAGGAAAAGACAACAGTAATAGGTGGAGATGGATCTGTCATAGTGTAATAGAGATAGAACGTTACGTAGAGGTAGAATGAGGCTAGATCGCAGAGGATAGGAGATTATGGTCAGCTACAACAATGTTGGATTATGGATTGAAGCCAGTGCAACCTCTGTATTGTTTGATTTAATATTTTTGTAATTTGATATTTGCAAGTTGATTTCATTTGTAATGTGATTCAACATTCAATTTGCATTTCCAGGTTCTCTAATTTCTGAAGATGGTGTGTTGATTTAATTTTACAGGAGCTGGGTGATCGAGCCCATCAGTCAACTCATCGCTTGGATTGTTTAGTTTATTTAGTTTCATTTCCTGTTAAGAAGGATTCATTTTACTACATTTGATTTCATGCTTGAGTGATTTAAATCATTTTCTGCAATTTTGTTCTTTGTGTTTTGTTATTTAATTACTGTAGGTTTGATTCATGGATTTATTGATTTCATTATTTTAGCAATTTATTTCCGAGTTTATTTAGTTAGCAACACTTCTTTTATTTGTGTTTCTCATTGTTATCATTTGTTGTGTTCAACAAAATATATGTTTGATTTCAGAGGGATTTATAACATAATATGAAATTAACTCAACATTATTTGGTCATTTATATTTGTTGTTTCAGTTTAAAAATGAGACTTCACGAATTATTCAGCAACTAATTAATCTTATTTTACTGCAATCGACGAATTCAAACTTAAATTGAACACTGTAAATTCACTTTCATAATTTCCTTTAAGCTTAGATAAATTTTATAGCAACATTAATTTAGAGTTTATTTCTGCAATTAAGTATAGTATCAATTAGTAAGTGTTTCTTTCTCAATTTCATTCTTGTCCTGTTCAAGATATTTTATAACGAAATCTATATTATGAGCTACATGGATTCAAGACAAGTATAGAATCAACAAGGGTTTAATTTAATTTGACATTTATATTGTTTGGCACTTATACACAATTTAGATCATTGCATGAAGTTGATCTTGGAAGTAAGAGAACAATATTCGTTAAGCATAACTTTATACCAAGATTAATATAAGTAAGTGTCTAACAAATACTCTTGAAGATATTCTTGCTCAATAATTTAGAAACTGAATTGAATATTTCCATAAACTTGTGATTTCTTTCGAGCAACGGTACTCACATAATTTGGAAGCAACATTTTAAGTACAAATTTTAAAGAAGCATTTTAAGAACATATTTTAAATAGCTATTTATTTCATGCTTTCATATTTGCAAGTGTAACTGTAGTTGATTAAGAAGTTTTGCATCCTTTATTTCCTGCATAGATTATTAATTTTCCTTGTGTTCTCTTGAAATGTCTTGTTTCTTTTCCCGCATGATTTCCTTTATGAATTAGTTATAGGGTTTTGATTTTCCAAATCCCTAAGGCCGTATTCTGGCATATATTGTGCTACATCTCCAAGTCTTATGACCACATATTGACAATTTAAATGTGGGTGTAAATCTAGCATTTATACCCCCCAACAGGGCCTATCCATTACATACATGTGAATCATGTCTTCTAATATATGATTTGTTCTTTCAATCTGTCCGTCTGTTTGGGGATGGTATGCTGTGATAAATTTAGTTTTCTCCCCATTCCTCCAAAAAAAAAATTCCAGAAGTTTGAGGTGGACTTTGCATCTCTATCAAAGATTATCATATTTGGTATCCCATGAAGCTTGAAGATTTCCTTCATAAAAACATTGACCACTTGAGCTGTCCCAAAGGTAGATTACACAGGAATAAAGTGTGTAGCCTTGGTCAGTGTGTCCAATACCACCATAATGGAGTCATGTTGGTACTTAGTCTGCGATAACCCCATTATAAGTTCCATCTATATTACTTCCCACTTCCATTCAAGAATTGTCAGTGGGTTTAGTAATCATGCGGGGTGTTGATGTTCCACTTTTAATTGTTGGAACTCTAAACATATATCCAAATAATTTTTTGTATCCTTCTTCATTCCTGGCCAGAACTAGTTTTTTGTAATGCGGTCACCATATTTTGATAGCCCAGATGGCCCGAGTAAGGTCTCTTATGGTATTCATCCATTATCATCTGTTTCAAAGTAGGTACATTAGGAATATACAACCTTTACTGCTAAACAACTAGTCCTTTCTCATTTATGTCATACCCCTAAATCCCCCTTTCCTATATTTTTAGCTGCAATTCCTGATAGCAGGGGTATTGTGATTGAGCCTCCTGAACCTGTTCTTCGAAATCTATCTTTACACTGTTACTCATGTTGGATAACAAAGGGTGAGAGTTTCTACTTAAGGCATCGACAATTTTGTTTTTGTTTCCCTTAATATGTTTTATTTGCATGTAAAATTTGCTCATAAAAGCTAACCATCTTGCTTGTCTTTCATTTAAATCTTGCTAGCTAAATAATTATTTCAATTTGATGTGGTTAGTCGTTAATACAAACTTTTTTCCCAACAAGTAATGTCTCCACATTTTGAACGCATGTATGACAAAAAATAATTCTAAATCATAAACTACATAGTTTTGATCATGTTTTTTTAGTTTTCTAGTTTCATACGCTATCACAACATTGTCTTGTAATAACACCCCTCACAATATTTCTATATAAGCATCAGTACACTCTGTAAATTATTTAGCTAGATCTGCAATTTTTAAGATAAAGGTCGTGGTCAATTTTTGTTTTAGCTTCTTAAAGCTTTCTTGACACTTGGTTGTCCATTCAAATTTCACTCCCTTTTATTGAAGGGAGGTGATGGGATAATCTAATGTGGAAAATCCTTCCACAAATCTGCGGTAATACCCTGCAATCCCCATGAATGAATGGATTACTCATACATCCATGGGTATCAACCAATTTAGAATGTCTTGTACCTTTTCCCGGTCTACTGCCAACACCTCCTTGGAGATAATATGTCCCAAATGTTGAATCCCTAGCTTATAAAACTCACACTTTCTAAGTTTAACATACAATTTGCATTCTCTTAGTGTTTTTAGCACTACTTAGATGTGTTCCTAGTGTTCTTCTTCACTCTTATAATATGCCAATATGTCATCTATGAAAAATAACACAAATTTATCGAGATATTTGTGAAGGACGCTGTTCATGAAACATATGAAAGTAGCAGGGGCATTAATGAGACCCAAAGGTAATAAAATGAACTCGTAATGCCCATATCGGGTCTTGAAATTTGTCTTCTGAATGTCTTCATCTTTTTTTTGAAGTTGGTGATAACTAGTTCGTAGATCAATCTTTGAAAAGATGGTAGCTCCCCTCACTTAGTCAAACAAGTCATCAATTCATGGTAGGGGGCATTGGTTTTTTATGGTTAACTTTTTAAACTGTCTATAGTCAATGCACATCCTAAGGACACCATCTTTTTTCTTTACAAATAATATTGGGGCTCCTTGTGGGGACACACTTGGTCTTATATAGCCTTTGTTTAATAGTTCTTGCAAGTGCAACTTTAAGTCTAATAGTTTTGGTGTAATCATTATATAGGGGCTCTAGAAACTCGGGTAGCTCCCAACACCAACTCAATAAGAAATATATATCTCTATGAGGGGGTAACTGAGGAATTTCCTCCGGAAACACATCCTAAAAGTCTTTCATTACTGATCAATTTTATACAGTAGAATTTTCTGGGTATTGTTCAAACTCTTCCACATGAATCATGTAGACTTGAAAACCCTTCCGTGATGTCCATTTCAATTGTAGTGTAGATATTTTTTGAACATACACAAGTTATTAAAATAGATTTTCCCTGCGCATTTTTGCAATTTAATGTTTTTTTTAAGCAGTTTATTATGGACTTCTGTTGTTCCAGTCAATCCATACAGATCAATATGACGTAGGATCCTAAAGGAAACATATTCAAGTTAAGCTCTGTATGATACCCCTTCAATTTTACAAGGCATTTATTTAATTTATGAGTTACCTGACGCTTAGTGCCTATAGACAACTACACCAGCCAAGTGTTCTAAAATTTTTGTGTCTGCAATTTACACCTTTCCACTACTTGTGGGCTAATATAACTTAAGATAGCTCCAGGATCAATTAAAACATATACTGGTTGGTTGGTAATGATACCTTCTATTTCGATCATTGTCTATTCGTGGAATGATCATAGCTACACCATTTACCATGGTTGCCTCATGTACCACTTTAATGTTTTGAATGTCATAAATATTGTGTGGAAAATCCCGCAGTAGATGGGGTTCTCCACATCCCCAGCATTTCAATGGCTCTTTTTCTTTCCCCCTGCATCCCTCTTACCATTCACTTCCATGGGCTTGGACCCCGTGTGTGATTGTGTTGGCTGAATTTATCCACCTTTGTTAAATTTCTTTCTCTGATGTTCCCTGCCGAAATTATTTAGATAGGATGGTTTGTGTCTTTTTTTGTTTATTCTAGGCTTACCTTTTTCTTTATTCTACCATGTTTTAAGATTATCATTCTGACTCTTGTATTTTTGATAGCACAGTCGAGCCTTTCTAGTAGCTTCATCCATAGTCTTTGGGTTTTCAAACTCAATTACTTATTTATATATTGTTGGTAGACAGTTTAGGAGCCTTTGAAATTTCACTTTTTCTTATCTGATGTATTGTACATAACAAAACAAGTTTTTGAATTTTGTCACAAATTCATCTATGTTGAGTTGTCCCAATCTTATCTCATGGAACTCTTTGGCACGATCATCATAATACCTTTCACTTAGGTATCATGATTTAAAATTTTGTTGGAATTCTTCCCATGAGATTGTCTTCTCATCCAAAAAGTGTATGATTTTTGTCTCTTCCCATGAGAGTGTAGCTTCTCCTTACAATTGGTAAATAGAGAGTCGGGCTTTTTGGTTACTTCCATACTCATACACCTGAAAATATTTAACCATATTCAGGAGCCAGGCTTCTACATCCTCCTCCCTTTCACTGTCAAAGGTAGGAGGTTCTACTGAAAAACTCTCCCTGCAATTCCTTCTTATTTTTCTTAGACTTGGAATCTGCCTTTCCATACTCTTCTTCACTCTCATACTTTTCTGAGGTTCTTTCGACCTCTTTTCTTTTCAGTTTTTCCTATCCCCCCTCCCGGTGATTGGATATGGAAGTTAACTCCCTTACCAAATGCTCTTGTTTATTTTTGGCTTGTAGTAGACGTTCATTACTAGCTCTTAACTGAACTAGATCCTCCTAAAAACTCCCGATCATTCCCAAAATCTGCGAGTTCGAATATCGAGGAGCATCCCCCTCCCCCAATTCCACATACAACTCTTCCCTGTCTGACATGACAGTTGATGTAAAGTCTATTTGTACCTTATATATGAAGCATAATCAATCATTAGAATAATCCTTCCACAACATATATTTTGCACAAAATAATTATAACAGTAAAATTTAATTTACAGACAGCATAAATTTTCAACATCTAAGGGTCCATATTATGCCCAATGTTTAACTTGGGCTTTGATACCACTTGTCACATCCCCAAATTTTTTTTTTTCTCTTTTTCCTTTGTTCTTATTCATCACAGAGTAGATTTAAAGAGACCTTCAGACTCCTCTTCTGTCGAGGTATATTTTCCTTATATGCACCCTACAAGTTTATTCACCATGATGATCCTACTATTCCTCCTATAGGAGTATTAATTACGATAATCTCGAATAATTTATGACACTTAAAAAGCTTGGAAGTATTCTAAATTAGTGATAGTTACACTATAGACTCACTTTAGACTCTATTTTAATATGATTAATTGAAGTCATATAATTTGTAACCCTTCCCCTTTACTATACTATCACTCATCATTCAGGGGGTAAATGTCTTCTTTGATTTCATTTATAAATTATAGTGTTTGGTTGTAGGAATAGTTTATTATGGTGCTCCCACTTGACTATAACTCTTCATTTAATTTTTTTTTGGCATACCTTGCACTTGTGTGATGGAGTTATGGCATCCTTCCACCTGGCAACAACGCCCATCCATGGATCACCAACTGTATGCCCATGTGCCATATTTTGTCTTCAAGTGATTTCTCTGGTCTCAAGGTGAGCCATGGTCAATGGTTGAGCTCGATATGGGGTTGATAGACGACCCTTATTTTATGTTCCAAACCCTAAGGTGCTTAAACTTGTTTTCTTTCTCATTTTGTCTATTTTGAATGCTGAGGTTTTGGATAGAGATCGTGGAGGGATTCTAGACTCTTTCAAAGTCTAAGCAGCCCTGTATCTTTTTGTTATCTTGTTGAACATGTGTTACCATACATTATCCTTTTAGTCATACACTCAGGGGTCACATATTGCATTCATGACGGCCAGAGTGACTAAGCTTGCTGTGTAACCAAAGGATAGACACAACCAAAACACTTATCAATGGTTTTCCTTTTTACATATCGGTCCATCCATCGATACAATGGACACCCCATGCTCATTCCAAGAATTTTTTCATTCTATTCAAAGAATTAGTTATTTTAGCTTTTTCATGATCAAGTCCTGGCGTTTTGGCCTTGTCATACCGAGGGCTCATGTATCCTTTCTAGGGCATCATTAATGGCGTGTTAAACCATTTAACATTGAATGGCACCCCACATGCATAGAGAAACCGATTTACTTGAACTAATATCATCTTCACACCTTCATCAAGGAAATCGGATATGGTTCTACACCTACAACAAGTAGCCCTGTGTGTGTTCTGGGTGAGCACTTCCAATGGTGGAAGGTGATGGAATTCTTTGTGTTACACTAAAAAATGTCACCTTGACATTCTGCTGACTGTATGAGCTCATTAAACACTCATACATGCCTCCTCTGCAAGTCTTACAACCTTTGTTCCTCATTCCAAACTTGGAAAATCAGAGAAAAGTTCCTAAAAATGGAGGAAAAACCCTTAAAACTCAAAAAAGCCTTGGGTACGCAGGTAACATGAAGCCTGCATGCGTTTTTAGCTAGGGTACGCAGGTAAAGTGAAGATAAACTGCGTTCTAGAACGCACTTTTCCAGTGTAATGCCTGCGGTACCCCTGTAAAGTCAAAAATGCGCGAAATTAAACCAAAAAAGTTGAATTTTGGTCAATTCTGGAAGGTTCTGGATGAGATTTTTTGGGGATGAGTATGCTTTAGTAAGGTGCATCTATCCCACACCTTAAGGAACTAATCCCTTGATGTGAGGAGCCTATCCCTTTGAAGGATGGTTCTATCCCTTTAAACTTGGAATCCTAACCTCCTCATCTGCTCTATAAAAGGAGGCATTGGGTAGCCTCAAAGGTTGAAGAAGTTTTTTGGAGAAGATTTTTGAGCTGAAGTGCTGTTGAGATTTAGATTTCCTTCTGTTGAGCTTTTGAGAGGAAGATCACATACCTCTTTATGCTTCTGGAGGAAGAGTGCAAGACTTATCAAAGTAGAGGAGATTCCTGCTTCGGACCCCGGGAAGGCCTTTCGAACATCAAGGCTAAGGTTGTAAGGTTCTTCTGTATATTTTAAGATTAATACAATCAAGTTATGTTTTTCTCAATAAATTGTCGTTCGATTGTTTAATTCAATAAGCTGTCGTTTGATCGTTTATTTCATAGATTCCTTGATCACTATGATAGGTATGTTTTATGATTATTTTTTATACAGGTGTTATTGATATTTTCTTGTTTGTGATTGCAGATCAACGAAAGATGATACTTTCTTGCGACAAAAGAGCTCTTGTTGCGACGAAGGATTATTGATACAACGGAAGCACTACGACAAAAAATAAGCATTTGGATCTAAGGTAGGATCGACACCTTCATAGCATTTATTTGTAAAATGAATATATCTAGAGAAAGACAAACTTAGTTGTTCGTTTGTTGCTAGATTGTCTTCTGACACTAGGGAGATCGGTCTTGTCCGCAAGAACGATTTATCCAGCCAACAAATTGGCGACTCCGCTGGGGATCGAACCCAGAATCTCTTCCATTTTAATGCCTGCGGTACCCCTGTAAAGTTAAAAAAACGCGAAATTAAACCAAAAAAGTTGAATTTTGGTCAATTCTAGAAGGTTTTGGATGAGATTTTTTGGGGATGAGTACGCTTTGGTAAGGTGCATCTATCCCACACCTTAAGGAACTAATCCCTTGATGTGAGGAACCTATCCCTTTGAAGGAGGGTTTTATCCCTTTAAAGGTGGAATCCTAACCTCCTCATCTGCTCTATAAAAGGAGGCATTGGGTAGCCTCAAAGGGTTAAGTTCAAGAAGTCAGGAAGTTCAAGAGTGAAGTTTTGAGGGAGATTTTGGAGATTAAGGATTAGAGTTCAGCTTTATGTGTGATTGAGTTGAAGAGCTTTTGAGAGGAAAGATCACATACCTCTTTATGCTTCTGGAGGAAGAGTGCAAGACTTATCAAAGTAGAGGAGATTCTTGCTTCGGACCCCGGGAAGGCCTTTCGAACATCAAGGCTAAGGTTGTAAGGTTCTTCTGTATATTTTAAGATTAATACAATCAAGTTCTGTTTTTTTCAATAAATTGTCGTTCGATTGTTTATTTCAATAAGCTGTCGTTTGATCATTTATTTCATAGATTCCTTGATCACTATGATAGGTATGTTTTATAATTATTTGTTATACAGGTGCTATTGATATTTTCTTGTTTGTGATTGCAGATCAACGGAAGATGATACTTTCTTGTGACAAAAGGGCCCTTGTTGCGACGAAGGATTATTGATGCAACGGAAGCACTGCGACCGCAAATAAGCATTTGGATCTAAGGTAGGATCGACACCTTCATAAAATTTATTTGTAAAACGAATATATCTAGAGAAAGACAAACTTAGTTGTTCGTTTGTTGCTAGATTGTCTTCTGACACTAGGGAGATCGGTCTTGTCCGCAAGAACGATTTATCCGGCCAACACTTTGTCCATGATGTGATGGACCTGATGGTGCGTAAGAATCAATGAAACCCCTAGATGTTTTAGCTCTATGTAGGGCAGCCTCCTCTTCCTTTTTGTATTTCTATATCTGTTGTTGGCACACTTGCACAAATTTTGATTCCTATATTTTTCTCTCCATCCCCTGTCATTTTCCCACAAAGGTGCCTTTTGGCATGGGTGTATGAACTTGTGTATTATTTATTGCAATGGGGGCAAAGAAATTTAGTGGTTCCACCACATTTCCCTCCTTCCTGCCTCTGAATATATTTCCACAATGGTGTTTGACTTTGGTCTTGTTTAGTTGGGGTCTCTATGGCCTCACGTTCTCCACTCTCCCCTTCCTCCTCAACATACTCCTCCTCTTCAATATTTTCATCAAATCCACTATAACCCACTTCTTCATCCTCCTCTTATCTAATGAGCCTCTTTCTTCTACTCTCCAACACCATTAGTACAAATAAAGGAACAAACATGAATAAAATCCCTATCCATATAGCCATGATGTTTCAAGTTTCTAGCCTACAAAAAAAATGGAGGAATGCCAAATGGGAATAGGAAAAAATGCACATAGAAAAAAAACAATTCAATTTTTCACTTTTCAACACACTAAAACGCAACATTGAGAAAAAAATTCAAGTTTTCATTTTTGAACAACTTAAAAATGCAATATAGAAAATAAAAAACTAGATTAGAGAGTCCTACCTCTTTGTCCTGAGTCCTGACTCCTTCAATCCTCCTTGTTTCTCTCTTCAAGCTCCTTACTCTCTCCTCTTGCTCTATTGCAACTTTCTCCTTGCTATCTCCTTGCTCGCAAGCTCTCTCTTGCTCTCAAACAAAAAACAATAACAATAATGAGGAGGGGAGGGATTTTTATAACCCAACCCCCCCTCCCTCTCGAGCGCTCCCTAGAAAACATGGAGCGTTTATTCAGGCTCGGAAGCGCGCTCCCGAACGGAGCACGTTTTGGGAGAGGGATCGGGGGGGACGATTCCCAGCAAGCTTGGGCTATACTAGGCTAGGCTAGGCTAGGTTAGGATTAAGTAGAGTAGGCTATGGTAGGCTAGAATAGGATAGGTTAGGCTAGCTTACGATAACCTAGAGTAAATTAGGCTTAAGTAGACTAGGTTAGGCTAGGCTATGGTAGCCTAGAGTAGGGTAGACTAAAGCAGGCTATTATAAGCTAAGCTAAGCTAGTATGCTAAAGTACGCTAGGTTAGGCTAGGTTAGAGTAAGCCAGGCTACACTAGAGTAGGCTAGGATAGAGTGAGCTAGGGTAGGCTAGGCGAGGATAGAGTAGGCTAGGCTAGGCTAGGCTAGGTTATGGTAAGTAATGTTAGGGTAGAGTAAGCTAGCTTACGATAGGCTACTCTAAGCTAGGCTAGGATAGAATAGGTTGGGATGTGTCGAGATAGACTAGGCCAGGCTAGACTAGAGCCAGCTAGGCTATGCTACGCTAGGATGGAGCAGGCTAGGCTAGGCTAGAGTAGAGTAAGGTAGGATAGGAAAGGCTAATATACATTAGATTAGGCTAGGCTAGGCCAGGATAGAGTAGGTTAGGCTAGAGTAGGCTAGGCTAGGCTAAGCTAAAGTAGGTTAGGCTAGGCTATATTAAGCTAGCCGAGGCTAGTTTAAGTTAGGCTAGGGTAGGCTCGACTAGGTTAGGCTATATTAATCTAGGCTAGAGTAGGCTAGGCTAGGCTGTGCTAGAGTACAAAATCCTAAATTAGGCTAGGCTATGCTAGGTAGTGTATGCTAAGTTATGTTGGGCTAGAATAGGTTATGCTAGGCTAGGCTAAAGTAGATTAGGTTATTAGGATATGCTAGGGTAGGATAGAGTAGGCCAGGATAGAGTATGTTAGGGTAGAGTAAGCTAGGTTATTCTAGGCTAGAGTAGACCAGAATAAGTTATGATAGAGTAGACTAGGCTCGAGTAGGCTAGGTTAAAGTAGGCTAGGTTAGGATAGGTTAGAGTAAGATAGGCTACCTTAAGAAAAATAAGGCTAGGCTAGAGTCGTTTAGGCTAAAGTAGGGTAGGCTAGGATGGATTTGGCTAGGCTAGAGTAGGTTAGGCTAAGATACACTAAAGTAAGTTAAGATAGGTTAGGCTAGAGTGGGCTAGATTATAGTAGGCTATGTCAGGCTAGGATAGGCTTGAGTGGGATACCTTAATTACACTAGTCTAGAGTAGGCTAGCTTAGGCTATTCTAATATAGGCTAGGTTGGGCTAGAGTACAGTAGAATTAGCTAGGATGGAGTAGGCTAAAGTAGGCTAGGATCAAGTAGACTAGGATAGGCTCAAGTGGGCTAGGCTGGCATATATTAGGCTATGATAGAGTAGGCTTTGAAAGAGTAGGAAAGGGTAGGATAAGGTAGGTTGGATTAGATAAGTTAGTATAGAGTTGACTATACTACACTAGTCTAGGCTTAGAGTAAGATATACCAGGTTAGAGAAATTTAGAGTGGGGTAGGCTAGGATAAACTATAGTAGGTTTGTCTAGGCTAGGCTATCATATGCTTAGAGTAAGTTATGGTAGTCTAATATAGGATAGGCTAGGGTAAGATAAAATAGCCTAACATAGAGTAGGTTAGAGTAGGCTAAAGGACACTAGGCTATAGTAGGTTAGAATAGGAAAATATAGAGTAGGGAAGGCTAGAGTATTCTATGGTAGGCTAGTCTAGAATAAGTTAGGATAGAGTATACTAAGCTAGAATAGTATAGGATATGACAAGAATAATTAGGCTAGAGTAGGATAGGGTAGAGTAGGGTATTATAGGATATGCTAGAGCAAGTTAATTTAACATATGCTAGGCTAGAGATCAGGGACATGCAATATTAGGATAGGCCAGGGTACGTTAGGTTAATGTTTTCAAGATTATCCAGAAGGATCCTAATTAAAAGGAATAAAATTTAAAATTCACAAAAGTTAAGGGAAATAGTACCTTGTTGAAGAGCTCGATGAAGTAATTCCAATGTAGCTTGAATTGTGTTGAACGGAGTCTGCATGCGAAAGAAATGGAATTTTTAAGATTTTGACCAATGGGAAAAAAATTAAAGTCAAAGGGTGATGTGGCACATTCTAGAACTGACATATGGAATAGTGTGGATATGGCACATGGGTTGAGTCAATAATTGACAAGGTAAGTGCAAGTGGAAAACACATGGAAACATAGTTGGCATATTAGGTTCTCCAATGGGGGGCTACCACATGGCACCTAAGAACACAAAAAATTTAATTCGTTCAAACAGTTGGCATTGATGCAATTTGAACCCACACCTTATGGAGCAACAACACAACGAATTAACCATCAAGCCACAACTGAGACTGTGATATGCAGATGATAAATCCTATGTATTTGTTTTGAATGTTGTGTATGATGGAAAAATGGGTGGGTGGATCCCACCAAACCTCGCAACTTTGGAAAAATAAAGTTTGATAAATATTCACTAATGAAGGCTGAAAACTATATTGCATGCACCACTACATAGCTACAATATTGGATGATGATGTGGGTGGTTAAATATATTTGTTTTATATTCATCGTATAGTATGGTTTGATATATATCAATATTGAATGATTTACTGAATATATGACTCATATTGGCGTTAATATATATGTGTTGACAACCATATGAGTAGTCGTTACAAAAAATGTACACATAGATGAAACATATGTGTTACATTGTTTATTATTCCAAAATGGTTCAAATGAATATGCATAACATTTCGTATGTAATTGGATGGTAGTGTCACAATATTCACATGCATGGAATATTATTATTATGTGATATTGTTCGATGTAACGTTTAGATAGAAAATTATTATTACAATACACCATTGAGATTTAACCATACACCATATATATTATATCATTACAACGAAATTTTCAATATATATAATTTTTTTTTATAAAAAAAGGGCACAACTTCCGTGAGCTCAACCCTAGGGTTGCGAACCCCAACATAATATTAACACAAAGGATTTTAAATGGGGAAATATTATTGCGGTTACAATTTTTTGAGGTTCCAAGAGTGTTTAATCCTTATATTTGGCATGTGTATTTTTGTATGTAAGTTGTTTTTAGTGCTTTATTTTGTAGCAACCAACAGATTTTTTTGGTCATGTTTTAGAGGCCACTACATGGTAGCAAAAAACTCAGTTAGTATCAAATTCTCAATTTTGTAGCAAGATTTTGGGGGATTTTTATTATTATTTTAGTTTAAGTTTTGGGGAGAATAATAAAGTGGTGACTCTCTTGGAGGCATGACCTAGATATGTAGTCCACACTAGTCGAATTTTGTTATCAATTGGTTGTTGTGTTTCTATTCTCGATCTTTTATATTCATTCTAATTGAAACTTCATTCAAATAGTTCATGCTTGATTTAAGTTTAGTTTTTATTTAAATTTTATCATTCACACTTAAACATTTTTCCAAATCCAAGTCACCTTAAAAGATCCTAGATCAAGTGGTATCATAGAAGATTTCATGGTAGTTTGTGAGTGTGCATGAAAACCAAGAGAAAATTCAAGCAAGGTGAGGGAATACTTGTTGAAGAAAATAAAAAAAATGGATGAAGAAGCTATAATAAAAAAAGAGATGTTGTCACATGAGGAAGAGAAAAATCTTTTTAGTTTCGATAAAGAGTTTTGTGAAGATATCATTGCGATGAAGGCCATGGTTGATGAAATGTTACGGGAATGGAAGAGTTTAGAGAGAGAAGTTTGCCAAAGAAGGAAGTTAAAGATGAAGGAAATTATGGAAAATTGAAAATGTCCCTCCTCCTCGTCCTTCAAGTCCTCCTTCTTCTCCTTCTCCATCTCATCATGGAAAATCCACTTCAAAGAAGCAATTTTGAAGTTGGATATTAAATTCAACTTCTTAGTCTATGATGATGAGCTTAATTTTGAAAATATTGACAATTAGATTCAGCAAATGGAAGTTTATTACTATGTACATTAGATCATTGATGACTAGGTAGAAATTTAGTTGGCCTCCATTTGATTGGAAGGTACTACATTAACATTAGAGAACTTTTGAGGTCTAAAATGGGCCTCCTAAGAAAAATGTACAGCCAAAATAAGCTTTATAGGAACCAATGGGATTCAAGACGATGACGTAAACCATGGGGGATGATTCACCATTTTTGGGGTAAAAAGGTAAAAAGATTAAAAAATAATAAAATAATAAAACTACTTTTTTAACTTGTATTTTTGAGTTGTCTCCCTAATTGTTTACTCGAATTTCGAGCGGGAGTACTCGTTGTATGAAAAAATTAATTACTCATCCAAGGAGTACCCATGTTTTATACTTTTGATGGACCCTGTTACATGAAAAATGAGAAATTCATGAAAAAATGTAGGGCTACTCATCATACTCCTCTGATAGCCACCTTTCTGTTCATGAGCAGAGCACAGACTGCGCCAGAAGCCCGACGCAAAGAGGAAGACATGGTGTGCGGAGGTCCACCTCCATCTCCAGGTCTCCTTCGCCGTAGCACATTCCTGCACCACCGAATAGCCCTGCGCAAGCATATGAAGACACAAATATTTGGACCATGGATTCAAACGACATCTGGACGAAGGTTCCAGATGGAGTAGATTCAAACTCCCCCATCCTCTGCGCTCCATCAAATCTCTCCATTCGCACTGCTGCTGATGTTTACACTGTAAGGGAAGCGACCATCGCGTAGTCCCCTGCCTGCGCCATTCTCAAGGAAGCTCCCAACCATAGTGATGATGAAGATGCGTAATGTTTGTGTTGTTGTTCAATCCTATTTTGTTTTTTGTCTTTTGTGCCCCTCCCCTGCGACAACCCAGAAACAATGTAACAAAGGCAGGGATTGGTGAAGCGCAGCTTACCAATCCTGCCTGTAAACTATATACTTACATGTTTTCAAATTAATAGAATTAGCACAACTTGCCAAATTTTTTTGATAATAATAACAATTATAATATTAATAACTTTAATAAAATATTTTAGCAATAAAAATAATGATAATAATAACATTAGTATTTATAATGTTAATTGGTTTAATAAAATATAGTATTATAATTTTAAATATTAACTAAACATGGATAAATATCAATATTTTTTCTTTTATTTTTATTAGTTTTTTTGGGTGTTTTGTAGAAATCATTATTTGTTTTCAAAGTACTGTACAACTCTCTCAACCAAAAAATCTGGTCATAGTGAGGCAATGAGAGCTAATAACTCTATGATCACCTATATTCCTTTTTTGAGAAATTAATATAAGAATTTGACCAACATAAAACAAACAAACAAAAAAATATTTTTTATTTTTTTTGAAGCTATGCACTTATTTTGACATTAAATGAGGATTACATAAACATAAAAAAAAAAAATCTTCTCAAGAGTAATACTCTATAGACATGATATTTCAAAAATAAATAAAGTTGTACTACATGTCTATGCTTTTATCATCATTATATTTTATAAAAGTTCACATCCTAAGGATATTTTAAATAGATTTAAATTTGATATTCATATTTTATATCATATAATATTTTAATAATATTTTTAATAAGCTTAAAATTAATATTTACTTATAACTTCATCGGGGTGGATCAACACTATGATAGTGGATTTGATGTTGCTGGAAGTTCCCACCACCACCAAGTTCCACCATGTAATCAATGCAAGGGTGCCATGGAGGATGGGAATTAAGGTTTATGTTTGCAATTTATAGAGTATTGGATCTTGGAGTGTTTGATCACAGTTTGGTATGAGGTGAGGAATTTGAGATGTTATGTGATCTCTTGTGTAAAAAGATGCAAATTTGCAGTGTTGGCAAGCTCATACCAACATCCCAAATAGTATGATATCAATCCTTAACTATTGGAAAGGGTTGGGTAAATAATCATCCCAAATAGTGATACCCAAGTAATAAAGAGGAAACATTGAGCTATACCAAATTGCTCAAGTGGAGTTCCATGTCATATAACAATATAGAAAGATATTATATAGAGAACTCAAGGTTGGAAAAAGTAAGGAGGAATTTGGGAATCAAGTGTTTCCTTGGGAAGAAGAGTTCCAAGAAATTTTTAGTGAATATATGAATTTATGCATACGCTATATATGAGTATGTATATTAAAAAAAAAACAATTATAATTTTTGGCTAATTATAAGTAATTTTAGAGGGTGTTACATGTCGTATACAAGAAAAACAATTCTAATATTGTGACCTTTTTGCTGACCATGACTCCATCTAACAAAATTAATGTTTTCTTTTGCGTAGAATACAAGGAAGTTTAAACAATTTTTTTTGGTGAAACTACAAGGATATACCCAAATATTCGATGAAAAAACCTATGTGCATTTGGGTCAATAGGCACAAGTACCGACCATGGAATTATTGAATATGATGAGATATTTGTGGAGAGAGTTAGTGAATATTCACGCCATACATGAACAACTACTAAAAGCTATTGTAGAACAAGACCGACTGATTAAAAATCAATCAAACAAAACGAATCCCAATGATTGTAGAAACAATGAGGTAGGAATAAAACTGAGGAGAGAAATCAATGTGAAATACCTTTGAAGAGATGGCTAAAATTAAGAAAGACAAATATAAAGGGGAAAAGCATAGCTCATTAAAATTTATTTCTAAGCATGGAAAGAAGCCCAAAATGGAGTTACAAGTACAATTAAAAAAATATCACACTCCCAACATATGATGAGGAATATAAAGAAGCAATGAAAGCATGTATACTCAATATCAACAAATATTTTAAATTTTATGACTATTCTACTCAATTGAAAACAAAATTAGACACTTACCAACTACAGTGAAAATATTCCTCATTATGGGAAGAAGTGAGAGCAATGCATAATCTATAAAATAAATAATTTAGTTAGAAATAGTTCCAACAAATCATTAAAAAAAATACCATAATATCATACTAATTAAGCTTTTGGGCAATAATAGTAATCCGTTATCCTGAAATTTAATTGTTAAAATTGAAATGGTAAAAAAACTGAATGTCACACTAATTAAGCTTTTTGAGCAATAATAATAATTTGTTATCATCATCAGAGAATACCAAAGAAATGTCACAGAAATAATGACTAATAAATAAATGTGTGAGAGAGCTGGGTGTGAATTAGCTTTCAACATCAAAATTAGCTCGGTGTGAATTAGGATATTACAGAAGAATCGACAACCGAGGAGCACCATCTTTGGATTAAAGGCCATAACCAATTTTATAATTGATTCTTAAATAAAAGGTCTTTAAGGTGAGAGCCAAAATAATCTGAACTCTAAAGCTCCTAATGTTTAAATCATTAATCTGAACTCTAAAATATTCTTCTCAATGAAAATCTTGATTGAAGTGAAGGTAAAAAAATTTCAACTAATAAGTACTGGCATTGATGCAGAGGGTTTTTCTATTTCCAACAGTAACAAACAATGATATGGGTTTTTCTTTTTTCCTGTTAGTTTTATGACAATATTGTGTCAAAGTATGTCTAAAAGAGCATGTCAAAGAGCACCTACTCTAATCAAAGTAATCAAATTAAGTCTAAAAGAATTGATCTGTATTTAAACATAGTTTTGTAATATTTTGGCACTAAATAGATGTTGAAATGTAGCAAAAAAAAAAAATCACTAACCCTAACCCCGTTTCTTGTTATTTTGAGAGGAATAATCATTCAACAATTTGACATAATTTAACATATTTGTGTAACATACCTACTCAACCTTATGTATTTACACATGGTAAATAAATCTTACGTTCATGACTTTTTTAATTGTTTATTCATGAATCGGTTGAAAATGAATTCTTGATAACAACCCTTGCGTATTCATTATTTATCGGAGATCTCTAGAGAGGCTGGGAAGGGTGTTCTTGTCTTCCCTGCTCTATTGTTCTTAATTTATGGTTGGGCTTCTTACATTTCCATCAAAACGGGGGCATACTTCGATGTGAATTACGATAGCGGACCTCAAAGAGGGCAGGTTTATAGTGTCAATTTGAAAGACAATAACCTCATCGAACAAATGAGAGCGAGATTTCGATGTGAGTCCACTCAATTACAACAACATTGCTAGTTGCAAATGGAAAGAACCATATATGTTGCATATCGCAACAACATTTACTATTTTGATGCAAGCTCAAACCACAACGACGACCTGCGCTATTTTGATGCAACTATCAAACAGATATAAAAAAAAGGGACACAAGTTGAGGCTTCGAGGCTAGAATACGGAGATGGAGGCTCGAATATGGAGAAGGAACTTTATGAGTAAAAAGATAAGTAATGTTTTTTTTTTTTTTTGAAATATTGAATGGCTCTTCTGTTTTATTTCCTTCAAAATATTTTCCATGTTTACGTTTTTATGTGGGTAAATGTGGGTAAAAGGTAAGAGGAGCTCCATTCTTTGAGAGGTTTTATATACCTCGTGCAAAAACTAGATTTTACTTAATATCTACTATGAGAGGTAAATATATCTCGTGCACAAACACGATTTTACTTAATATCTACTATGCTATATTTATTGGAAAAGAAAATACTTTGTCCATGCACAAAGAATAATTGATTATGTTAAATATATGGAAAGAAATATATAAATATTTATAAACATTGCATACGCAAGAAAATATAAGATGCATGCTCTTTAGTTAAAAAGGGATTTGTACACATTTATTTTATGAAATGACAATAAATCCAAGATTATTTTCTTGAAATGGAAATGATAAGAAGTCCAAGATTATTTTCTTGAAAATGAAATGATAAGAAATCCAAGCTAGTTTCTTGATAATGAATGTAGAATAAAGAGGGTAATTAGTGATATATTTTCATGGGTGGTGAAAAAAGAAGAAGATAAAATTTAGTTAGATGAATTTTCTTGGAAGGGTTTCCATGAATTTGGGTGAAAATGTTACCTATGTTTTCATTTAAAGTCTGCATAAGTGAAAAAAGATTGGATAAGAGTTTTGTGCATGAATTAATGAAAAATAAAGATTATTTTTATAAAAGATGCATATGAATCATGTTCATACAAGAAGAAGAATTCATAAAAGTTTAAGTTAACCTTGTGAACGTTTCTTAGGTTTATGCATAAATATGGTCATCTGTGGTCAATTCTTGAAAGGGAAGCATGTGAAACTACAAGTATAAAGGCAACAAAACTAAGTTATATTAACTTCCTTTTGAGAAATAATTATGTATATCTTTACATGAAAATAATCGTTAATGATGTGTAATTCCAAGAAGGGAATTTGTGTTACATACATTAAAGAAGAGCTATTGTGATAAGCTCTTGCATGCACCAAATAATAGTCATTTTGTTATAGAGATATGTTCTTTGCATGGATAGAAGAAATAGTGAGTTATAATGTTTCTTAGGAAAAATTATATGTGAGTACTTTATGCTATCTTAACTATTATGTTAGTTTCTGCATATGTATGCAATATTTGTGTTACCTTTCGTTGGAAAGAACATACATATTTGTATGTGGGAAAAGATAGCATGTTGTGTTAGACTACATTGGAAAAGATTGTTAGTGTAATATTTGAAAAAGAAGCCATGTATTTGTATGCTTTAATTGCATTAGTTTTACAGAAAAGAAAACATGTGTTTACATCCTCTCTTGTGTTGAGAATTCCTTTGGGAAGACTCTTTTGGAAACTATATGCATTGCATGCATAGGAACAACATTCAACGTGTTAGTTTTATTATATTTGCATGCTCCAAAAGCAATGTCAGAAGGGCTGGTTATTTTGTTAAAGTTTAAGTAACTCGAATGCACATTGTGTCATTTTCCATTGAAGGAATTCCTAGACAATTGTGGTGATTTTTCTTGTACGAATGTGAGCGTGTGCGAGAAGTGTCATAATAATGTGGGGTCTATTTTGACATGAATTGATAATTACTTTATTACACTAAGGTAGTGATGTTAGAAGAAATCATGTTGTGACATTATATTCACATTTCATGTATGCACATGAATAAGTGTTAAAGGATCACTCAAAGATTGATTATTGATTGATTAAGGCTTTATCTAATCATGTTATAAAAGCTTGTTGATGACGTCCATGACAGGAAATGATGGTGACTTGTACAAAGGGAATATTATGCTTAACATGGTGGCAGGTAGATGATTATGGTTCATGCAGATGAGTGTGAGCTGCAAGATGATCCAATGTACGATGGTCCATTGTAGGTACATCCATGCCATCAAGATATGAAGATATGAAGATTAGTGGGTAAATTCTATCGTAATTATTGTAATGGCTTTAAGCTAGATATTTTTATATTTCCTTGTAAAATTTATAATGATGGTCTCCCTTATAATCCATTGTGTGAGGGTTGAACACCCTCACGAGCGTTTAATAATAAAATTAAACATTTGCTGGTTTTCACCCTATGGGGTTTCCAGGGTATATTGGTGTTCAATGATGTGATTGATTATTGTGTCAAGTTGATGATGTCGATTCCTTTATTGTTGTGATGTTCATAATGTCAAGTAAGTGATGAATACATGAATAATGAAATGAATGCAAGGTTACATCATACAATTTTATGTTAATGTACAACAATAGAAGTTGTTAATGGTTAAGCAACTTATTATTCTTATACTAAGGTTACACTATGAACTGGTGAAAATTATATCTAATGAGTAGTAAGGAATATTTAATAGTGATTTTGATAAGTTACTCGTGGGTAAATTGTATAAATTTTTTTAACTCCTTTAACTCCTCGCATTTCCATGTGAGGTTATCGGTGTATGTTACAAGTGGTATCAGAGCTAAAGGTTGCAGCATTGGCGCCTTTGGGATTTTTTAAGTGAAAATAAATTGAGGTATGCTACTAATGGACATGAGTTAGGGTATGATTCTAGAAATCTACATATTGATTGATATATGATTCTAGCAATCTACATATTGAATGATATATGCAATAGTCTACTCTTGACATGAGATGTGTGATTCATGTTTATAACTACAGTGAAGAGTAAAAAGTAATAGATGTTGTTGCAAAACGGTTTTCATAATATTGGAATTTTGTTGAGGATAAAAGACAATAAAACCTTTGTTGTACTTATGAATAACTTGAGTACTCACTAGTGAAAGTGAGAGTTGACTATTAACATTTGGGTAAATGACATATTACTCATACATTTAATAAGCATACTTAAAGCTACCATGCACTACTCATGAATATGTATAGTGATGGTGTGTGAAACTAATGCATGAATGCAAAAGAGGGGGAAAGTCCTTGAAGAGGATGAGAGTGTTTTAAAATGAAATTGAATGAACCCTTCCAGATGTTAAAAATACACAATGGGTTAGGTAGTGAGACTTGACTATAATGACTAGTGTTGAATGACTAAGTTTTTGAATGAGTCATGTCATAGCTGCATTAAGATTATAAATAGCATTGATTAGTTATGGATGACTAACTAATAAAACCTATATGCATGGATTGGTTTTTATTAAAGATTATTACAAGTTTTGAATAAGCAGTTACTTCATGTGTCAGACTGTTGGTAACAGTACACTGGTGGAATTGGAAAATGTTGGATTGTTACTCGTGGGACTGTTACCCTAATCATTATTGATATATACACATTAATGAATATTTGTATATAATCGTATGCATGACAACATTGTATGCATGAAACTAAAATTATTTTGAAAGTGAATATTTTTTTTAACAATGAGTATTTATGATTAGTGTCGTTGATGAGATTAAGCATGGTTAGCTTAATGGAAACAAGAAAGAGATTAATCATGGTTAGCTTAATGGAAACAAGAAAAATATTAATCATGGTTAGTTTAATGGCAGCAGAAAACCTGTGAAAGTAAAACATCGCAAACATTTCGATGCAAATTGCAACTGTAAACGTTAAAGTATCATGTTATAATGTGCATGATTGTGTTATTAGGGAATAATAATGTATAAACACATGGTATCATGTTATAAAGTGCATGATTTTGTTATTTGGGAAATAATAATGTACAACACATGTATGTTAGTCATGTTTCTTGTTAATCTAGATATCATTGGACCCATGTTAAGGGCAAGTATGATGTATGATGTACATAAAGTTTCTTTTTCTCTATGTATAATGTGAACGTAGTTCATTATGTAATTTACTATGGGAAACAATGCTAAAAGAGAAATTTAACATGCGAGATAGTTGTGAACAATTGTTAAAGGCTAGAAGGCCTTGGGTTGATGTGGTTGCCTGCCCGAAGGGGTTGATGGCACTTACTTGCCCGGATTTCCTCTCCCTAGAGATAGATGATCTCAATAGGGGAAAAGATTTGGCCAAGATGGTGAAGAGGGGAAAACCTGAGGCAACTCTATTGATTTTGGAGCTTGTTGGAGGAGGTCCAAAATTCCTCATAGACAAGATGCTATCAGAGGAATAGGCATGATGTTGCCAAGAGGAATCCTATACTGAACTTTGAGTGGTCATTGGAATTCTCGAGCTGGTTTACCAGTGGAATTCCATAGTGGACCTGGTATGGTATTTTGTCAAATAATTATCTGGATGTGAAAATGACTCGATTTGGTTGCGGGAACCAACTCCCATGGGTTGGGAGGAGATTTTTTTTTACCATTGTGGTTCTCATAGCGGAACAAGTTAAGTAATAAGTTATGTGTTATATTAAAATGAATTTTTATATGATTGTGTAAATATATTATGTAGATATTAAAAGGAAAGGAGCTTAGTGCTCAGAAAATGAATTACTGAATGTATAAGTTCAATTATTTTATTACTAATTTGTTTGAATGTCTTAGTAGAGGCTAGGATATGGTCATGGTTCATTGATTGAGCATTGGTACGATTAGAGAGCTAGGTGCTCTCTAAGTACTTTTTGAAGTACTATGTGGGTGCCTTTAGCAGGAGCTAAGACAATGTGCATGTCATGCATTGATTAGAGGGTTGGTTCTCTCTGAGTACTTGTGGAAGTACTTTGATTAAAACATCTCTTGATATTGCATGAATGTTTTATAGTTGCAAGTATTTCATTTGATTGAAACTTTGTGACTATTGTGATTGAATTTGTTAGTCATACATTACAGGCTCTTTCCATGGAGTGTTGATGGGTTGTTCAACCATTCTCAGAGAGCTTGTGTAAAAGCCATCATTACTCCCAATAGTAATTGGTAAGTAATGGTAAGTTGGTATAGTATTTTTCTATATTTTTATGAATTTGAATAATGGATAAGTGGTTAAAAATGGAAATGGAATATTTTTTTTAAAGCTATACATGCTTATGATTATGGATAAAAACATGATTATTTCAATTAATGGAATTTAAGGAAAAGAAAGTATTTCATTGTGAAGGGGAAGGACCCCCTTTGGGTTGTTATATTATTATGTCATGAGTATAAGTTTAAGTTTCAGTGAGAGAAGCATACCGAGGATGGTGTTCTCTTCAGGGGGAGTGGGGGGGGGGAGTATGTAACATACCTACTCAACCTTATGTATTTGCACATGGTAAATAAATCTTACGTTAATGAATTTTTTAACTGTTTAGTCAAGAATCGGTTGAAAACGAATTCTTGATAACGACCCTTGGGTATTCGTTATTTACCGGAGATCTCTGGAGAGGTTGGGAAGGGTGTTCTTGTTTTTCCTGCTATGTTGTTCTTAATTTCTGGCTGGGCTTCTTACATTTCCATCAGAATGAGGAAGGACCAGGGGCATACTTCAATGTGCATTATGATAGCAGACCTCAAAGAGGGCAGGTTTATAACGTCAATTTGAAATAAAGTAACCTCATCGAAAAAATGAGAGCGAGATTTCGATGCGAGTCCACTCAATTACAGTAGCACTGCCAACTGCAAATGGGAAGAACCATATATGCTCCATATCACAACAACCTTTACTATTTTGATGAAATCTCAAACCACAACGACGACTTGCACTATTTTGATGCAACTATCAAACATATATAACAAAATGGGACACAAGTTGAGGCCTTGAGGCTAGAATACAGAGATGGAGGCTCGAATACGAAGATGGAACTTTATGAGTAAAAAGATAAGTAATGTTTTTTTTTTTTTTAAATTTCCGTGAAATATTGAATGGTTCTCATGTTTGATTATTTCCTTCAAAATATTTTCCATGTTTACGTGTTTATGCAGGTAAATGTCGGTAAAAGATAAGAGAAGCTCCATTCTTTGAGAGGTTTTATATACCTCATGAAAAAACTAGATTTTACTTAATATCTACTATGTTATATATGAATCTAGAGAGGAGCTCGATTCTTTGAGAGGTAAATATACCACGTGCACAAACTAGATTTTACTTAATATCTACTATGCTATATTTATTGGAAAAGAAAATACTTTGTCCATGCACAAAGAATAGTTGATTATGTTAAATATATAGAAAGAAATATATAAATATTTATAAACATTGCATACGCAAGAAAATATAAGATGCATGCTCTTTAGTTAAAAAGGGATTTGTACACATTTATTTTATGAAATGATAATAAATCCAAGATTATTTTATTGAAACAGAAATGATAAGAAATCTAAGATTATTTTCTTGGAAATGAAATGATAATAAATCCAAGTTAGTTTCTTGATAATGAATGTCGAATAAAGAGGGTAATTAGTGATATATTTTCATGGGTGGTGAAAAAAAAGAAGATAAAAAGTTAGTTAGATGAATTTTCTTGGAAGGGTTTCCATGAATTTGGGTGCAAATGTTACCTATGTTTTCATTTAAAGTCTGCATGAGTGCACAAATATTGGATAGGAGTTTTGTGCATTAATTAATGAAAAATAAAGATTATTTTTATAAAAGATGCATATGAATCTTGTTCATACAAGAACAAGAATGCATAAAAGTTTAAGTTAACCTTGTGAATGTTTCTTAGGTTTTATGTACAAATATGGTCATCTATGGTCAATTCCTGAAAGGGAAGCATTTGAAACTACAAGTATAAAGGCAACAAAACTAAGTTATATTAACTTCCTTTTGAGAAATAATTATGTATATCTTTACATGGAAAGAATAGTTAATGATGTGTAATTCCAAGAAGGGAATTTGTGTTACATACATTAAAGAAGAGCTATTGTGATAAGCTCTTGCATGTGCCAAATAATAGCCATTTTGTTATAGAGATATGTTCTTTGCATGGATAGAAGAAATAGTGAGTTATAATGTTTCTTAGGAAAAACTATATGTGAGTACTTTATGCTATCTTAACTATTATGTTAGTTTCTGCATATGCATGCAATATTTGTATTACCTTTCGTTTGAAAGAATATACATATTTGTATGTGGGAAAATATAGCATGTTGTGTTAGACTACATTGGAAAATATTGTTATTATAATATTTGAAAACGAAGACATGTATTTGTATGCTTTAATTGCATTAGTTTTAAAAAAAAGAAAACATGTGTTTACATGCTCTCTTGTGTTGAGAATTCCTTTGGGAAGACTCTTTTGGAAACTATATGCTTTGTATGCATAGGAACAAGATTCAACATGTTAGCTTTATTATATTTGCATGCTCCAAAAGCAATATTGGAAGGGATGGTTCTTTTGCTAAAGTTTAAGTAACTTGAATGCACATTGTGTCATTTTCCATTGAAGGAATTCCTGGACAATTGTGGTGATTTGTCTTGTACGAATGTGAGCGTGTGCGAGAAGTGTCATAATAATGTGGGGATTATTTTGACACGATTTGTTAATTACTTTTTTACACTAAGGTAGTGATGTTAGAAGAAATCATGTTGTGACATTGTATTCACATTTCATGTATGCACATGAATAAGTGTTAAAGTATTGCTTAAATATTGATTATTTATTGATTAAGGGTTTATCTAATCATGCTATAAAAGTTTGTTAATGATGTCCATGACAGAAAATGATGGTGACTTGTACAAAGGGAATATTATGCTTAACATGGTGGAAGGTAAATGATTATGGTTCATGCAGATGAGTGTGAGCTGCAGGATGATCCAATGTACGATGGTCCATTGTAGGTACATCCATGCCACCAAGATATGAAGATATGAAGATTAGTGGGTAAATGCTATCGTAATTATTGTAATGGCTTTAAGCTAGATATTTGTATATTTCCTTGTAAAATTTATAATGATGGTTAAGGGATGGTCTCCCTTATAAGCCATAAAGTGAGGGCTGAACACCCTCACAAGTGTTTAATAATAAAATTAAACATTTGTTGTTTTTCACCCTATGGGGTTTCCAGGGTATATTGGTGTTCAATGATGTGATTGATTATTGTGTCAAGTTGATGATGTCGATTCCTTTCTTGTTGTGATGTTCATAATGTCAAGTAAGTGATGACTACATGAATAATGAAATGAATTCAAGGTTACATCATACAATTTTATGTTAATGTACAACAATAGACTATGAAATGGTGAACATTCACTATGTTATTCTTATACTAAGGTTACACTATTAACTGGTGAACATTCTATCTAATGAGTAGTAAGGAATATTTAATAGTGATTTCGATAAGTTACTCATGGGTAACTTGTATAAAATTTTTTAACTCCTTTAACTCCTTGCATTTCCATGTGAGGTTATCGGTGTATGTTACAATTTGTATGGAAGAAAAGAATGCTAAATTAATTATACCAAAATATTTCCCCAAATGACAATGTCTCAAATGATTTTCCAAAGTAATTCCCCAATTGAACCTAAATGTAATCTGTCAAATTTTTTCTATTACTCTAGCAGCATCTATCTCAATTACATCTCATTCTTCAAAATTAAAGATGGTAGGTAATTCTTCCCCAACGAACACAATATCTTAACAAAAAAATCTCAACAAAGGTGCTTGAAACTGGGATCGAAGAAGAAATAATGATAGTAGGGCCATTGGAAAGAATTTTCATACCTTTAGTTTCATAATGAAGAAAATCTAACAGAATATCCATCAAAGCTCCTTCAACATCATGTGAGTCAGTGAGCCATGACTCACATCGAGCTCTATGGTTCAAATATCCAGCTCCTATGGATCAAATATAGAGAAAATCCTAAACAATCACCAATCTTTATCTGAATTTACTGGCCATTAGTAAATCTTTTGTCACTGAATCGAGTGATTCTTGTTTCCAACAAAATAAAATCAACACCAAACCAACTTCGACTTAAATAACGATAACTTTCCATTTCAAACATCTCCTGGCTATCCATAATTCATCCCCGACTCACAATAATTTGGAACCTTATCAAATATCCAGTTTTTCCACTCTTGAGAAATAGTAAAGTAGCGGAACAACCAGATTTAACAAAGGAGCATAACGGTCAGATTTAGCAAAAGGATCTTGAAAAACGGTGCTTTTTTGTTGAAAAAAACTCAAAAAAATAAGAAAGTAATAATTAATTTTTACTTTTCTAGCAATAAAACATCTGACAGTTTCCATCAACGTGGTTACAACTGGTTTCTCGGAAGAGATGTTTTTGTGGAAAACTAGAAAAACCTCCAGCAAAATTAAAAAAAAAACACAATGGTTTAATTATGATGTTATAATAATTGTTCTTAAAATATTTTTATATTTTTATCATATTTAGTTATGTTATTTGGATAAATATATTTTAGCTTAGTTAATATTTTGAAAATAATTTATTTTTAAAATTCCCAAATTATGTATTTTAGTTATAAGATAAAAAATTTAAATTATGTATTTTAGTTATAAGATAAAAAATAATCATTATATTTAGTTATTTCAAAAAAAGGAAGTTATTAGAATTATTTATAATTATAAAAAAAATAAAAAATAAAACATTTTTTAATATTAAATATTTAGTTTTTTTTTTTTTTTTAAAAGTAATAATTCACTTTTTAAAATAAGTTTATAGATCTATATAAAGCTAAATGTGGGGTATAAAGAATGAGTGAAAATTTCTTATTAGTGGTTTAAAGAAAATTTTAATTAGAATTTGTTATTTTTTTTAATAGTAAATAAGATTGTTATAATTAATGTTTACTTTCCAAATAATTATATATGTCTATTAGATTGCAAATAATAAATTTTAGAAATAAAATATGACAACATACAAAACACTATTTAAAATATATTTATAATTATAAATGGAAGTATTAAATTTATTTTGATATTTATAAAAAAAATTAATAAAGCAAAAGGTAGCAAATGTATAGAGGATCTAGTTAAATTTCAAAGAAAACTTTGATAAATATTATGCATTGGTTAGAAACCATTGCCACTAATAATCATGAAATATGAGTGGTATATGATGGTATCTAAAGTAGAAATAAATATCAAACATACAAAGCATGGTTAAAAATTCTAAAGAATTGGTCAAATGGTTTCCATAGAGAATCTAAATTTGACTTGTGAGTCATTTTAATTGTAAAAATAAATATAGCTTCTAAGAATACCTTCTCTACAACTAAATTGTTCTATTGCGGCATTTGATGTCTGCAACTCCATGAAGTGCAAGTTATTCTTCCTACATTTCAAGCAAAATTTTGGTTTCCCTTTCTATTATTTTGAATAGCCAAAAAAATATCATATTTGTTGAAATTTTATACTAGTATATCAAATACTAGTTGCCAAAGAATGTCCATCATTATTTGATATATCTTTTTACACCCCACCCAAATTAAAATTCAAAAGTACTAATTAAAAAATTGATGGATTTGGTAGCCCAAGTTGAATGCAACTCCCCTTTTTCATGTCTTAAAGACAAGTAAGTTTTTCGTGGATTTTTTTTCCAACCTAAGAGGACACATGAAGGATAATTTGATAAATATGAAATGGGGGAGGCGCCTATCCCAATGCCCCTCCCTTCAAATTAATGAGTAGTTAGTGTGCCCCTATAATAATTGACAACTAGATTTATGCTCAGGGGAGGAAATATAAGGACTTCAATCTTCTATAGGATAAGCATTTTGGGGCACTCAAATTGTACAGACTACACAACTCAAAATTACAATTCTAAAAATTATCTACTCCATTTATAGAAAAATTGACCATGCAAATTTCCTAGAAATTGGCCAAAACATATATTAGACTAAACCTTTAAATTTTGTGGGCTATTCCTTCTAATTTTTGATACATCAAAATGATTATGGAAGACTTATATAGGAATTGGATATGAGGTATCCAAATTTAGCGTGAGATGCTTTGGTCTCTTTTTTTTTTCTTATTCAAGTTTTAACACCTTCATAATGGTTCAAGTTTGATTGAACCTAGACATCAAAGAGTGGCTTGAATCCAATCAAGAATGCAAGGGTGAACTTGTATTAGAAGTTTTCCATGGACAGATGTGGAATTTAACATGATTTTGTAGTGTACAAGTGGGTAGAGATTATATAGCAGATGTAGGTGATAGTATGAGAAGAGGCTTACAAAAACTAATAAGAGGGGACCATAGTGACCCTACATTGGAGTAACTAGCAAGAAATGTTGGAGAAGAACCTACAATTGGAAAATGAATAAGAGAGAAGACACAAGGTAGATATGGAGGTCCAAATTTGATATTTGGGAAAAAGAGGAAAGGGCATGAAAATTCATATGTGCTCCTAGGAGGTAAAGTACATGGCAATGGAAGACTAGGTTAGTTTAACGTAAGACAAAGTTGACAATATATAGAAGTTTTTGAGCAAAAAATGGAGGGAAATGGACACTTGGTATCTCCTCAAGAAAAATGACCAAATGTACCTAGCGAAGCAACATATAGAACTATTATGGTTGAAATAGTAGAAAGTATTAGTTTAGGAATCTTAATTGATTGATATTATTAATTAAATTTATATGTTCCCTGACGAGTGTGTGAAAAATATCCAATAGGTGGCTAGGGGGGATGCACTCGACACCCCACCCACCTAGTGAACATTAAATGTAAATGGTGTGGCTTATCTTGGGTATGTAGCCGCATGTAGCCACGTAGTTGGTATTAAATAATGGTGCAAAGATGATGAATGGCATATTCATTTTTTTAGTGAAGGTTGAGGCTATATACTAGCCTGATTTTGAGGAGCTAGCCTCCCTTCTATCTATCCATTTGATTGGCTCATATATTGTTTTATTTTGTCTCAATTATGTGCCTAGTTCACATTATAGGAGGATTTCATCTTTATTAGAGGTGAAAAAGTGGATGGGAGTGGTTTGTTCAATATGTATGAAGGGGAGTTAGTTTTTGAATTTGTTTATGGGTAGAATGTGTCCTGATGTGGTGGGAGAAGTACAAGTATAGCTACGTGGGAAAAAGTTTATGGTGCATATTTTGCAATGGATTTAAGAAAAGTTCAAGGGGGTGAAGAAATTCAGTTGGTAAGAGAAGAATTGGATGTTCGGTGTGGAGCTTGGTTATGGAGGTTGATGATACCCTCCAACTGTGCTTGCAAACCATGGAATATGGTACAGATCCCATTGAATTATTTTTTCAATTTTTTATATTACTCCTATTTGTGTTAGCTCATCCCTAGTCTATGAAATTTTTGTCATGGTGTCTATGTACATTTTGGGTCTTGGATCTAGTCTCGTTTTGGTAAATAAATCAGTAAAAATACATATCCAGGGTAATGGGTGTCTCATGATGAGCGTGTTTCCAAGGGTCAACATTCATGTGCCCACTTGGTTTTATTTAAGTAGGTGTAATTGCCGAATGTATGGTACTTTATTTCCTGTGTCGCTTGTTTTCTATCAAATATTTCAAGTTGCAGCAAGCTTCGTAGAGAGGGGTGAGAATCTTGTGGTATTTTCATATAGGTTTCTAACATGTGGTATAGTCTACGTTATGGTTAACTATGATGGTACTGGTATCTTAGTGGGATCGTATCCTAGTTGTGTTTTGTCTGGGTCTCACTCTTGTCACTTTCTTGGTTTTTGGTTTCTTAGTTCTTTCTATTAGTGTGATCCGCTCCTCTCTACAATGCGACCAAGATAAAATATCCATTGTAGGAGAGGTGGTGGTGGCAGTAGTACACCATGTAAATGGGGGGATAAAATATTTTGTTATAACCCAACCGCTAGATATTTTAACACAGTACCCATAGATACATGACAAAAAATTGATAAATTTTTTGAGACTCGGGCGAGAGTGGAAAGACAACCCCACTCTACTTCTTAGATTTTGGATGAGGTCTCTTGATGGGTTCTGATCGTGGTATTACTAGGGGATGGAAAAATAATATCTCAATTCTGTCACTCTTCATTTACCGATGAAGACTCTGCTTGGTATAGTATTGAATGAAAGATAGGTAGAAGGCTACAAAGTATTTTCTTATTTAGAAGACACCCAGTGGATGTTCTAGAACAAGTGTTTTACTATGGAAAGGATTGACTAAAGATTTCCTCACCTGGAAGGAAACCTGATTTGAAATTTAGACAATGCTACTACTCTTGGATCGAATGATAAGCACTCTACTCCCATCTCTTTCGTCGAATCATAATGGTGTTTACGTTTGCTAGCTATAGGCATTATTTTTTTATGTTTTATATTGGTTTCGTAGTATGTTTGGCCTAAATTATTTTGGCTTTAGTTGGTTGGAATTTATTGTATTATGGGATTAGTAGATAAGTATTAATTATCCATCATTCCTAGAAGTTAATAGATATCACCTTAGTGGTCATGTCAAAATAACTATGTAATCTCTGAGTTTTTTGGGTAATGCAAAGTGTTTAAATTTACACAAAAAAAAGACATAGATATAAAATATGATGGTCACTAATATGAATCATTATTTTAATTTATATAGTTAAATGGGTATACATACATACATATTACTTGGAATGAAAGCAAGACAAATCTTGGAGCAGTTACCCAAATGCCAATGTCTCAAAAATTTGCAAAAATAATTCCCCAACTGAACCTCAATTTCAGTAGTCAAAAACTTTGTATTACTCTAGCAATATTTATCTAAATTACATGTCATTATTTAAAATTAGATATGGTAGGCAATGAATTTCTAGTTAACAAAATATCTTAATAGAAAAATATCAAAAGAACACAATTGGAGAGCAATAATTCTAAATGTGTGCTTCGAATCAGGATCAAGGAAATAAGAATGATAAGACAACTGGAAAGAATTTTCATACCTTTAGTTTAATACAGAAGAAAATCTAGCAGAAAATTCATCAAATCCCCCTCAACATCATGTGAGTAAATGTTCCATGACTCATAGTTTTTGGAATCCTTGTACAAGAAAATCCTGAACAATCATCAATCCTTATCCAAAATTCCTTGTTTTTAGTTCGATCCTCTTAAATATTTCGTCACCGAATCAGATAATTTAGGTTTCGAACTTTGGTAAACATCATAGAAAAAAATCAAATCAAATCCAAAATGACTTTGACCTAAAACATCTTCCATTTCAACGTCATTCTAGTTTTTAACTTCGACAAGCCTCAAAGAACAAAATAAAATCAAAACCAAAACATCTGCCACTTCCTCACATATGTTGGTTTTTGATATAATTTACCAATGACTCATAATGTTTTGGACCCTTATCAAATATCGAGGTTTTCCGAGGTTTTCCCGAGCAAACCCATCCACCCTTGAGAAATATCAAAATAGTGTCTTAACATTCAGATCTTGAAAAACAATGCTCTTGTTGAAGAAGCTCCAAGAAAAGAAGAAATAAATAAATAATTGACATCCATTAAAGTAGGTACAACTCGATTTCTCACATAATTCACTCATGACTTACAATGTTTGAAATCCTAAGTTGGTATAAGTGGGTTTCTGACATAATTTACCCATGAATCATAGTGTTTGGAATCCTTATGAAATTGATATTTCAAGAGGAAAACAAACCCATCCTCCATTAAGAAAAAACAATGTTTTTTCTTGAAAAAAAATCGAAAAACCTCCAACAAAATAAAAAACACAATGCTTTAATTATTATTTTATAATAATTATTTCTAAAATAATTTATATTGTTAATATATTTAATAATATTATTAAAATAAATGTAATTTAGATTAATTAATATTGTGAGAAGAATTTTCTTTTAATATACAAAAATTACATAGAATCAATAAATTCAACTCTGTGATAAAATATTTAATGGTGAAATTATAGTTATTTGAAAAATATTTTAATTTAGTTATTAAAAGTATTTATAATTATAAAAATAATTAAAAATAATTTTTTTAATATTAATATTTAATTATTTATTAATATATTTTATAATATATATATATATATATATATATATATATATATATATATATATATGGTTAAAGATAAATGTAGCATATAAAACATATAATCAAGAAGCATGGTGTTTTTGTGTCCTTTAAAAAAGTTTGTAATTTGAATTTTCCATTCTTATAGTAAATAAGATTTTTATAATTAATGTTTATGGTCTAAATAATCAAACATGTTTATTAGAGTGTGAATAACAATTTTTATCAATGAAATATGAAAATTTATTAAACAATATTTAAAATATATTTATAATTAAGTAGGATATAAGTATTAAATTTATTTTGATACATATAATAAAAGAATAAGAAGTAAATGGTAGCAAATGTATGGAGGACCTAGTTAAATTTCGAAGAAGACTTCAATAAATACTATGCATTGGTTAGAAACCATTATATATAATAATTCTGAAATGTGAGTTGTATATGATGGTATCTACAATAGAAAGAAAGATCAAACATATAAAGACGTTGTGAAACATTGTAAGGAATTGAATAATTTTATTTTTCCATTGGTAAAATGATTTACAACAAGAATCTAAATTTGAGTGGATGAAACTATTGTTTTTACTCTAAAAATAAATCTAGCTTCTAAGAATACCAGCACTACAACCAAATTGTTCTATTGTAACATTTGATGTATGTAATCCCATGAATTGCAATGATTTTTCCTACATTTCAAGAATTTTTTTTGTTTCCCTTACCATTACTTTGAATAGCCAAAAAAGTCATATTTGAGGAACTTTTATACTAGTACATCAAAAACTAGTTGTGAGAAAACACTCATCATTATTTGATATCTCTTTTTAAACTCCACCCAAATTGAAATTCAAAAATACTAATTAAAAGATTCATGTATTTGGTAGCCCAAATTGGATGAAGCTCTCTTTTTTCATGTCTTAAGGACACATAAGTTGTTGGTGGATTACTTTTCCAACCTAGGAGGACATATGAAGGAAAATTTGATAAAAATAAATAGGGAAGAAACCTATCCCCATGCCACTCCCTATCCCCATGGGAGGAAAAATAGGGACCTAAATCTACTAGATCATAAGCATTTTGGCCCATTTCACAAAAAAATAATTTTAAACTTTTGGATATGATTCTAATTTCATGTTGTTTAAATTTCGTTTTTAAATGCATAAATGAATTTAATTCCGTAAATAATTGACGGGGCACTGAAATTGTATTGGATACACAACTAAAAATCACAATTATAAAAAATATCTACTCCATTTATGAAAAAATTAACCATAAAAATTCCTATAAAGGGGCGAAAGCATCTATTAGAATACACCCTTAAATTGTTTAGGCTATTCATTCTAATTTTCAAATGTCAAGATGATGATGGAGGACTTATTTAGGAATTGGATATGAGGAATCAAAATTTACTTAGAGATTCTTTGGTATTTATTGTCCCTTTCGTTTCTCTTTACAGTTTTTACATCGTCACATTGGTTCATGTTTGGGTGATCCTAGGCATCAAAGAGTGGCTTTAATCTGATCAAGAATGCAAGGTTGAACTTGTATTAGGATTTTTCCATGGATAGATGTGGAAATCAACATTTTGTAGTGTATAATATAGCACATATAAGTGATAATATGACAAGAGATTATATAGCACATATAGGTGATAATATGACAAGAGTCTTGCATAACACTAATGGGAGGTAACCATAGTGACCATTTATTGGAGTAGCTAGCATGAAATGTGGGAGAACAACCTACAATTTGAAGAACAAGAATATACAAGACACAAGGTAGAGATGGCGGTCCAAATTTGGTATTTGAGAAAAATAGGTAAGGTCATGAAAACTCAGATGTGGTCCTCAGAAGTGAAGTAGATGGAAAGGGAAGATTTGGTTAGCTTAATGGAATACAAGGTTGATAATATGTAGAATATTTTAAGCACAAAAATGGAGGGAAATCGACACTTGGTTTGTCCTCAAGAAAAATGACCAAATGTACCTCGTGCAACAAAATAGATAACTAGTATGGTTGAAATAGTAGAAATTATTCATTTAGGAATCTTAATTGACCGATCTTATTAATGAAATTTATATATTCCCCAATGCGGGTTTGCATAGGTCAAGAGGGGGCTAAGGGGGATGAACCCAACACCAACTTTATCAAGTTCATCATGACATTGTGTGAACTTGATCAGGTAATACAATATAGCGTTGTTCTTCGGCATCTTCATATTTCAAAGCCTTTCCTTGAGCGCAAGCTTCTTATGGTCATTACTATTTCAGAATAAATATGTCAATCATCTCCACATTACATACCGAGTATCTTTCTTGTGGATATTTTATACAATATGATCATCCTCGCCTTGGATACACACTTCTTCTATTCCGCTAGATTCAGAGTATGAGTCGTTGTTGGTTTATGGACATCGTTATCAATGAATTCCTTCAAACCATTATCTTACAACACTTCCTCCATGTGTTCCTTCAAAAAAAAAAAAATCGAGCTTACCTCAAGGGTATACTCGAGTCTTAGTACATAGAAATATATGCTACTAGCTTTGAATAATTGATCTTGCAAATTCAATCCTCTTGCAACAATAAGTTAGAAATATCTTCTCTACTATGAATATTTCTCTGAAACCGTGTATAATTTATACAAATATAGATTTGATACCATGTAGAAATTTAATATGTAGATCTGAAACTGCTCTTGTAATTTACAAAAACACAAAACTCAAAACGACTCTACTGATCTGTAGCATTCAATTCATGTTTGAGAAGAGAAATCATAGAAATGTATAAATATTTATCCCACATACAAATATATTTATCTAGGGGCAAGGAAGTGCTCAAAACCCCTTCCTATATATATTGCATTAATCATAGAATATAGAATAAATAAAATACTTTCTCAACACTGATCACAACCTACAACTGTATATTCTATCCCTCTACTTGACTGACTAAATCTTAACAATACTTAGCCAATGTTCAAGCACTCTAAGGTCTTATTCCTTGAATAATTCCTTGAGGAATTAGTCCCCTATTAACTAGGAAATTCCTTAATGAGGAATGTGTAATCTATCTACGGTCATCCTCTGACAACATTCACCACTTGTACACTTCATAATAGTCTACAAATGATAGTACACTACCTTGGAATCTCCATCTCAACTAGGTAACTCGAGTTATCTAATTTAGGATGATTGATCAGTTATCTGGTTGATCACCGAGTGATTTTAAGTTATACTTCCACAACTTAAATTTCCACTACTTCCTCCAAAAGTTAGAACTATTTTAACTCAACATAACTCAATTTAAATAAATTAAATCCTTACAATTGAAATTAACTCAACCTAGCCTCCAAAAATTTAGGAATCACTTAACACAATTGAAGTAAATTCCCCTAAATCTAATTAAATAAGATAACTGAGTGACAACAACCATGTGACCTCATTTATATCATTCAAGATGTTTGTTGATGTGTAATTTTAAATTTTCTCAATTTGACTAAGGCAAAATAAAATCAAGAACTCCTTGCTAATTACAAGTAGCATGTGCTAAGAGAGAGTTGATTGCTCAAGAAAAAACAATAGATGAAAAGTTTTCAAATCTTATATGTTGTATTATTTCATTTTTATAATTGGCTAACACAATTAGGTTAAATATTTATATGAGCATAAGTCGTCTATCATGTTAAGGTAGGGGAAGAATTTGGATTTTCGAACAACCATTAGTATGCAATGGCTCAGTTGTACAACAGTAGAAATTAAACTTCTTTAATTGGTATAAAAAGGGAGAGCTCTTGGTATTTGGATCAACCATTGGTGCAATATTATATTTTACTTTTGGAGTAGGTTAAATTGTGGCTTGGCACACTAGTACAACTAATTTAATCAGTACCAAAGAGAAATACTTGTAACTTAAGGAGAATAAAAAGTTTAAGGGGAAAAAAGTGTATTATAATGTAGTATGAGATGGAAAATTTGCACATTATGGTATCATTTGATTTAAGTGGTAGCAACAAGTATCTTTGACAAAAATTATTATGATTAGCCTCTTATATCCTTGTGCCATTGATGTCAAATGTGGAGAGTAAACAAATAATCGAGGTGAAATGTGTACCGATGTATTGAGTATAAATAATGAACATAGGGGTAGAGTGATCAACAATCAAATTTTAAATAGCAAAGTGAGAGAAAAAGAGAAAAAAGGGGAAAAAATTGCAATGGCTTACACATACATTTAAAATAGAGATTTTACTTGGGAAATCCAAATTTGGAAAAATAATTTTTTTTTTTATTTTTTTATTTTTATTTTTTTATTTTTATTATTATTATTATTTTTATTATTTTTATTATTTTTTATTTTATTATTATTATTATTATTATTTTTCAGTATATAATATTAATTTACAATGTTACAATAAAATATTTACATTATGTGGCATTATTAACCATAAATCAATTAATAATATATAGTTATTTAATTATAATTACTTTACCATGGACTACAATAATTATGTGCCATAAAACCAACAAGAGTGAAAATTGCGTTTTGAAAATCGTAAAAACAAACCAACGAAATATTTTTTATTGGGACCCCCCATTTCTCACTATGCATAAAAATCACATTTGTAGCTAATCATGCAAATAATATAACACATACCCAACATTTTCATATTAATTTCATTCTAATTCCCAATACATTTCAACTATGGGGCATTGAATCTTTTGATTTATTTATGAGTGGGTTTACTACAAGTATTTTATAAGTTTTAATAATTTATTTTTTTTACCATTACTAACAATGTTTTTTAAAGCTTTTTATACATTTAGTTTTCCATGTGTGTTTCCCATGGTTCAACGTGTCTCTACAAGGGCACTATTAATTAGTGGAAGATGCCATGGCTGCTAAAGTAAATATGGGTGGTTACAAACTCCTATAAAGAGTGTATGGAAGCACCTAAAATCTTGATGGTTAGTACCCGTCACTTAGTTAAATAAATCTTATTCACATTATATAACTTGTTGTTTCTTCGTATTGTACATGTATGAATTTTGGTAAGCCTCATCTTCAACAATTTTTCTTGTGTCACATTTCGAGTAAGAAAGAAAAACAAAATATTAAATCCTACTTAGATAATGTAATCAAAATTAAAAGGGTATGGCTTCAAAACTTATCATCATTTGTATTTTCCTTCGGTATTACATTAGTTTTGTATAGGGAGAATTTTAAATAATCTTTTTTTAATTCCTTGCTTAAATGTTACATTTAGAGTTACATGGGAAAAATACTAAAATAGCATAAAAGCATCGATAAATGTGAAAATTACATTCCAGCATATTTGCGAGCTTCTTGTTTGTCTTCTTAATAATAATATACGATAAGATGCACAAAAGAGGAAATCCCTTATCAATATATGAAAAATTATATCCATATAATGAAGTTATCTAGAAACAAGTTCTCAACTTGAATGCTTATCTATATGTCCAAATAATGCTTCTAGTTTGTCTTTAAAGTGCAAACTTCGAAGCTTGACTTGTATACACAAATGCCTTTGCATCAACATGCTTGTATAATTTCTCTATTATTTTGGTCATTTTACATGTACAAGGGTGACATCTCTTCCAAATCTATACCTCCCTTTATAACATCTCTATTCCTTGACAGATACAATATGCCATAGGCTATCAAAAATAAACTTAGGACAATGTTCTACTCACCACTAGTTCACGGTTGGCATAGTATGTAGAGTGAGCTACATTTTTTATAAGCTCCTTGGTCATCTCAAAATCTCACTTGCTTTTTTTTGAAGCTCTTTAATTAACTTATGTAATTATGGATTGCTGAAAATACAAGTATGAAGCTAAAAGTGACCAAGATTTTAAAATTCTATCCAAAACAATAGATGCTGAAATTGAAAATCTTCACATTTTCAGCAAAAACTAATAAAATATAGTTAGCAATGATCCACAAAGCATACTTAATTGCTAGATGCAATAAGCTGAGATAATTTATGATATTATTTTATTAATGTCTAATGAATGACCAAAAACATATGTCAATGGGAATAAAAGTACAGCTAGTGTAATACATAGCAAAAACACAACGAGAGTGCAATAGTAGCTCCTATAGCCATGTTAACAATAGAAGGAAAGTTAGAAAGGTCTAAAATAATAACTCCAAGAAAGAAATATGCAAATAAATAAAATGGTTACGTTTAAGAAAAATCTGATGAAGACATATCAAGTGGTACTCAAATTAGCCCAATGGTCTAGGTCCATTGGTTGTTGGTAATGCATTTGGGCATTTGGCTAGAATTATGGAAACAAGTATTCGACTTAAATCTACATAGGTTAGCCACGGTAATCTACACCAATAGATTTATTATGGATGGCATCAACAAATGTGGAGAAGCACTTATTGAGTTTCCCTAGATATTTTTTCTTGAAAAGGAAAAAAAAAGTGGTGTTAGAATTAGAAATTAATGTTGAAAAAGAGGGCACTAAAATATTTGTTTTCTCATGTGAGTTTTCAAAATGCATAATTCCCTTGCAAATTTTCTTGACTCACATATTCTTCAAGAAAACCCTTTATTGCAACAACCTGTGCCTTATGATTTTGACTCACAATTTGATTTCCTAGTATAAGCCTCTTAATGATAATTTGATTTATGTGTTCTAGGCAAGAAATTATACCTGAAAAGAGAATATGAGAACCACATTATAACTACAAATTTTATCATGATATTTGTAGTAATGGGTATCAAGGATATTTATCTAATGGGAACATAGTTGATTCCTTCAAAATCCTAAATACGCATTGTTAAAAATGTGACAACAGATGTAAATTTACTATGTATTTAGAATAACAGAATTTAGGTAAATAATGAGATATAGTTGAATAACGAGATAACGAAATATGTCTAGTTAAAAGAGGTGGCCCGAGAGGCTTGTATGCATGGAGAATTTGATCAATAAAGTTTCAAAGTGATTTATCCTTCAGTTCAGTTTCCAATTCAGTTTCATTTCTCCCATTTTAGTTCTTTCCCACAACAAGTGGTATCAGAGCCTGCCAGAAATTGAAAGGGGTCGAGCAGTGTTTTGAATCCACACAAGAGCTGTCATTCTGCTGATTAAAGCCCGTGTGAAAAAGGATTGAGGCCGCCATTCTGACTGAGGAAGGATCTTGTCTGAGATCGTTGGAGAAAGGAGCAACCATCGAGCAGAGGGTACCGTTGTTTTTTGGTTTGAGGAAGGCCGTCGAGACTCTGCTGTGAGAGAGGGAGGAGTCCGCTAGACTGTCAAGAAGAAGAGAATTTGTCATTAACTGTTGGAAGAAGTGCATTGAATCCATCTGCTGCTGGGAGAATTCGGAAGCTCGTGCTGTCTGCCTGAGGAGATTGGGGTTCGGAGAACTGCGCCAGCGTGAAGCCAGCCATTACATGCTGTCGAGAGTTTGAAAAAAGGGAGTCAGTATTTGCGTGGTGAAGAGCCGTAGATCTTGAAAAAACCAACCGCCGAATACAAAGGGAAGCTGTCAAGCACCAGAGAATTGCAAACTGTTGTGGGTTTGCCAGCCGCCGAATACAAAGGGAAGGGTTGCCGCATAGAAACCGGGTATTTTTTAATCAACTTCATCGATACATGAATGGAAGTTGTTTTTAAAAAAAATTGTGCTTTCTTTTAAAGGGTTTCTGAGTAGAATTATGGAAAAAACATATTTTTTGGGCTGTGTTAACATTGAAGAAATCAAGGTGTTTTTTTGTTTTTTGTTTGTTTTGTTTTGTTTTTGCTTTTTTGTTTTTGTTTTGTTTTGTTTTTGTTTTTGTTTGTTTGTTTTTTTTTTTGTTTGTTTGTTTGTTTGTTTTTTTTTGTTTTTGTTTTGTTTGTTTGTTTGTTTGTTTTTTTGTTTGTTTGTTTGTTTGTTTGTTTGTTGTTGTTGTTGTTGTTTTTTTTTTTTTTTCTCAGTTGAAGAAAAAAGGCAGATTTATTCTTCGTTTTTTTTAAAAATCAGTTTAAAGGGGTTCAGTGGAAGAAAAAAGACAGATTTATTCTTTGTTTAAAAAAAAAAAATCAGTTGAAAAGGGTTGAGTTGAAGAAAAAAGGGAGAATAGGGTTTGAAGTTTTTTATGAGATTTCTCTGAAGTAATAGCCGGGGTTTGTTTTTTTTTAAAGAAAATGTGGTAAAGAAATATAAATTGTATTTCTTTGAAAAAAAACTAGTGGGAGAAGGAAAATATGAAATCTTTTAGAAACCCTAGAAGAAGAGGGGAATTTTTTTTTTTTGAAGTAGGGAAATCTGAAACCCTAGGAGGGAGAAATGGCGAAAATGACAAACGCAAGATTTGAGGTGGAGAAATTCACCGGGAAAAACAATTTTTCTCTGTGGAAAGTGAAGGTTAGGGATTTGCTGGTGCAAAAAGGGTTGCACAAGGCATTGGATGGGGTAGCTAAAAAACCAGCAAGCATGTCAAATTCGGACTGGGATGACTTGGATGCCCGAGCTCTCAGTACTGTTCAGTTATGTTTAGCAGATGAAGTACTCTTCAATATTGTTTTAGAGAGTACAACTGCAGGGTTGTGGAAGAAATTGGAAACAATCTATATGACAAAATCTTTGACTAATAGAATCTATTTAAAAAGAAAACTGTACAACCTTCGGATGAAGGAGGGTACGAATATTGCAGATCACTTAAATGTTTTTAATACACTTATTTGTCAGTTGTCTGATATGGAAGTAAAGATGGAGGAAGAAGACAAGGCAATAACCTTGTTGTGTTCCCTGCCTGAGTCATGGGATCACTTCGTCACCTCAGTCAGTTTGAGCACTGCCGATTCATTAAAACTTGAATCTGTCGTGGGTGCTCTCTTATCTGAAGAGGTACGAAGACAATCTAGCATTGAGACTTCTGCACATGAAGCCATGGTAGCTAGAGGTCAGTCAAAGGAACTTGGGGAGAAGACAAGAGGTTCTTCCAGATCAAAGTCGAAGGGCAGCAAGAAGAGTAAAGAAAAATGCTGGTACTACAACAAACCGAGACATCTCAAAAAGGATTGCTGGAAACGGAAGGAGGCGGAAAACAACAAGGAAGCAAATCAGGTCGATTCAGGTATGGATGATGAGGTTTTAATTGCTGAAGCACTCCCTGTTTGTAATATCTCACAAGATGCTAACTATTGGCTATTAGACTCTGGTGCTTCTCATCATATGAGTTCGCACTGAAATTGGTTTTCATCATATGAAACTGTAGATGGTAATTCTGTGTTCATGGGAAATAATGCATCTTGTCAGACTGTTGGGATTGGAAATGTGAAAATTAAAATGTATGATGGTATAATTAAAACCTTATCTGATGTTAGGCATGTACCTGATATAAAGAAAAACTTGATTTCCTTGGGAGTTTTGGATTCGAATGGTTATAAGTTTACAGGTCAGAATGGAGTGCTGAAAGTCTCGAAAGGAGCCTTGGTTGTTATGAAGGCTGAAAAGGTCGGAAACCTGTACAGACTCAAGGGAAGCACTCAAGTTAGTGAAGCAGCGATCGTGTCAGATAAAGTAGAAGAAGGTTCTCGTCTATGGCATCAGCGGTTGGGTCACATGAGCGAGAAAGGTCTTCAGGTACTGATGAACCGCAAGCTACTTCCTGATTTGAAATCCTTGAAGTTGGATTTTTGTAAATATTGTGTGTTTGGAAAACAATGTAAACAAAGATTCAAGTCTGGCAATCATAATAGCAAGCAGATTTTGGACTATATTCACTCTGATATGTGGGGACCATCTCCTGTTGTGTCCTATGGAGGTGCCTTGTATTTTTTAACTTTTATTGATGATTTCTCCAGAAAAGTTTGGGTCTATATGTTGAAAAAGAAAGCTGATGTGTTTAATGTGTTTAAACAATTTAAAATAATGGTGGAAAAGAAAACAGGCAAATCAATCAAATGTTTAAGAACTGACAATGGCGGTGAATTTACCTCTTTAGAATTTGAACAATTTTGTAAGGATGAAGGGATAGTTAGACATAAAACTGCGGTTTATACTCCTCAGCAGAATGGTGTTGCTGAACGGATGAATCGGACTCTTGTGGAAAGAGCCAGAAGCATGATTAGTAATGCTAATCTGCAAAAGGAGTTGTGGGAAGAAGCAGTATCTACTGCTTGTTACTTAGTTAATAGATCACCTTCGGTTGCAATAGACTGTCAAATTCCTGAAGAGGTTTGGTCGGGTCAGTCTTGTGATTATTCGCATTTGAAGATTTTTGGTTGTGATGCCTATGTTCTTATTCCTAGAAATCAACATTCAAAATTAGATCCAAAATCAAAATGTTGTGTCTTTGTTGGATATGATTATTCAGTGAAGGGATATAGGTTGTGGGATCCTACTTCACAGAAGATAGTCATTAGTAGAGATGTAACATTTGATGAATCATCTCTTTTAAAATCAGATGTTGAAAAAGTTGAACAGAAGCAAGTATCGCCAGGTCAGCAGATTCAATTGGAGACTGTACCTTTTCCAGAAAGTCGAAAGGAAGGAGAGACTTCTGAAAAAGGTGGAGAAGCAAAGGAAACTGAAGAAATTCCATAATCCAGTCAGCAACCAGTCACTCTAAGAAGGTCTACAAGGGAAAGAAGAACACCAAAAAGGTATGAAGACTCTGCTTCATCATTTCCATTGATTACTGAAGATGGGGAACCATCTTGTTATCAGGAAGCAGTTGATGACACAGATAACAAGATATGGAAAAAGGCCATGGAAGAAGAAATGGACTCCTTAGCCAAGAACAATACCTGGGATCTTGTAGAACTTCCTGAAGGGAGAAGCATTGTTGGGTGCAAATGGGTCTTCAAGTTGAAGAGAAAAGTTGATGGAAGTATCAAAAGGTATAAGGCGAGACTGGTTGCAAAAGGGTATTCTCATGTTGAAGGTATTGACTTTCATGAGATCTTTTCACCAGTAGTTAAAATTGTTTCTATTCGTACTGTGTTAGCAGTAATTGCTTTACTTGACCTTGAGTTAGAACAGTTAGATGTTAAAACAACCTTTCTTCATGGTGATTTGGATGAAGAGATTTATATGGATCAGCCAGAAGGTTTTGTACAAGGTCGCAGCAGAAGATTAGTTTGCAAGCTCAGGAAATCATTGTATGGCCTGAGGCAGTCGCCCAAGAAATGGTACAAGAAGTTTGATTCCTTCATGATGAGCCAGAATTTTATCAGAAGTGAGTATGATCATTGTGTATACTTCAAAAGTTTCAATGGCATATTCATTATCTTGGTGTTGTATGTTGATGATATGCTTATTGCAAGCAAAAGCATGGAAGAAATTAGCAGGTTAAAGGCTCAGCTGTCTAGGACGTTTGAAATGAAGGATCTTGGAGCGGCAAAACATATCTTGGGCATGGAGATACACAGAGACAGGAAGAATGGTAAGCTTTGGTTATCACAACAAAAGTATGTGGAGAAAATACTTGAAAAGTTCGGTATGAACAATGTGAAACCTGTTAATGTTCCATTAGCTTCCCATTTTAAGCTTTCTTCGGATTTGAGTCCTAGAACTAATGAAGAAAAGAAGTATATGTCTCATGTACCATATGCAAATGCGGTAGGCAACTTAATGTATGCGATGGTATCTACAAGACTTGACATTTCACATGCAGTTGGAGTTGTCAGCAGGTTCATGGCAAATCCGGGGGAAGAACATTGGCGAGCAGTGAAATGGGTGCTTCGGTATTTGAGAGGCACAAGTGACCATTGCATCAGCTTTGATGGTCGTGAAGGTACAGTCTGCGGATATGTGGATGCTGATTATGTAGGTGATTTGGACAAAAGGAGGTCTACTACAGGTTATGTTTTTACTCTTGCAGGTGGAGTAATCAGTTGGATGTCAAAGCTTCAAGAAACAGTTGCTTTGTCCACTACTGAAGCAGAGTATATAGCTGCTTCAGATTCCTGTAAAGAGGCGATCTGGTTAAAAGGTCTGCTTGATGAGATTGGAAGGACGCAGGAGAAAGTGAATGTGTTTTGTGATAGTCAGAGCGCTATTCATTTGGCTACAAATCCAGCCTATCACAGCAAGACCAAGCACATCGATGTAAGGTATCACTTTGTGAGACATGTAATCGAAGGCGGCAAAGTAGTCCTCAAGAAGGTCCACACACAGGAGAATCATGCAGATATATTCACGAAGCCAGTTACAATAGAGAAGCTGAGATGGTGTCTTGCTTCTCTCGGCTTGCAGAAAAGATGATGAATGGGCATTATGATTTCTGTTGTTAAGGTGGAGTTTGTTAAAAATGTGACAATATATGTAAATTTACTATGTAGTTAGAATAACAGAATTTAGGTAAATAACGAGATATATTTGAATAACGAGATAACGAAATATGTCTAGTTAAAAGAGGTGGCTCGAGAGGCTTGTATGCATGGAGAATTTGATCAATGAAGTTTCAAAGTGATTTATCCTTCAGTTCAGTTTCCAATTCAGTTTCATTTCTCCCATTTTAGTTCTTTCCCACAACACGCACAAGCCTGGTCACCATGGCTACACATTTTGTCATGATATTTGTACTACTGGGTACCACTAATATTTATCTAATGGGAACATGCACGATTCCTTAAAAATCATAAATATACACAAGCCTCGTTACCATGCCAATGAATTTCCCCAAAAAAATATAAATGTAACCATACATACATACATACATACATACATACATACATACATATATATATATATATATATATATATATATATATATATATATATATAATTTTGTTCAAGTATGTTATAATAAGATTGTTTGTATCAATATTTGTACTTTCATGGGAAGGGTCTTCCAAATATTACCAAATATGCTTATTGGAAAATTTCACAGTGCTTAAATTTCCATCTAATAGAAAAATGATTCTTTGATTCTTTGAAAATTAAAGCCACACTCCAATATAGACTAAAAATTGAGATTAAAAAGAGATGTGGGAGGAGACAAGGAATCAAGATACTTGTGAGGAGCGGAAACCTCGTAAATGTCTCTTGCCGCTATAGCTGAACCTGAACTGCTGGAAGCTGAACCGTTGGAATCTGGAAAGAACGGCTGGAATCTGAAGGAGAAACGCAGAAGCATTTGAATTGCATGTGGGGCAGTTTATGCCACTACATACTGTTGCTGTTGACCTTGCCCAGAACCAGTTGGTCTGCGGGGATCTCTATTTCCACCAAGTGGATGTCGAGCCCACACTGTTTTGTGGCCTTCTTGAAGACTCTCCCAGGACTGCCGCTGTGGAGTTTTTAGACTGCGAACTGGTGAAACTGTGCGCTGGTAAGAGGAGGAGGTGCCAAATGTCAGTTTTTTACTTGCTGGAAGGGTGATGAGAAATCCCTCCCATTGGCTGAAAGAACAGTCACATTCGGCTAAAGCCGGTAAAGGGAACGCCTTTCGGTGTAAAAATAAGTAATAAAAGTGTGAAAAAAAAACTAAATAAAAAAATAAGAATTAAAATAAAATGAAAATCTGAAAATCTTGAATGGAAATTTGAAAAAAAAAAATAGGCCAATATTTTAATTTAGAACTCTCTTTCAAATCTTGAACAATGAGGCCAATCAATTTTAATTTAAAACTCTCTTTCAAGTCAAAAGAGAGGAGATGAGAGGGAAGCTAATATATTTTTTGAAAAGAGCACTACAGATATTTATAAATTTCTCTTCAAATCATATCAAATTTATTTAAATTTGAAAAGAATGCAAAAAATTCAAATTCACTATAAATGTGAAGAATTCACAAATTCACTCTAAATCTAAGGTTGGTAAATAATAATAAAACCAAAAATTAGAAAAAAAAGAGCATGTGAGCTTTGTAAATACACTTTTTTTTTACACGGCCGTGGGAAGCCATTTTAAAAAGTTCTTTTGTAGGACGGTGGTGGAAACCAATCTTAAAACTTTGGAGACAGTGAACCAATTTTAAAACTTTCCTTCGTATCGAAAGTGAGAGGAAATGACATGGAGGGATGGAAAGAGACGGATTTGTCAATCTGTGAAAAGGTTGTGCAACATACAGGGGCCATGTATTATTGAAATAAAGACTATTAATATCTATGGAATCTTTCATAGAAAAATCTTGAATCTAAAAAAATCAAAGAAACATACATGCATGCTAGTTTCTTAAATATAATTAAGGACTATGTCAATTTTAAAACTATCGTTGAAAGAAAGAGTAGATTGGACATTTACTTCTTCTGTCTCATCTAGGTTTGGTTTAGTTTGGTTTGCTTTGGTTGAGTATTTCAATATGTGTATGCATGAGTGTGCCATTGAGTCTAAGTCCAAGTGTATTTGTATGAGGAAAGGAAAAAGTAAAAGTACTTCTTCACATTTCATAGATAGTAAAGAGAGTAAACTATTAGTCTTGATTATGAGACATCACCACAAGGGAATGAGCCTCTCTCCAAGAGTATTAAATAATGTCATATATAATTTGATTTAATAATCATATAAATTCAATATCTACAATAAAATCTTTTTTCAAAATTATATTTCTATCTATGTACCTATCTATCTATGTATTCAATACTATCATATTAAAAAATCAAATTAATAAATTATAAAACATGTTAAATAAAAATGATGCATATATATAACTATATGTATTTTGTTATTTTAAAGTTATATATATATATATATATATATATGACCAACTTGATTGATATAAATAAGATTTTTGAAGTTATTTCTTAAAGAAAAATATCCTTAAATTATAAGACATTTCATTAAGGATATATTAGGGATACATAAATCTCTGTAAGAGTAATAAATGTAGGTTCAGTTATATAGATTCTTAGGTTAAAAGTAAACTTATATTAAAAATTATATTAGATGAAGATATATAAATGGTTAGATTTTACAAGGAAGATTAGAAAGGGGCATAAACAATATTATTAATAATTAGGATAGATGCATATTAATTCTATATCTACCAAGTGTCTATAGGGATCAAATCTCTTGAGGTACAAAACTTTCCCCAAGTTTTGGACTGAAAATAATGTTTTGCATATTGAGACAGTTGATCCCTCTCCATACTTGCTTTATCTCGAATCAAGATGGATTTTATTATGAATATGGTTATCCATATATTTATATAAATTAATGCGTTGAATTTTTTTATGAAATTAATGTAAAAACATTATAATTTATCTCAATTAATTATATTTATAAGATTAATATGAAATTTTATCCAAAATCTAAAAATACCATTAATACTACCAAAATATAATAATATTGATAATAGTAACACTTATAATATTAATAGCATTAATAAAAGATTGTAGCAATAAAAATATTAATAATAATAACATTAATATTATATAGTATTATAATGTTAATTGGTTTAATATAATATAATATTATAATATTAAATATTAACTAAATATGGCTAAATATAAATATTTCTTCTTTTATTTTTATTACTTTTTTGGTGTTTGTAGAAATCATTCTTTGTTTTCAAGGTACTGTAGAACTCTGGCAACCAAAAAATCTAGTCACAGTGAGGCATTGAAATCTAAGAAATCTATGATCACCTATATTCCTTTTTTGAGCAATTAATATAAGAATTTGACCATAAGAAATAATAATAATAATAATAATAATAATAATAATATTTTTTATTTTTATGAAGTTATGAACTTAGCTTGACATTAAATGAGGATTACATTAAAAAAAATCTTCAGAAACAAAACTTGTAATACTCTATAGTCATAATCTTTCAAAAATAAATAAAGTTGTATTACATTTCTATGCTTTTATCATCATTATATTTCATAAAATTTGACATCCTAAGGATATTTTAAATAAATTTAAATTTGATATTATATTTTATATCATATACTCCAGATGCGGATGGTAATTAAGGGTGATGGGACGCCAGTCCCTTGGCGACTCTCGATGGAGTTCGCGTGGGGTGGCCATATGGCCACCTGCAATTCCATTAACGGACATTTAATCCGCCAACATGCATGCCATTAACATTGTTTTCCCGGCTTCTATACCACTCCGCTCTGCTCGTCTAGTTTGCTATGGCGTTTGTGCATGATTGTTCGGCCTGCTCCTGTGCCGTTTGCAGCTCTCATCCTCCGCTGTGTGGTGGCTGCCCTCCTGCATGTGCTGAGCCGAGCGCCTGCACTTAAACTGGGCACCGCTGCATGCTTCTTTGCTGCCTTGAGATGCTGCCGGGCCACCACTTCTCCCAGAATGTTTTTTGCTGTTCGAATTCCCATTACTGCGCTCGGTCTGTCGATTCTTGTTGGTCGCCTTTGCATCCTTCTTGCCCTCCTTGTCTTCAGCCTTACCAGCCTGCCTCTGTAACCATGCCGCGGCTCCGCCACAGAATGAGGTGCCGACGTGGTGTTAGCAGGGGTCGTGCGACCCGCTCTCGGCCTTCTACCAACTCTGACTCCTCCTCTGAGGACGTCTCCTGGGGCCATTACCCGGAAAGTCACAGTCTGAGAGGTAGAGCCCGTCAAGCAGGGCATGAGCACTTTGCCCAGTCCCCCTCACCTCCCAATGTCGTGACTCCCCTGCCCATCGTTTCCCCTGCCTCTCGTGCCTCAACCAGTCTTCACCTTTGTTAATCCTCACAGAGAGCGGAATTCTGCTCCGAATGCTCCCTTGACAGGCCTGTCATCACCGCTTTCATTACTGTCACCCTCAGAGAAGATTTGGTTAACCCTATCCTCTCCCCTATCCCCTGCCCTCATCCCACTCCGGTTAAGGATGAAGCGTTGAACTCTGAGACACCAGTGGGGATTGTGCGTACCGACCAGAGCAAGGACCACATGCAGGTGGATGTCGTCAACAAGGATAGCGTGCCCACTGAAGAAAATGATGACAGAATGGACGAGTACTGGTGCAGAATTGTAGAGGAGCCTCCATCTCCAGCTCATGACCAGTGAACTTCGCAACCCTTGGCCCACATCGGTACTGTTGCTCAATCATCTTGGGAGATTTTTTGTTTTTCTGTATTACTCTTCAGCTGAAAGAGCTGAATGCTATTATCATATGTTTACTTATTCTTTGTTAAACTGTATGGACGATAGGCCGGTTTCCCTTGGAAGGGCGGCTAGACTTCTTCCTAAAGGGCTGGTTTCCTACTCAGGGCAGTCCAGAATTTTTGTTAATCATGGCTATCAATCCCAGCTTTCAGGCTTACACAACTGAAGCTGAGGCAGTTTTGTACCAGTATGTTATATAAATAGAATTAGCATTATTCAGAAAAAAAATATTTTATATCATATAATATTATAATAATATTTTTAATAAGTTAAAAATTAATATTTATTTATACCTTGATTTGGGTGGATCAACAAAATGATAGTGCATTTTGTTTTGCGGGAAGTTCCCACCACTATCAAGTTCCACCATGTAATCAATGTAAGGGTGTCATGGAGGATGGGAATTAAGGTTTAAGCTTGCAAGTTATAGAGTATTGGATTTTGGAGTGTTTGGTCACAATTTGATATGAGGTGGGGAATTTGAGATCTTATGAGATCTTTCCTGTGTAAAAAGATTCAAATTTCCAGGTTTGGCTAGACCAACATCCCAAATAGTATGATATCAATCCTTAACTATTGGAAAGGGTTGGCTAGACAATCATCCCAAATAGTCATACCTAAGTAATAAAGAGGAAACATTTAGCTATAACAAATTTCTCAAGTGGAGTTCCATGTCATATACCAATCTAGAAAGATATTATATAGAGAACTCAAGGTTGGAAAAGTAAGGAGTAATTTGGGAATCAAGTGTTTCCTTGGGAAGAAGAGTTCCAATATATTTTTATTAAATATTTGAATTTATGCAAATGTTATATACGAGTATGTATATCGAAAAAAATAAAAATAATAATTTGTAGCTAATATTAACTAATTTTAGAGGGGTGTTACATGTGGAATCCGAGAAAAAAAATACTAATATTGTGACTTTTGTGCTGGCCATGACTCTATCTAACAAAGTGAATGTTTTCTTTCGCATATAATACAGGAAAGTTTAAACAACTTTTTTTTTTTGACGAAAATACAAGGTGATACCCAAAATATATGAAGAAAAAACCTATGTGCAATTGGGTCAATAGGCACAAGTACCCACCATGAAATTATTGAATATGATGAAATATTTGTGGAGAGAGTTAGTGAATCTTCATGCCATACATGAAAAACTACTAAACGCTATTGTAGAACAAGAGTGACTCATTAAAATTAGTCAAACAAGACGAATCCCAAAGATTGTATAAACAATGAGGTAGGAAGAAAACTGAGATAAATCAATGTGGAATACCTTTCAAGAGATGGCTCGAAGTAAGAAAGAAAAATCTAAAGGGGAATAACATAGTTCATTAAAATTTAATTCTAAGCATGTAAAGAAGTAGAAAATGGAGTTACAAGGAAAATTAAAAATAAATCAAACTCCCAATATATGATGGGGAATATGAAGAAACAATGAAGGCATGCATACTCAATATAAACAAATATTTTAAAGTTTATAACTATTCTACTGAATTAAAAGCCAAATTAGATACTTACCAACTACATGGAAAATCTTCATGATGGTGGGAAGAAGTTAGAGCAATGCATAATTTATAAAATAAATATTTTAATTAGAAATAATTCCAACGAATCATTAAAAAAAAAAAATTAACAAAAAAATATTTTAATGATAAAACCATATATTTTCATGATTTGAATCTTGCCCAAATGTCACTAGATGAGATAATAACAAAATTTACAAATATTTTATGATATATAACATACATAAGGGAAGAAAAATATAAAGTACAATGCTTTATAAATTGCGTCCATCTCTCTTTTAAAGAATAAATCGAGTACGATAATCACAAAAACATGGATGAGGTTATTATAAAAGAAATAATTTGTTACTAGAAAGCTAATATAAGCGATGATAATTGAAATCATGGCCAAATAATAAGAAGGAAATATTTATCGAAGGTGGAAAAGGAGGAATACTTAGACAATTTAAGCAATCTCATAAGGGGAGTCAAAATTGGAGTTTCAATAAAAATAACAATCAATCCTAAATGACTCAAATGTAAACTTAAAGGATTTAATGGAAATGAAAAAGAGCCTTTAAAGTGTCGGGGAAGTTGAGAACCACACCTACTATTAAATTATCCTGAAAATATGATATCTATACAACACTTATTGAACACTCAAGAGGCTTCCATCATCAATGATGTGGCCAGGAATATTCTGTGTATTAATGCATTCTTGCAAGAGCTCCAAGCAGAGCATTGATCCCTCCCTAGGCCAACTTACTCTAGTGCATACTACTCTAGTCGACCCTAGCCAACTATATTATAGCCTAGTCTAGTTTAGCATAGCTTAGCCTAGTCAAGCATAATACACTATAGCCTATATTACTCAAGCATAACCCACTCTAGCTAAACATAACCTTTCTTAGCTTACTCTAGCTTAGCCTACTCTAGCATAGACCAACTCAACACAATGTAACCTACTCTAGCCTAGCGTAACCTATCCTAGAATTGCCTAGGAAAGCTTATTTTACCCTAGCCTAGCCTACTCTAACTTATCCTCGCCTACTCTCGGATAACCAACAAACCAACTATCTACATGTACCTTGAGAAATTCAAGATTTTTGAAGAAATTCCTAGCATACTGTAACCTAGCCTACTTTAGCCTAGCCAAATCTAGCCTAGAAAAATCTGGCCTAGCCTATTTTGGCCTGTTCTATCCACCTTCAACCTATCCTAGCCTATCCTAGCCTACTCTAGACTAGCATACTTTTTCCTAGACTAGCCTAGCTTAATCTAGAAAATCCTATCCTAGCCTTAAATTACTTAGCCTAACCTATCATACTCTTGCCCATCTTACTCTACTCCTACATAGCCAAGCCTAGCATATCCTACTTTCACCTAGCCTACTCTAGCCTAGATTAAATGACTTTGGCCTAGCAAGCCTACTCTACCTTAACTTAAGCTACACTAGCATATCTTATCGTATCTTATCCTAACCTATTCTAGCCTAACATAGCCTAGTTTTACATAACCTACAAAAGGCTAGCTTATTCTAACATATCCTAGCCTAGCTTAGCCTAAGATATTCTAGCCCAACCTCGCCTAGCCTAGCCTAGGTTAGCCTACTCTGGCCTAGCTTAATCTACTTTAGCCTACTCTAGCCTAACTTGGCCTACTATAACCTAGCCTACTCTACCATGGCCTATCCTATCGTAGCCTAAATTATGTATAATTATAAAAATAATTAGAAATATTTTTTTTAATATATATATATATGTGTGTGTGTGTGTGTGTGTGTGTGTGTGTATATATATATATATATTCTTAAATTATTATATAAAACATTATCATATTTAATGGTATTATATTTTGATAAATATAATAAAAGAATAAGAAGTAAATGGTAGCAAATATATGGAGGACCTAGTTAAATTTTGAAGAAGACTTCAATAAATATTATGCATTGTTTAGAAACTATATATTATAATTCTGAAATGTGAGTGGTGTATGATGGTCTCTACAAATAAATAAAGACCAAACATATAAAGACATGGTGAAACATTGTAAGGAATTGAAGATTTTTATTTTTCCATTGGTAAAATGATTTCCACCAAGAATCTAAATTTGACTAGATGAAACTTTTGTTTTACTCTAAAAATAAATCTAACTTCTAAGAATACCCCCACTACAACCATATTGTTCTATTTTAACATTTGATGTATGTAACCTCATGAATTGCAAATGATTCTTCCTACATTTCAAGAAAAAAATTGGTTTCCATTCCTATTACTTTGAATAGCCAAAAAAGGTCATATTTGAGGAACTTTTATACTATTACATCAAAAACTAGTTGTGAGAAAAAATTCATCATTATTTTAAATCTCTTTTTAAACTCCAACCAAATTGAGATTCAAAAATACTAATTAAAAGATTCATGGATTTGGTAGCCCAAATTGGATGCAACTCCCTTTTTTCATGTCTTAAGGACACATAAGTTGTTGGTGGATTGTTTTTCCAACCTAGGAGGACATATGAAGGAAAATTTGATAAATATAAACAGGGGAGGAACCTATCCCGATGCCACTCCCCCTCCCTTCAAATTAATGAGTAATTAGTGTGCCCCTATAATAATTGACAGGTGGATTTACGCCCATGGGAGGAAAAATAGGGACCTAAATCTACTAGAGCATAAGAATTTTGGACTATTTCACAAAAAAATTATTAAACTTTTGGATATGATTGTGATTTCATGTTGTTTAAAATCCGTTTTTAAATGCATAAATGAATTTAATACCCTAAATAATCATCGAGGCACTGAAATTGTATAGATTACACATCTCAAAATCACAATTCTAAAAAATATCTACTCCAATTGTGAAAAAATTAACCATAAAAAATTCCTAGAAAGGGGCGATAACATCTATTAGAATACACCCTTAAATTTTTAAGGCTATTCATTCTAATTTTAAAATTTCAAGATGATGACGGAGGACTTATTTAGGAATTGTATATGAGGAATCACAATTTACTTAGAGATGCTTTGGTATTTATTGTCCCTTTCCTTTCTCTTTACAGTTTTGACACTGTCACATTGGTTCATGTTTGGGTGATACTAGGCATCAAAGAGTGGCTTTAATTTGATCAAGAATGTAAGGTTGAACTTGTATTAGGAGTTTTCCATGGATAGATGTGGAAATCAACATTGTGTAGTGTATAGTGGGTAGAGATTATATAGCACATATAGGTGATAATATGACAAGGGTCTTGGATAACACTAATGGGAGGTAACCATAGTGACGCTTTATTGGAGTATCTAGCATTAAATGTGGGAGAACTACCTTTCATTTGAAGAACAAGAATATACAAGACACAAGGTAGAGATGGTGGCCCAAATTTGGTATTTGAGAATAATAAGTAAGGTCATGAAAACTCAGATGTGATCCTAGGAAGTGAAGTAGATGGAAAGGGAAGATTTGGTTAGCTTAATGGAATACAAGGTTGATAATATGTAGAATATTTTAAGAACAAAAATAGAGGGAAATTGACACATGGTCTGTCCTGAGGTCATCAAGAAAAATGACCAAATGTACCTAGTGCGGCAAAATAGATAACTATTATGCTTGAAATAGTATAAATTATTCATTTACGAATCTTAATTGTGAATCTGACAACAAATTGACCAAGTTCATCATGTCATTGTGTGAACCTAATCAGGTAATACAGTATAGCGTTGTTCTTCGACATCTTCATCTTTCAAAGATTTTTGTTGAGCGCAAGCTTCTTGTAGTCATTACTATACCATAAAAAATATGTAAATAATCTCCACATTGCATACGAAGTATCTTTCGTGTGGATATTTTATACATTGTGATCTCATACTCCCTCCAATATGATCCTACTCGCCTTGGATACACAGTTCTTCTATTCCACTAGATTCAGAGTATCAATCATTGTTGGTTTCTCGATATAATTATCAATGAATTCATTCAAACCATTATCTTACAACACTTCCTCCATGTGGTCCTTCAAAAAAATATAATTCTAGCTTCCCTCAAGGGCATACTCAAGTCTTACTCCATAGAAATACATACTGCTAGCTTTGAAGAATTGATACTACAAATTCGATCCTCTTGCAATAAAAGGTTCAAAAAATCTTCTCTACTGTGAATATTTCTCTACTACCATGTATAATTTATGCAAATATAGCTCTGATACCATCTATAAATTTAATATGTAGATATGAAATTTCTCATGAAATTTACAAAAACACAAAACTCAAAACGACTCTACTAATTTGCAACATTCAATTCACGTTTGAGAAGACAAATCATAAACATGTATAAATATTTATCACATACGAAGACATTTATCTAGGGGAAATCAAGTGCTCAAAACCCCTTCCTATATATACTACATTAATCATAGAATACAAAATAAATACAATACTTTCTCAAGCCTGAGCACAACGTACAACTGTATATTCTATCCCTCTACTTGACCGACTAACTCTTGCCAATAATTACCCAATTTTAAAGCACTCTAAGCTCTTATTCCTTGAATCATTCCTTGAGGAAATAGGCCCCTATTAATTAGGAAATTCCTTAATGAGAAATGTGTAAGGATTCACCACTTGTACACTTCATAATAGTCTACAACTGATAGTACACTTCCTTGGAATCTCCATCTCAACTAGGTAACTTGAAATATCTAATTTAGGGTCATTGATCAGTTATCTGGTTGATCACCGAGTGATTTAAGTTACACTTTCATAACTTGACCTTCCACTAGTTCCTCCAAAAGTTAGAACTAGTTTAACTCACCATAACTCAATTTAACTAACTTAAATTCCTACAACTAAAATTAACTCAACCTAGCCTCCCAAAATTTAGGAATCACTTAACACAATTGAAGTTCATTCCCCTAAATCTAATTAACTAAGATAACTGAGTGACAACAACCATGTTACCTCATTTATATCATTCAAGATGTTTGTTGATGTTGAATTTTAAATTTTCTCAATTTGACTAAGGCAAAATAAAATTAAGAATTTCTTGCTAATTACAAGTAGCATGTTCTCAGGGAGAGTTTATTGGTCAAGAAAAACAATAAATCAAAATTTTTCAAATCTTATATGTTGTATTATTTCAATTTTATAATTGGCTAACACAATTAGGTTAAATATTAATATGAGCATAAGTAGTCTATCATGTTAAGGCATGGGAAGAATTTGGATTTTGGAACAACCATCAGTATGCAATGGCTTAGTTGTACAACAATATAAATTAAACTTGGTTAATTGGTATAAAAAGGGAGAGCTCTTGGTATTTGAATCAACCATTGGTGCAATATTATATTTTACTTTTGGAGTAGGTTTAATTGTGGCTTGGCATAATAGTACAACTAATTTAATCAGTACCAAAGAGAAATACTTGTATTGTAAGGAGAAGAAAAAGTTTAAGGGGAGAAAAGTGTATTACAATGTACTATGAGATGGAAAATTTTCACGTTATGGTATCATTTGATTTAAGTGGTAGAAACAAGTATCTTCAACAAAAATTAATATGAGTAGCCTCTTATATCCATGTGTCATTGACGTTAAATGCGGAGAGTAAACGAGCATTTGAGGTGAACATTCAAGGTGCAATGTGTAGCGATGTATTGAGTATAGATAATGAACAAAGGGGTAGAGTGATCAATAATCGAATTTTAAATATAAAAGGGATAGAAAAATTTAAAAAGGGAAAAAAATGCAATGGCTTACACAGACATTTAAAATAGAGATAGAGATTTTACGTGGGAAATCCAAATTTGGGAAAAAAAAATCAGTATATAATATTAATTTACAATGTTACAATAAAATATTTACATTATGTGGCATTAATTAACCATATATCCATTAATACTATATAGTTATTTAATAATAATTACTTTACCATGGACTACAATGATTATCTACCATAAAACCAACAAGAGTGAAAATTGAAAATTGTGTTTTGAAAATCGTCAAAAATACCACCCAAATATTTTTTATGGGGACCACCCATTTCTAATTATGCATAAAAATCACATGTGTAGCTAATCATGCAAATAGTATAACACATACCCAACATTTTCATAATAATTTTATTCTAATTCCCAATACATTTAAGCTATGAGGCATTGAATCTTTTGATTTCTTTACGAGTGGGTTTATTACAAGTATTTTAGAAGTTTTAATAATTTATTTTTGCTACCATTACTAACAATGTTTTTTTTTAAATGTTTTTTATACATTTAGTTTTCCATGTGTGTTTCCCATGGTTCAACGTGGCTCTACAAGGGCACTATTAATTAGTGGAAGATGCCATGGTTTCTAAATTAAATATGGGTGGTTACAAACTCCTATAAAGAGTGTATGGAAGCACCTAAAATCTTGATGGTTAGTACCCATTTCTTAGTTAAATAAATCTTATTGACATTATATAAATTGTTGTTTCTTCCTATTGTACATTTATGAATTTTGGTAAGCCTCACCTTCAACTCTTTTTCTTGTGTCACCTTTCTAGTAAGAAAGAATACTTATCTCTATGAAAAATAAACTATAATAAAAGGGTATGTCTTCAAAACTTATGATAATAATGTAATCAAAATTAAAAGGGTATGTCTTCAAAACTTATGATAATTTCTATTTTCCTTCGGTATTACATTAGTTTTGTATAGGGAGAATTTCAAATACTTTTTTTTTAATCCCTTGCTCAAATGTTACCTTTAGAGTTACATGGGCAAAATCCTAAAATAGCATAAAAGCATCGATAAATGTGAAAATTAAATTCCAGCATATTTGCGAGCTTCTTGTTTATCTTCTTAATAAGAATATATGATATGATGCACAGAAAAGGAAATCCCTTATTAATATATGAAAAATTATATCCATATAATGAAGTTATCTAGAAACAAGTTCTCAACTTGAATGGTTATCTAGATGTCCAAATAATGCTTCTAGTTTGTCTTTAAAGTGCAAACTTCGAAGCTTGAATTGTATACGCAGATGTCTTTGCATCAACATGCTGGTATAAATGCTCAATTCTTTTGGTCATTTTACATGTACAAGGGTGCATATTTTTCAAATCTATACCTCCCTTTGTAGCATATCTTTTCCTTGACAGATATAATATGCCATAGGCTATCAAAAATAGACTTAGGACAATGTTCTACTCACCACTAGTTCACGGTTGGCATATTATGTAGAGTGAGCTACATTTTTTATAACCTCCTTGGTCATCTCTTTAATCTCACTTGCTTTTTCTTGAAGCTCTTTAATTGAATTTTGTAATTATGGATTGCTGAAAATACAAATATGAAGCTAAAAGTGACCAAGATTTTAAAATTCTATCCAAAACAATAGATAGTGAAATTGAAAATATTCAAATTTTGTGAAAAATTAATAAAATATAGTTAGCAATGATCCACAAAGCATAATTAATTGGTAGATGAAATAAGCTGAGATAATTTATGAGATTATTTTATTAATGTCTAATGAATGACCAAAAACATATCTCAATGAGAATAAAAGTACAACTAGTGTAATACATAGCAAAAACACAACAAGAGTGCAATAGTAGCTCCTATAGCCATGTTAACAATAGAAGGAAAATATCTAATAACTAGAAGGAAAGTTAGAAATGTCTGAAATAATAACTCAAAGAAAGAAATATGCAAATAAATAAAATGGATACGTGTATGAAAAATCTGATGAAGAACATATCAAGTGGTGCTCGAATTAACCCAATGGTCTAGGTCAACTGGTTGTTGCTAATATATTTGGGAATTTGACTAGAATTATAGAAATAAGTGTCTGAATTAAATCTAAATAGGTTAGCCGCAGTGATCTACATCAATAGATTTATTATGGACAACATCAACAAATGTGGACAAGCACTTCTTGAGTTTCCCTAGGTTGTTTTTCTTGAAAAGGAAATAAAATGGTGCTATAATTATAAATTAATGCTGAAAAATAGGGCACTAAAAAATTTGTTTTCTCAGATGAGTTTTCAAAATGCAAAATTCCCTTGCAAAGTCTCTTGACTCACATATTCTTCAAGACAACCCCTTATTGCAACAACCTGTACCTTACCATTTTGACTTGCAATTTGATTTCCTAGTATAAGCCTCTTAAGAACTAAAATAAAATGAAAATCTGAAAATCTTGAATGGAAATTTGAAAAAAAAAAGGGCCAACATTAGAACATACTTGCTTTTTTTTTGGACAATGAAACAAATCAATTTTAATTTAGAACTCTCTTTCAAGTCTTGGAGAGTGGGGTCAATCAATTTTAATTTAAAGCTCTCTTTTATGTCAAAAGAGAGGAGATGAGATGAAAGCCAATATATTCTTTGAAATGAGCACTATAAATAACTATAGAATCTCTCCTCAAATCATATAAAATTTATTTTAAATTTAAAAAAAATATAAAAATTTCAAATTCACTATAAATGTGAATAATTCACAAATTCATTATAAATTTAAGACTAATAAATAAAATTAAAACAAAGAATTGAAAAATAAAAAATAAATAAAAATATTGAATTAAAAAAAAACTAAAAAAGCATGTCAGCTTTCTATATACACTTCCTTTTTTTGAGACTATTGTGGAATCAATTTTAAAACTTTATTTTTTGGACGGTCGTGGAAACCACTTTTAAAACTTTGGAGACGGTGAACCAATTTTAAAAATTTCCTTCAGATCGAAAGTGAGAGGTGATAAGGTGAGGGAAATATATTCGTTGGAAAGAGAGCCAGTTTTTCAATCTGTGAAATGGTTGTGCAATAGACAAGGCTCTTCTATTATTGAAAGAAACACTATTAATATTTATGGAATCTTTCATAGAAAAATCTTGAATATAAAATATATATAAAAAAAAAAAAACATGCGAGTTTTCTAAATATAGTCAAGGATGGTGTCAATTTTAAAACTATAGTTTAGGTTGAAAGAAACAGTAGATGAGATGGAGGTCAATGTATCCGCGTGGCATAAATTTCACAAGCTAGTGTATCTGCTTGCATAAATTTCACATTTACTTCCTTTCTCTCATCTTTGGTTTGGTTGAGAATTTCAATATGTGTGTATGCATGAGTGTGCTTATGAATCTAAGTCTTTGGTTTGGTTGAACATTTCGGTATGTGTGTATGCATGAGTGTGTCTGTGAGTCTAATTCCGAAGTTTGTTTGTATGCATGAGTGTATCCCTATGAATTTGAGTGCTTGTCTGATGCATGAGTGTGTATGTGTCTGTGCATGAATCTTTCTGTGCCTGTGAATCTGAATGGGAAAATAATGCTTCCCAAACCTGAAAGGAAAGGCGGTCCAAATTGGGAAAGGTGGTTGAGCAACTAAACAATCACGACTCTGCATTAATGGTTGCTATGCTTATTTTAATTCATTTGTGCTATGTTTTTCATTTGCGGTAATATATTTTTAATTCATTTAAGCCATTTTAATGTTGGTCTTTCTATCTCAAATCTCATGGAGGGTATTCAAGAGGTTCGATGGAAAGCAACCACCAATTGAAGAGTTCATAAAGCATGATCAATGCTCAGGGATTCAATCACAGGTATAGGTACCCGAGTCCTTTCATTTCAGGATTTTTTTAGGTTAATTCATTTCTTGTCAAACCATAGAAAGAATAGGTATTTCTTTATTTTTATTTTTGTCAAAGAGTATTTACTTTTAATTGAGTGAAACCTAAATGTAAAACCAACCTTCTAATGAGTATTTTTGTTAATTCCTTCTTTCAACCCCGTAATGATGGAAACATAAATCTCAATCTAATGAGTATTTTCTTTTAATTAAATAAAACCGAAATGTCAAACCATCCCTACACTGAATAATTTCGTTTAATTAAAAGATTAATTACAGATAAATTTCCCCTAAATTTTTGCCTCAAAAGAAAACCTAGTCCTTTCTTTAATTTTCTTTAAGTCTTCAAACCACAAGAACATGAAATTTGATATGCATGTACACATGTTCAACATTTTCTCGAATCGTATAATTTCAATGTAATTAATCTATAATTTTGTTTGATTTAAATTAATTTTTTATTTATATAATTTGGTGACTTGAGACATGATAATCTTCTTTTGAATTTGAATTTTTACTTAAAATATATAATAAATTTAAAAATTATCACTTAAATTTAAATATTTATTTAAAAAATATATAATAAAATTAAATGAGAAATATAATTTAACAATTCAGTGTTATGGTCAGTGAATGGTTTCCTTATCGTAATTGAGTCATAGCAATATTTGCGGCAAATCAAACCCATAGCGGTTTTTGTAATCAAGGGTGACGGGTTAGCTATTTTGATACATAACAAATATTATAATGATTAATTAAGGATATAGAAAAACATTTCAAACCATAGCATCATCTATTTGTCAAATGATACTTCAATTTTGATTTAAGCTTATTATATATATTTTAAATAAAGATTCAAATTAAAATAATGTTTTATTTTAATTTCTGGTCTCACTTAAGTTCTTTTACTTATTAAAATTAGTGGTGTAACTTGTTACCTTATGTTGGCTCCCCGTGATTTGCAAGATTGGCAAGAACAAACTCTGCAAGGAACCACTTCACAACCACTTTGGAATCATAGGACCTAGCCTTCCTAGACTCAGAGAGGGATCTCTCTATGTAATTGATTATAGCTGATATGTCTTTATGCTCTTGTTTTATGATATTAGGCTAGTTATGAAGTTCTAAGGACTTGTTTCTTTTGGTTGATTGATTGATAGGTTGATAGATCAAATGGTGTGAATAATTGAAGGAATATTTTAGCTCAATAGATAGACCATGAGAAATATTAATCCATTGGGCTATGGAGTCATAAAAGGATTTAATTGTTCATTAACTCTCCAAGGGTTTTCATAGGGCAGGCTAAATATATAAAGTGGATCTCTTAGATTAGATGTGATATGAAATAACAATAAGTTGTGAAAACAGCAGAACTAAAAGTCAGTTAAAAATATTTTAACTCTACTTCAACAAGAAAATCCTCTTAGGTAAATGTTTAAGGCAAACCAAAGCACAGGGCATACCATAAAATTATTTGGCCATGCTTTAATAAGAAAACCTTAAAGATAACAACCAGTAATCCTAGAACTACTTTCAGACAAAGAAAACATTTAAGATAACGGTGAATGTAGCTAAAGAGAAAGCTAAACCTATGTTCTTTAACTAAACACTCTAGAGACCTTCAAAGCAACAGTTTGAGGCAGACCAAAGGACAGGGTATACCATAGACTTCTCTGGTTTAGGCTCTACTAAGTATACTTCAAAGAAAGGCCTTAAAAACAATATTCAAGCTACACCAAAGGACAGGGCTTACCATAGAATTCTTTGGCTTGACTCTATTAAATCATTTCCAAGACAACAAGCTAGGTGGAACCAAAGAGCAACTAATAATTCTCCAATAAGACCTTGCAGAAGGAAACATTGAGATAAAGAATGCAGACAAAAATAGGGTGTCAAGACAACATATCCTACTCTAAAATTTATGTTCTTTTATTAGAGAAATAATGGACAGAATGGAAAACAGAAGAAGGAAAACAATGACAAAGAAGGAAAACTTCTCCATTAACATAGCTCACGAATCTTGTGAACGTGCTTGTATTACTGATGTTTAAGTCAGTTACATTACTCCAGTACAATAGATCTCTGCAACTCAGAGATTTCTCAAATACAGCCTAACAGTACTCAACTAGATCAACCCCAAAAATCAGTCAACTAACCAACCAACCAACACTAAAAATGAATGATACATGCAATATTTATCTGCAAAATGAGGAGGTGATCCTAAGCTAGGGTTTCAGATGTTATTTATTACAGAGTTAATGCATTTTTTACCTTTGAGACCATGTAAGGCTCAAGGCAAAAGTATCTTAAAGTGACTCATTGTATCAATAACTTCTAACTTAACTGTTTGAGCTAACTTTTGGAAATATTTGACTTTAAGGACTTCTCAATAACTTTCTCAATAGTTGTTGGGTAGATGAGAAATATCTCTGACTGTTTGTCATAACTACTGATGTTTTATTGAAAGAAAACATGTTGTAGGTGGAAAAATTTGTTTATGAAAAATTAAATGCCTTGGGTTGAGTCATTTAGATATGTCTCTATGTAGATATGTCTTTGTTTAATCATCCAAACTCTGTTTTAGGATTTTTAAACTCGATTTTGCTTCACTCTCTGCTGTATATCTGCCTTTATTATTGTTTTGTGACTTAATCGTTTTGATTAATATTTTCAACCTCTGATTTAACCTTTAATCGACTAATCTAATCATTAACCCTTTAATCTTTACTGTCACTACCTTTAGACTATTTTTATTCCTATGCCCGCATCTCTGTTTGTGTTTACTGTGCTAGGAGGCATCTCCTGCTACTGGAGGGCTTTAATAACCACCAATAGTCATGAATTATTGATGATTATGTTTGATCTTACACCTTTGGTTCTTAAAATGAAATTAGTTCCTTTGGATTGTCACCCAGATCACTTTATTTAAACAATTTCAGATCCTTGAAATGCATTTCCGCATTTCCGCCATCAAACCTGCACAATAAAACAAACTGTAAGTTTAAAACCTGTGTGGGAAGCTTTTCTGCATTTTTTTGGGGTTTTTCGGGTTGTCGAAGCATTGTAGAGGCAGTGAATGGCGGATTGGGACTTTGTTCCAAAGCCATAGGGCTCCTAAGTATTCAAATCAGATGGCGGTATTGATTTATGGCGCGAAGAGGGAAGAGCAGTTTTCGCGAGTGAAGGGGCAGTTTTCGCACGGAGTGAGGGGTGGTAATGGTTTTGGGCAATCGGGTGTGATTCCATACAACGAGCGACGCGTGGCAGATGGGATACTACCTATTTCACGTGTTTTGGAAATGCTAACCCCGGTGCAAATAATGTTGCAATAAGGGTTGTGGATCGTTGGATCTCGAGGGATGAGATCAATGACGGTCAGGGTTTGGAGGGGATGGGCAAGTCAGAGGGAGTGGGGTCTAGATGGACAGATGGTAGGGTGTAAATGGGACACGGGTTTTAATAAAGAGCGGGGCCCAGGTTTAATAAAAATAAGCGGAAAACGCTTTATTTATCATGTAAAGGGGGAAGGTTATATGGGGGTTTTAGCAAAGGCGGGAGGGTTTAAAATTATTAAAGTGGTGGGCTTTAATATTTACAAAGGGGCAAGGTAAAAACATTAAAGGAGTCGGTTTTTTTATTAAAATAAACAGAGTTTAATTTAAATCAAAGGTCCCAAAAGGTCTAGAAATTATGTTTAAAACAATGTAAAAAGGAATTTTTACATTTTTTTAATGAAACAAGGGAAATTTAATGAAGTGAGGGGGTTAATGAGGTTTTTTTGAGATGAAAGTGGGTGTTAAGTAAGGGAAGATGAGGAAATGAAACTGGTGAAAGGCAAGAAGGGTGAAAATGAGATAAATAAGCCCAAAATGAATTCTTTAAGAGCAGTAGGGTGACTAGAAGGCAATCTGAGAGATAGTGAAAAAGGTTTTATGAAGATAATGAAGGCAGTGATATTTCTAAAGATAGTTGATAGGCAAGGAATGTTATCATTAGTTGCTTGTAGAAAATCCATAGTCACTTAGTGAATCTGTAGAATACAAGAGGATAAAACCTTAAAAATCAATACTACTAAATAATTTCTTTATTAATATTATTCATTTTATTTAATTTTTAATTATTTTAAAATTTAAATAATTAATATTTTATTAAATTATACACTTTATTTTATTATTAATATAAAAATAATACAATATGCAATGAAAAATGTTTCAACTTATATGATATAAAATTTCTTTTGTTGACATATATGCATCAAAATATAAAAAAAATATAAAATATATATTTATTTAAAAAAATTCTCCCTGAAACGCTTCGGACTAGGAGCTTTTGAAAATGGCGCTTTCGCTTTCGCTCCCGCTCTCGCTTTCACTCCCGCTTTCACTCCCGCTTCTGCTCCTGCTCCCACTCCCCCTCCCAAGTAACCATGGTATAGCCTGATGTCACCTACTGTAGTCAACCTAACATAACTTAGCCATGCATAGCAAAACCTATTCTAGCATAGCCTAGCCTTCCTACTCTAGCATTGCCTACCCCAGCATAACCTAACCTACTCTATCCTAGCCTACCCTATCCCACAGGGGCTTCACTCAATGAACCTATGACCTATCACGTATGATCGTGGCATATTAAACAATACCCTTAATTTGACTACATATTAGAAAATACCCTTAAAAATCACATTATTTAACCCCCTACCAATACTAACCCAATACACCTTACAAATTAAAAAAACCCGTACTTCCACTAGATATTGTATGTATCCATTTTTTTCATTAACATTTTTTACACCCCTTTATATTTTTTCATTAACTTTGAGCTCCATTTTTTATTTCTGCCAATATAAAAACCCTTTACCTCCTATATATACCAAATATATTATGCCATTTTTTCCTCAATATATATCCCCCAATATGAACTCACGTGATATGGTGTTGCTCCCCCAGTGAAGCCCCTATGCCCTAGCCTACTCTAGCCTAGCCTACTCTACTCTAGCCTAGCCTAACCGAGCCTATTTTAGCCTACTATCTTAGCTTAGCTTATACTAGCCTACTCTAGTCTACCCTAATCTAGCCTAGCCTGCTATAGCCTAGCGAAGCATAGTCTCATCTAGCCTACTCTATTCTAGCCTAACCTACTCTATCCTATCCTACTCTAGTCTAGCCTAGCTTACTTTATCCTAGCCTAGCCTAGCCTACTCTAGCCTACCATCCTAGCCTAGCTTATACTAGCCTACTCTTGTCTACCCTACTCTAGTTAAGCCTAGCCTAGCCTACTATAGGCTACTATAAGCTAGCCTACCTTAGCCTACTCTAGCCTAGCCTAGCCTAGACTACTATAACTTAGCTGACTCTACCCTAGCCTGGCCTAGCCTACCCTAGCTTAGTTGACCCTAGCCTACCCTAGCGTATCCTACTCTATTCTAGCCTAGCCTACTCTAGCCCAACCTAGCCTAGTGTATCTTATACTATCCTACTCTATTCTGACCTAGCCTAGCCTAACCTAAGTCATAGCCTAGCCCACTGTAGGCAACCCTAAGCTAGCCTACCTTAGCCTACTCTAGCCTGCCCTAGCCTACCTTAGCTTAGCTAACTCTAGCCTACACTAGCTTACCTCACTCTAACCTATCCTAGCTTACCCTAGCCTACCCTAGCTTAGCCTACTCTAGCCTACCCTAGCCTAGTTTAGCCTCCCGTCACCTACTCGAGCCTAGCTAGCATAGCGTAACCTAGCGTAGCCAAGCCTATTGTAGCATAGCCTATCTTATCCCACTCTAGCATTGCCTACCCTAGAGTAACCTAACCTACTCTAGCCTAGCCTGCTCTAGCCTCTCGTACTCTAGCGTAGCCTACTCCAGCCTATCGTACTCTAGAGTAGCCTTGACTAGCCTACTCTAGCTTAGCCTAACCTACCTTGACCTAACTTACTCTACCCTACCCTACTCTAGCCTAACCTACTCTTTCCTAACCTAGTCTTTCCTAGCCTACTCTAATGTACTAGCCTATCCTAGTGTAGCATATTCTACTAGCTTACCCTACCCTACCCTATTAACCTACTCTAGCCTAGCCTAGCCTAGCTCACCCTAGGCTATACTACCTTAGCCTAACCTACTCTAGTCTAGCCTAAAATATCTTAGCCTCTTCTAGCCTAATCTACTCTTGCCTTGCCTACTCTATCCTATCCTTGCCTAGCTTACTCTAGCTTCACCTAGCCTACTATAGCCTAGCCTATATTAGCCTAATCTATCCTAGCCTAGCCTAGCCTAGCTTACTCTGGCTTAACCTACTCTAGCCTAGCCTTCCCTACCCTATCATACTCTGCTTAGCCTTCCTTAGCCTTTCCCAACCTACTATAACTGAGTCTACCCTAGCATAGCATAATCTAGCCTACCCTACCCTAGCTGATCTGGATTTATGCAGGAACGTAATAAAATACAGAAGTAGACATAAACAAAGAGATGCAGCGAAAAAAATACTTCATTTTATTTAAATCAAATGATTGAAATATGCTTACAGACATAATGGAAATAAAAATAGCTAGGGTGTTGGTAGCATATCTTTGAGAAGAGATGTGGCGGCTACAGACCTCTGAACTATGTCACAATGAGGCTCAAGGGCCTATTTATTATTGAGAAACAATGAAAAACTCCAAACGTCTGAAAACCTAACCCTAGGAGATGAAGCGCCAAAACTATGGGCCCTATTTGGGTAAATTGGTGTTTCAACTTCCCAGGGACGTAACTTTGGCCTATGATCTCTATTTGACACGCTCAATAGCTTGTTAAAAAGATCTATCTAAGGAGTACAATTTTTGGTGCAAGAATGATAATGCATGTCACTCTTGATTTTCCCAAAAAACGTCGTTTATGGCCTCAAAACGGCTCCAGAAGTTCAGGACCCGAAAAACTGCCAAAAATAGTAAGTTGTGTCGAAACTGAAAAACTGAAAGAGACAGTGATGGGGTCCCAAGTGGAATATGTGGGTGACCACTAATATCCACCTGGATCATTAAGGCCCAAAAATGGCTCTGGGAGTGTAGGAATCGAAAACCTGCTAAAAAAAGTAAGCTGTGATGAAAGTGAAAAGCTGCAAGAATTGAGGGTGCAGGTTCAAATGGAATAGGTGGGTGGCCACCGATATCCACCTGGATCATTTCCCCCTCCTTAGGAAGCAATGGTCTCCATTGCATTGAGATCCTCCATGAGATGAGGGGGCATTAGATTTGTCGGAGATGTCATGGACCTGCAGGCGGACATGCTGGATGCATTTAGGAAATTTTGTTTCTTTATCAACCTTAGAAAGTACATGTGTGGATTCTGTATGTGTATTTTCTGGAGGTATGGCAACATCAGGCGACGGTGCGTTGGGGTTCAGATCAATGGAGTGCTTGTCTTGACAGTGTAGAGGAATCTTTGTGAGTGAGGAGAAAATTTCCTCGTATTCCTCCATGACTTTATCCATTTGCTGCAACCATGTTTCAAGGTTGTGGCCACAATTTTCTTCTTTCCCAGTGAGCGAGTTGTAAGGAAAATAAATTTCCTTGTTTGGGAAACAATCTTACTGCATTTTTTTGGAGTAGTCAAAGAGATGACAGGAGGTGGTACTACCTCTGGTGTCTTGTACAAGTTATTTCCCAAAGTAATAAAAACAACACGAGGCCTAGACTCATACACAACATGTCGCCTCCACAAGTATGGTTGGCCCAATAATACATCAGCTACATCAAGAGGAGCAACATCACACAATACCTCATCCGTGAATTGCTTAATACTATATAGAAGGTGGCACTGTTGGCAGATGCGAATATCTCTCCCTAGGTGAAGCCACCCGATGGTATATGGATGCGAGTGTGCTATGGTCAGTTGGTCGAGCCGCTTCACGATCTTTGCTGAAATGAGGTTCTTTTGGCTTCCGCTATCGACAAGGAATAACAGTGGAGAACTCTTCACCCACATCTGCAAATGGAAGAGGAGCTCCCCCTCCTCTGGATCCTCGGGATCCTCCCTCTGGATCTTGGTGGTGGAAACAATTGCATTGGGATCCACATCAATGATCTGCTTCCCTTTGTCATTTCCTTTGTCTGGTTCTCACTCAGGATCATAAAATGCATCTGATTCGGGTGCCTTTAGTTCGGCCACCAATGACTGTTTGGCCCGACACTTGTTTGTGCTGTGAGTGGGGCTGTTATGAAATTCACACCACTTCCCCATTTCCTTCTTTGGACTTGTGGTGTTGTTATGAGTCGTACTGCATTTGCCTTGCCCCTTATTCTTTGGTTCGAGGGCACCTTTCCCTAGATTTGGATTTGTAGATCCAAAGTCTCGCTTCTTCTGCTTAAATTTCTGCTTGATCTTGGCGGCATAGCGATATGTCGAGCCAAGCGATGTAATTTTGAGGAACTCCATTTCCTCCTGAATATGTTTGTGTAGACAGTCGCGGTACTTGAGCACCAAATTTCTCTTTGAATCTTTAATACCCAATTTTATGCGCAGGGTATGGAACACATTCGTTAGTTTGTGCACATCTTGATCCCTTTGTTTTCACAGCGTGGTCCATTGGATGTATTTGTCCTCATAGCTCCCCACAGGGTAATATTGTTCCTTGATGCCGTCTTGGAACGAATTCCATGTGGGTGTGGCCGAGAGAAGACAGGGTTGCCCTTCCTCCTCTTGCTCACAGTAGGTTTCCCACCAGTATTTGACATGGGGGGCGACTTTGAGGAGTGCAAAAATAATATTTTCTCGGTCGGAGAAATCAAGGACCGAGAAATACCCTTCCAGCAAATTTAACCATCTATCTATGGCATCTGCATCTATCTGGCCTTCAAATATAGGAGTGTCAAATTTTACCTATACCTTGAAGGGAGTGGCGCCTCCAGAGTGGTTCTTGGATGCAGATTCGTCTTAGGTGGGCAGTCGTTGAAGGATCTGAGCAAAGTTATCCATCGTCACGTTCCTTTGTTTCTCAAGGGCCTCCTCGAGTAATATTTTGATAGGCTCTCCTTCTCCCTTGTCTTTATTTTCTTCCGCCATGGGAGGTCATCGGGGTTTGCAAGGTTGATCTTGCAAGGGTTCAATCAGATAGAGCCCTAACTCCTTATACCCTGACCGCGTTGGGGACATGCAATGAAAAATAAAGAAAGAGTATACCGCTATGATACCACTGATCCAGATTTATGCAGGAATACAATAAAATACAGAAGTAGACATAAACAAAGAGATGTAGCGGAAACAATACTTCATTTTATTTAAATCAAATTACTGAAATATGCTTACAGACATAATGGAAATAAAAATAGCTAGGGTGCTGGTATCATATCTTTGAGAAGAGATGTGGCGGCTATAGACCTCTGAACTGTGTTACAATGAGGCTCAAGGGCCTAATTATTATTGAGAAACAATGGAAAACTCCAAACGTCCAAAAACCTAACCCTAGGAGATGAAGTGCCAAAACTATGGGCCCCGTTTGGGTAAATTGCTGTTTGAACTTCCAGGGGACGTAATTTTGGCATATGATCTCCATTTGACACGCTCAATAGCTTGTTAGAAATATCTATTTTCCCAAAAAACGTCGTTTAGGGCCTCAAAACGGCTCTGAAAGTTCAGGACTCGAAAAACTACCAAAAATAGTAATTTGTGCCGAAACTGAAAAAGTGAAAGAGACAATGATGGGGCCCGAAGTGGAATAGGTGGGTGGCCACTAATATTCACCTGGTTCATTAAGGCCCCAAAATGGCTCCGGGAGTGTAAGACCCAAAAACCTGCTAAAAAAAGTATGTTGTGCTGAAAGTGAAACGCTGCAAGAATTGAGGGTGCAGGTTCAATTTGAATAGGTGGGTGGCCACTGATATCCACCTGGATCACTAGCCTTGGGCACTCTAGCCTAGCTTACCCTAGCTTAGCCTAGCCTACTCCAGCCTTTGCTAGCCTAGCTTATTTTAGCCCAACCCAACCTTGCCTAGCCTAGTCTACTCTAGCCTAGCCTACTCTAGACTAGTCTACACTAGCATAGCCTAGTCTAATATAACCTAATCTAGCCTACTCTAGCCTTGTCCACTCTAGACTACCTTATTATACACTCTAATATTTCCTAGCCTAACCCAACCAATTATTTCATCCTAACCTACTCTCTTGTCACCAAACCTATATTAACCTACCTTAACCTAGCATAATATATCCATAGCCTAACCCTAGATTACTATATTCTAATCTAACATAACCTACCATACCCTATCCTAGCCTATAATAACCTACCATATCCAAGCCTACTCTAAACTATCATATTATATCTTAGCTTAGCCTACATTAACCTACTCTAGCCTAGCCTACCTCATTTAGCCTAGACCTAGCCTAGCCTAGGATACTCTAGTCTACTCTAACGCACTCTAGCTTTAACTATGTCTATACAAATTTATAAAAAAAGTATATACATATTGTAGTTGAGACATGTAATAAAACAAATATTGATATTTCTCATTTAAATTTATTATATATATTTTAAATAAATATTTAAATTTAGGTGATAATTTTTAAATTTATTATATATTTTAAATAAAAATTCAAATTCAAAAGAAGATTCTCATGTCTCAAGTCACACCAAATTATATAAATGAAAACTAATTTAAATCAAATAAAACTATAGATTAATTACATTGAAATTATATGATTCGAGAAAGGAAAATGAAACGCATTGGAATGCTGAACATGTGTACATGCATATTAAATTTCATGTTCTTGTGGTTTGAAGACTTAAGGAAAATTGAAGAAAGGTCTAGGTTTTTTTAGGCAAATTTTAGGGGAAATGTATCTCTAATTAAATCTCTCAATTAAAAGACATTATTGATTAAAACAATTTATTCATTCCAGAGATGGTTTGACATTTTGGTTTCACTCAATTAAAAGAAAATACTCATTAGATTGATATTTTTGTTTCCATCATTACGGGGTTGAAAGAAAGAATTAACAAAAATACTCATTACAAGGCTAGTTTTACATTTAGTTTTCACTCAATTAAAAATAAATACTCATTAACAGAAATAAAAAGAAAAATAAAGAAAATACTCGTTGACTAGGAAGGAATTAACCTAAAGAAATCTGAAATGAAAAGATTGGGGTACATGTACCTGTGATTGAATCCCTAAGCATTGATCAGGCTTTACGAACTCTCAATTGGTGGTTGCTTTCCATCGAACCTCTTGAATACGCTGCATGAGATGTGCATGAGATTTGAGATAGAGAGATCAACATTAAAATGGCTGAAATGAATTAAAAATATATTACCGCAAATGAAAAACATAGTACAAATGAATTAAAATAAGAATAGAAACCATTAATTAAGAGCGTCGTGATTGTTCAGTTGCTTGACCGCTTTTTGAATCTCGACCGCCTTTCCTTTCAGATTTGGGAAGTAATATTCACCCCACTCAGATTCAGAGGCACAAAAAGATTCATGCACAGGCAAAAACACACTCATGCATCATACACACACACTCATGCATCATACACGCACAAACATACTAGTGCATCAGACTGGCACTCAGATTCATAGGCACACTCATGCATACAAACAGACTTGGAGTTAGACTCACAGGCACACTCATGCATACACACATACTGAAATTTTCAACCAAACCAAACCAAACCAAACCTAGATGAGTCTGAGGAAGTAAATGTGAAATTTATGCCACATGGATACATTGGCCTCCATCTCATCTACTCTTTCTTTCAACCTGAACGATAGTTTTAAATTGACACCCTCCTTGATTATATTTAGAAAACTGACATAATATTTATTTATTTATTTTTTAATTTAGATTCAATTTATTTATTTATTTATTTATATTTATTTATATTTATTTTTTTAATGAAAGATTCCATAGATATTAATAGTGTTTCTTTCAACAATAGATGGGCCGTGTTTGTTGCACAACCATTTCACAAATTGACAAATCCACTCTCTTTCAAATGGATATATTTCCCTCCATCTCATTGTAATATTCCAAAATTTGCAAGCAGCAAATTGGAATATTAATTTTTTCTTATTCCATCTAGGAGGTGAATAAAATGGGTAAAAGGCCCATGAGTAGGAATAAGATCCTTCATAGTGTAAAAGGGATCAATCGACCAACTTAATTTTGCACCTTCCAGTGTGAAAAGGGGCAATTGCATGAGGACAAGGTCAAGTTTGACCAAGTCAACAACGCTGCCTAAGAGGTGTGGCTTCCTTGGGAAGACAACGCAGTTTGAGAGGGAGGAATATTCTTTGTGGAAGAAACCCTAATGTGTGGGGTCCAGGGAAAAGAGACATTCACTTGCATAAAAGGAGGAAGAGGCAACCATAGTGAGATATCTTTGGAGTATTTGATTATTTGTCTGTTTAGACTATTTGTAGTCTCCAACTGTTCATCTGAGTTGCAGTGCTGTTTAGCACGAGGGATTTAGGAATTATTCTCCTTCTTGAGAGTCCTCTTGAAGGATTTCACTTGATCTTCTCCACATCTAGGCTCAAGGCCAAAGCCACTCCTTCAGTCACTGCGTTATTTCTGCTGAAGTATAACGTAGTGTTGCAGGGTGTTGCAGTGGAGGGTTCCACAACACCATTCCTTGGCTCATCTTTTAGAGGAGGGAGCTCCTGTTCCTCGAGAAGGTTAGTGAGGGAGGTTTAAGAGCTGATTGCACATCTTTGGCACCAGTCCAAGCATCTCCTATCTCCTACAGCGTAGTCCAACTCCTTGACTGCGTTATTTCTGAGCATATTTGCAGTAGGGGTTTGCACCACTATCTCGAAGGGTGAGATCTTCAGTGCTAGAATCAGTCTTGCACTTGAAATATCCGATTGGAGGAGGTTTATTTCAGATTGAGCATCATCTTCAGCCATCTCCGTGTATTTCCAGTTTTGAGTTTCAGCTGCTACACTGCGACTCCGGCATTTCTGCATATTTGCCATTTGTACATGTATTGTAGCCAATCCTTCCAAGGATTGTTGTATCATTGTTATATTAGTGTTTTCAGGGGTTGAGAGCTTTCTCCCCCTCATTTCTTGAACTGATATTGATATATCATTGTATTACCATTTTGTATGTTGCAGTCTCTCATATAAACTTCGTAGTTATAGCTTGGGTATTCTTATGTAGCAGTGTTTGGTCATATTTCATGTACATGTCTTTTTGAGGCTTCCATTGCCAAGCTTGAGTGATTGATTCCTCAAAGCATTGTACTCCTTTGCTACTATATTATACAATTGTTGGCTATTGACATCTTAATTTGTGCTGGATCATTAAAATAACGCTGATACTCTCTTGTATGTTCATACATTGGTTGCAGTCCCTCACCAGGCACTTTTCCGAGGACAATTAAGTGTGGGAGATCTGTTTAACCCACCTAGACGGATTTATTTGTAGCCTCCTCTTGGATTCAGAAATTAGACACATTGTTCTAAGGGATCCAGGTCTCGGTTTCAATTCTTGTAGCATCCATTACTGGAAAATACGTTTTCCAGTCATGCCTTGCTAGCTATTCCAGATTTGGGATATTACACTCATCTCCTCTCACTTTCGATCTCAAGGAAAGTTTTAAAATTCGTTGACCATCTCCAAAGTTTTAAAATTGGTTTCCACCATTGTCCCAAAAAAAAAAGTTTAAAGTTGCTTCCCACAACCATCTCAAAAAATGAAAGTGTATATAGAACGCTGACATGCTTGCTTCTTACTTCTTTATTTTTGACTCAATATATTTTTTTTCCTCAATTCTTGGTTTTATTATTATTTACCAGCCTTAGATTTATAGTGAATTTGTGAATTCTTGAATTTTATTTTTTCACATCCTTTGAAAATTTACAATAAATTTTATATGATTTGAGGAGAGATTCTATAGATATCTATAGTGCTCCTTTCTAAGAATACATTGGCCTCCCATTAGATAAATCTTAGTGTTACTCATTAGTACAAATATCATGACAAAATGTGTAGCCATGGTGACCAGGCTTGTGTGTATTTAGGATTTTGAAGGAATCAACTCTCTTCCCATTAGATATGATACCCATTACTAAAAACATCATGACAAAATGTGTAGTTATAATGTGGTTCTCATATTCTCTTTTCAGGTACAATTTTTTTCCTAGAACACATAAATCAAATTATCATTAAGAGGCTTATACTAGGAAATCAAATTGTAAGTCAAAATGGTAAGGTACAAGTTGTTGTAATAAGGATTTTTCTTGAAGAATATTTGATTCAATAAACATTTCAAGGGAATTGTGCATTTTGAAAACTCACATGAGCAAACAAATTTTTAGTGCCCTCTTTTTCAACATTAATTTCTAATTTTAGCACCACTTTTTTTTCCTTTTCAAGAAAAACAGTCTAGGGAAACTCAAGAAGTGCTTTTCCACATTTGTTGACGCCATCCATAATAAATCTATTGGAGTATATCATTGCGGCTAACCTATGTAGATTTAAGTCGGACACTTGTTGCCATAATTCTAGTCAAATGCCCAAATACATTAGAAACAACTAGTTGACCTATACCATTGGGCTAATTCGAGCACCACTTGATATGTTCTTCATGAGATTTTGCTTAAACGTATCCATTTTATTTATTTGCATATTTATTTCTTTGAGTTATTATTTTATACCTTTCTAACTTTCCTTCTAGTTATTAGATATTTTCCTTCTATTGTTAACATGGCTATAGGAGCTACTATTGCACTCTTGTTATGTTTTTGCTATGAATTACACTAGTTGTACTTTTATTCCCATTGACATATTTTTTTGGTCATTCATTAGACATTAATAAAATAATATCATAAATTATATGAGCTTATTGCATCTACCAATTAATTATGCTTTGTAGATCATTGCTAACTATATTTTATTGGTTTTTGCTGAAAATGGGAAGATTCTCAATTTCACTATCTATTGTTTTGGATAGAATTTTAAAATCTTGGTCACTTTCAGCTTCGTGCTTGTATTTTGAGTAGACCATAATTACACAAGTCATTTAAATAGCTTCAAGGAAAAGCAAGTGAGATTAAAGAGATGACCAAGGAGCTTATAAAAAATGCGGCTCACTCTACATACTATGCCAGTTGTGAACTAGTGGTGAGTAGAACGTTGTCCTAAGTTTACTTTTGATAGCCTATGGCATATTATATCAGTCGAGGAATAGAGATGCTACAAAGGGAGGTATAGATTTGAAATAGATGGCACCCTTGTACATGTAAAATGACCAAAAGAATAGAGCACTTATACAAGCATGTTGATGCGAAGAGATTTGTGTATACAAGTCAAGCTTCAATGGTTTCACTTTAAAGACAAACTAGACGCATTATTTTGGACATCTAGATAAGCATTCAAGTTGAGAACTTGTTTCTAGATAACTTCATTATATGGATATAATTTTTCATATATTAAGAAGGTATTTCCTTTTCTGTGCATCTTATCATATATTTTTACTAAGAAGACAAACAAGAAGCTCACAAATATGCTGTAATTTAATTTTCACATTTATCGATGTTTTTATGCTATTTTAGGATTTTGCCCTTGTAACTCTAAAGGAAACATTTGAGCAAGGGATTAAAAAAAATTATTTGAATTTTTCCCTATACAAAACTAATGTAATACCGAAGGAAAATACAAACGATCATAAGTGTTGAAGCCATACCCTTTTAATTTTGATTACATTATCTAACTAGGATTGAATATTTTATTTTTCATAAGAAAAGTATTCTTTGTTACTAGAAAGGTGACACAAGAAAAATGGTTGAAGATGAGGCTTACCAAATTTCAGACATGTACAATAGGAAGAAACAACAAGTTATATAATGTGAATAAGATTTATTTAACTAAGTGATGGGTAATAACCATCAAGATTTTAGGTGCTTACATACACTCTTTATAGGAGTCTGTGACCACCCATATTTACTTTAGCAACCATGACATCTTCCACTAATTAATAGTGCCCTTGTAGAGGCACGTTGAACCATGGGAAACACACATGGAGAAATAAATGTATAAAAGGCATAAAAAAAACATTGTTAGTAATGGTAACAAAAATAAATTATTAAAACTTCTAAAATACTAGTAATAGACCCACTCATAAAGAAATCAAAAGATTCAATGCCCCATAGTTGAAATGTATTGGGAATTAGAATGAAATTATTATGAAAATGTTGGGTATGTGTTATATTATTTGCATAATTAGCTACAAATGTGACTTTTATGCATAATGAAAAATGGGGGGTCCCCATAAAAAATATTTGGGTCGTTTTTTTTTTACGATTCCTAAAACACAATTTTCACTCTTGTTGGTTTTATGGCACATAATTATTGTAGTCCATGATAAAGTAATTATAATTAAATAACTATATAGTATTAATGGATATATGGTTAATGAATGCCACATATTGTAAATATGATATTGTAACATTGTAAATTAATATTATATACTGAAAAATATTTTCATTTTTCCAAATTTGGATTTCCCAGGTACAATGTCTATTTTAAATTTATGTGTAAGCCATTGCATTCACCCCGCCGCCCCCCCCCCCCCCTCCCCCTTTTTTTCTTTTTCTCTCCCTTTGCTGTTTAAAATTCGATTGTTGATCACTCTACCCCTTTGTTCATTATTTATACTCATTACATTGGAACACATTGCACTTCGAATGTTTGTTTACTCTCTACATTTGACATCAATGGCATAGGGATATAAGAGGCTACTCATATTAATTTTTGTTGAAGATACTTGTTTCTACCACTTAAATCAAATGATACCATAACGTGCAAATTTTTCATCTCATAGTATTTCCTTACGATACAAGTATTTCTCTTTGGTACTGATTAAATTAGTTGTACTATTATGCCAAGACACAATTAAACCTACTCCAAAAGTAAAATATAATATTGCACCAATGTTTGATCCAAATACCAAGAGCTCTCCCTATCTATACCAATTTAATTTCTATTGTTGTACAATTGAGCCATTTCATACTAATGGTTGTTCCAAAATCCAAATTATTCCCATGCCTTAACATGATAGACTACTTATGCTCATACTAATATTTAACCTAATTGTGTTAGCCAATTATAAAATTTAAATAATACAACATATAAGATTTGAAAACTTTTCATTTATTGTGTTCCTTGAGCAATCAACTCCCCATGAGCACATGCTACTTGTAATTAGCAAGAAATTCCTAGTTTTATTTTGCCTTAGTCAAACTGAGAAAATTTAAAATTCCACATCAACAGACATCTTGAATGATATAAATGAGGTCACATGGTTGTTGTCACTCAGTTATCTTAGTTCATTAGATGGAGGGGAATGGAATTCAATTGTGTTAAGTGATTCCTAAATTTTTGGAGGTTAGGTTGAGTTAATTTCGGTTGTAAGAATTTAATTTATTTAAATTTAGTTATGGTGAGTTAAACTAGCTCTAACTTTTGGAGGAACTAGTGGAAGGTCAAGTTGTGGAAGTGTAACTTAAAATCACTCGGTGATCAACCAGATAACTGATCAATCACCCTAAATTAGATAATTCGAGTTACCTAGTTGAGATGGAGATTCCAAGGTAGTGTACTATCAGTTGTAGACTATTATGAAGTGTACAAGTGATGAATGCAGTCAGAGGATGACCATAGATGGATTACACATTTCTCATTAAGGAATTTCCTAATTAATGGGGGCCTAATTCCTCAAGGAATGATTCAAGGAATAAGAGATTAGAGTTCTTGAAAATTGGCTAAGTATGGCAAGAGTCAGTCATTCAAGTAGAGGGATAGAATATACAGTTGTAGGTTGTGCTCACGCTTGAGAAAGTATTATAATTATTATGTATTCTATGATTAATGAAATATATATAGGAAGGGGTTTTGAGAACTTTATTTCCCCCAGATAAATATATTTTTATGTGTGATAAATATTTATACATGTCTATGATTTGTCTTCTCAAACGTGAATTGAATGTTGTAGATTAGTAGAGTCGTTTTGAGTTTTGTGTTTTTGTAAATTTAATGAGCAGTTTCAGATCTACATATTAAATTTCTAAATTGTATCAGAGCTATATTTGTATATTATACACGGTATTAGAGAAATATTCACAACAGAGAAGATATTTCGATCTTGTTATTGCAAGAGGATCGAATTTGCAGGATCAATTATTCAAAGCTATCAACTTGTATTTATATGGACTAAGAATCGAGTATGCCCTTGAGGGAAGCTCGAATTATTTTTTGTTGAAGGACCACATGGAGGAAGTGATGTAATGTAATGGTTTGAAGGAATTCATTGATAATGATATCTAGAAACCAACAACGACTGATATTCTGAATCTAGCGGAATAGAAGAAGTGTGTATCAAAGGCGAGGAGGACCATATTGGAGGGAGTATGAGATCATATTGTATAAAATATCCACAGGAAAATTACTTCGTATGCAATGTGGAGAGGATTGAAATATTTGTTCTGAAATATTAATGACCACAAGAAGCTTGCGCTCAAGGAAAAGATTTGAAATATGAAGATGTCGAAGAACAACACTATACTGTATTACCTTATCAGGTTCACACAATGTCATGATGAACTTGGTCAAGTTGGTGCTGGGTTCATCCCTCTTAGCCCCCTCTTGGATCCTATGCAAACCCACATTGGAGAATATATATATTTCATTAATAAGATTGGTCAATTAAGATTCCTAAATGAATAATTTATATTATTTCAACCATAATAGTTATCTATTTTTCTACACTAGGTACATTGGTCATTTTTCTTGAGGACAGACCAAGTGTCGATTTCCCTCCATTTTTGTGCTTAAAATATTCTACATATTATCAACCTTGTATTCCATTAAGCTAACCAAAGATTCCCTTTCCATCTAATTCACTTCCTAGGACCACATCTGAGTTTTCATGACCTTACCTATCTTTCTCAAATACCAAATTTTGACCACCATCTCTACCTTGTGTCTTGTATATTCTTGTTCTTGAAATTGTAGGTTGTTCTCCCACATTTCATGATAGATACTCTAATAAAGGGTCACTATGGTTACCTACCATTAGTGTTATGCAAGACTCTTGTCATATTATCACCTATATGTGCTATATAGTCTCTACCCACTTATACACTACACAATGTTGATTTCCACATCTATCCTAATACAAGTTTAACCATGCATTCTTGATTAGATTAAAGCCACTCTTTGATGCCTAGCATCACCCAAACATGAACCAATGTGAGAGTGTGAAAACTTTAAAGAGAAAGGAAAGGGACAATAAATACCAAAGCATCTCTAAGTAAATTTTGATTCCTCATATCCAATTCCTAAATAAGTCCTCCATCATCATCTTGACATTTGAAAATTAGAATGAATAGCCTAAAAAATTGAAGGGTGTATTCTAATAGATTTTTTCTCCCCTTTCTAGGATTTTTTTATGGTTAATTTTTTCATAAATGGAGTAGATATATTTTAGAATTGTGATTTTGAGTTTGTAATATATACAATTTAAGTGCCCCATCGATTATTGAGGGTATTAAATTCATACCAAAAACTTTAATATTTTTTTTTTGTGAAATAGGCCAAAATTCTTATTCTATGGTAGATTTAGGTGCCTATTTTTCCTCCCATGGGCATAAATCCACTTGGAAATTATTGTAGGGGCACACTAATTAATCATTAATCTGAAGGGAGGGGGAGTGGCATCGGGATAGGTTCCTCCCCTATTTATATTTATCAAATTTTCCTTCATATGTTCTCCTAGGTTGGAGAAACAATCCACCAACAACTTATGTGTCCTTAAGACATCAAAAAGGGGAGTTGCATCCAATTTGGGCTACCCAATACATTAATATTTTAATTAGTATTTTTGAATTCCAATTTGGGTGGAGTTTAAAAAGAGATATCAAACAATGATGAACGTTTTCTCACAACTAGCTTTTGATGTACTAGTATAAAATTTCCTCAAATATGACCTTTTTTGGCTATTCAAAGTAATAGAAAGGGAACCCAATTTTTTTCTTGAAATGTAGGAAGGAACATTTGTAATTCATGGGATTACATACATCAAATGTTACAATAGAACAATTTGGTTGTAGTGGGGGTATTCTTAGAAGCTAGATTCATTTTTAGAGTAAAAACAATAGTTTCATCCAATCAAATTTAGATTCTTGGTGGAAATCATTTTACCAATGGAAAAATAAAAATATTCAATTCCTTACAATGTTTCACCATGTCTTTATATGTTTGATCTTTATTTCTATTGTAGATACCATCATATACCACTCACATTTCAGAATTATTATATATAATGGTTTCTCACCAATGCATAATATTTATTGAAGTCTTCTTCGAAATTTAACTAGGTCCTCCATGCATTTGCTACCATTTACTTCTTATTATTTTATTATATGTATCAAAATAAATTTAATTCTTCCATTTATATTCTATTTAATTATAAATATATTTTAAATAGTGTTTAATATGTTTTCATATTTCATTCATAAAAATTATTATTCACTCTAATAAAAATAGTTAATTATTTGGACAACAAACATTAATTATAAAAATCATATTTACTATAAGAATGACAAATTCAAATTAAAAATCTTTTTAAAGGACACAAAAACACCATGCTTGCTCATTAAATGTTTTATACCTTATATTTATCTTTAACCATTAAATATGATTATGGTATATATATATATAACTAAATTAAAATATTTTTCAAACAACTAAATTTAACCATTAAATATTTTATCACATAACTGAATTTATCAATTCTATATAATTTTTGAATTTTAAAAGTAAATTTTTCTTAGAATATTAATTAATTAATCTAAATTACATTTATTTTAATAATATAACTAAATATTTTAACAATATAAATTATTTTAGAAATAATTATTATAAAATCACAATAAAATTATTGTTTTTTAATGTTGTTGAAGGTTTTACGATTTTTTTCAAGAAAAACATTGTTTTTCTTAATGGAGGATGGGTTTGTTTTCCTTATGAAATATCAATTCATAAGGATTCCAAACACTATGAGTCATGGGTGAATTATGTGAGAAACCCACTTATACTAACTTAGGATTTCAATCATTGTAACTCATGAGTGAACTATGTGAAAAATCCAGTTGTACCAGCTTTAATGGAAGTTGACAAATGTTTTATTGAAAAATAAAAATTATTATTTTTATTCCTTATTTTCTTGGAGCTTCTTCAGCAAAAGCGTCGCTTTTCAAGATCTGATTGTTAAGCCACTATTTTTATATTTCTCAAGGGTGGATGGGTTTCCTTGTGAAGAACTTGATTCGATAAGGCTCCAAAACATTGTGAGTCATGGGTGAATTACGTCAGAAACCAACAGATGTGAGAAACTGGCATATGTTTTGGTTTTGATTTTATTTTGTTCTTTGAGGCTTGTCGAAGTTAAAAACCAGAATGATGTCAAACTGGCAGATGTTTTGGGTCGAAGTCGGTTTGCATTTGATTTTATTTTCTTATTTGAGGTTTACCAAAGTTCAAAACCAAAATTATCTGATTTAGGGAAAAAATATTTAAGAGGATCGAAGTAAAAACAAGAAATTTTGGATAAGGATTAATGATTTTTCAGGATTTTCTTGTACAAGGATTCTAAAAACTATGAGTAATGGAACATTGACGCACATGACGTTGAGGTGGATATGATGAATTTTCTTCTATATTAAACTAAAGGTATGAAAAATATTTCCATTTGTCTTATCATTCTTATTTCTTTGATCCTGATTCGAAGCACATATTTAGAATTATTGCCCTCCAATTGTGCTCTTTTGAGATTTTTCTATTAAGATATTTTGTAAACTAGAAAATCATTTCCTACCATATCTAATTTTAAAGAATGTCGTGTAATTCAGATAAATGATGCTAGAGTAATACAAAGCTTTTGACTGTTGAAATTGAGGTTTAGTTCCAAGGAATTATTTTTGCAAATAATTTAAGACATTGGCATTTGGAGAACTGCTCCAAGATTTTTCTTTCTTTCATTCCAAGTAATATGTATGTATTTATATCAATTTAAATATATAGATTAAAATAATGAATCATATTAGTGACCATCGTATTTTATATCTATGTTTTTTTGTGTAAATTTAAACACTTTGCATTACCCAAAAAACTCAAAGATTACATAGTTGTTTTTACATGGCCACTAAGGTGATATCTATTAACTTCTAGGAATGATGTATAATTCATACTTATCTACTAATCCCATAATACAATAAATGCCAACCAACTAAACCCAAAATAATTGTCAGACCAGCAAGTAACTCCGCAAAACTGAAGATGCATTAGATGGAGATTGTTTGTGTACTTATACATGGAGGTGAGACTATTGGGATTCAATTCCCAATATATCTTGGCTTTCCTTATTTACTAAATTACAATAAAATGCAATCTCACCCAATCCCTTAGGATTAGGTGTCAACATTCCCCCCTTTAATCTGAAGGGATGTTGGCGAGTCCAAGCATCGTTCTGAACTTTTCAAACTTTTATCTTCCAAGCGCTTTGGTGAAGATGTCTACGATATGCTCATTTGTGGAAAAATGACGTAGATGGATAGTTTTGGCTTCAACATGATGTCGAATAAGATGGTATTTTGTATTGATGTGCTTTGTTCGATCATGGAAATTCAGGTTCTTGGCCAACTTTATTGCATAAGTGTTGTCGATCATGAGTGGTGTTGAATGCATTTGTTTCATCTGCAAATCTTCTAGGATTTTCCTAAGCCACACAATTTCCTTTGTTGCTTCAGCTACTGCCACATATTCTGCCTTGGTTGTGGAATCTGCTGGAACTGACTATTTGTGTGATCTCCATGAGACAACTCCTGATCCAAGACTCATGGTATAACCTAAAGTAGACACCCCAGTTTCTTTGTTCCCATCAAAGTCTAATCGGAGTATCCGATCAAGCTGAAATCGCCTACCTGTGTATATTTGAGTCCAAAGTCTTGAGTCGCCTTCAAGTACTTTAGAACTCTTTTTGCAGCAGACCAATGTCCTTCACACGGCTTTTGCATAAACCTGGAGAGGACTCCAACAACAAATGAGATGTTTGGTCTGGTGGTAGTTAGGTAGATAAGACTTCCTACAAGCTGTCTATACTTCGTTGCATCCTCGAATTCCTTCCCTTCAATGGATGTGAGCTTCAAGTTTTGTTCCATTGGAGTGGTTAAGGGATTGCATTCATCCATGCAAAACTTGTTGAAAAGATCTCCAATGTACTTCTTTTGAGAGAGAAATATAAATTTAGGATGTTGAGTTACTTCAATACGCAGATAGTAATGAACATAGCCCAAATCAGTCATTTCAAAAACTTTCTTCAATTCTTTCTTTATGGATGCAATATAACTCTCACTGTTCCCTGTCATCAAAATATCGTCTATATACGCCACAAGATATACAACTCTTTTTCCAAATTTCTTAACAAACAAAGTAGCATCATCAAGATCAAAATGTTTGAAGTCAAGTTTTAGAAGATGCTTAGTTAATTTGTCACACCAGGCTCACGGTGCTTGCTTGAGGCCATATAAGGATTTTATAAGTTTGCATACTTTGTGTTCTTGGCCCTTCGGCTAGGAAATAAAAACTTTATCCTTTAGATCACCATTCAAAAAGGCAGTTTTGCATCCATCTGATGGAATTTCCATCCCTTCTGAGCTGCTAGGGCAAAGAGTGTCCGGATGGTGGCCCATTTTGCTGTGGGGGAATTTTTTTTTACATAATCGACCCCTTCTTTATGTGCAAAACATTTTTCCAAAAGCCTGGCTTTGTGCTTGTCAAGTGAGCCATCTTCTTTGTACTTGTTCTTGTAGACCCACTTATAGCCAATTGGTTTGGTTCCCAAAGGACGATCAACCAACTTCCAAGTGCCATTCTTTATCAAGGCATCATACTCCTTTTGCATCGCTTCATTCCATTCAACATGAAAAGCAGCTTCTTCGAAGGAAGTTGGTTCATGATCTGTAGAAAAACTCAATTCACAGGTATAAGAAATATCTATATCAACATGTGAATCAGAATTATCTACGTGACCTTCATTTTGTCTAGTGGAACTTCTTGTTCCTGTATTTCCAACCTCATCGGGACGAACATTTCTCTGTCTTTGTTAGCCATTTGGGGGGACCTTTCTAAGATGGCCCAGGCTGCTCATTTTACTGAGTTGGAATTGAACCAAGATTCAATATCTCACTTCTGTCAATCACATCATTCAAGGTGTCATCCGTGGTTGGTTCTTCATGTGGGGGAGAGAGTGCTTTGGAAAATGATTCAACAGATTGATTCAGTATAGGAATCCCCACTTCAAGATGTGGAATATGATTATCAAATTCTTGAAAATACTTTCCATGTGTGAATCTATCCAGGTGATCAAGTTGTCGCTCAACAACATTGTCAGTGTGGGAAGATTCAAGGAATAAGACATCTCTTGCTATTACAAACTTCTTATTGACTCCATCATAGAGATGATATCCTTTTGAAGTATTGGAATACCCCAAGAAGATACATTTTTGACTTCTAGCACCAAGTTTATTCCTTTGTACCTTGGGCATCGAAGCACAACAGGTGGAACCAAAGACCCTAGAATGATTTACCGAAGGAATGTGGCCATGCCACATTTCATAAGGAGTTTTGTTTCTGATTGAATTTGAAGGAAACCTATTCTTTATGTATACAACACATAGAACAACATCAGCCCAAAACATCAATTTTACATTCTTAAAAAACATCATGCAGCGAACCATATTTAAAATGGTCATGTTCATTCTTTCAACTACACTGTTCTGTTGGGGATTATAGGGCACAATTGTTTGATGTTTAATCCCATGTTGACGAAGATAATTTTCAAATTCACTTTAAGTTTATTCTTTTCCATTATCAGTATGAAAAGAGCTAATATGAGTTTGTGCATCATTTTCAATCCATGCAGGAAAATTATTGAATGTTTGAAAAGCATCAGATTTGTTCTTCAATAAGTAAACCCAACACATTCTGGTGTAATCATAAATAAATTTCATCATATATTTATTTCCATTTGTAGAAGCAACAGGCATAGGGAAACATAAATCTGAATGAATAAGCTCAAATTTTCTATGTGCTCTGGAATGTGAATCATGAAATGGTTGTTTGCTATGCTTTCCTAGAATAAAAGAATCACATTGCTTAAGTTTCCTAGGAATTGTAGGCAGTCCATTAACACCATTTTTCTTCAATAGTCGAAGGTTGTCATAGTTTAAGTGTCCACATATAGCATGCCATAAAACACTTGATGGGAATGTACCTTCATCATGATGTGAACTGAATGCAAAGTTTTGCGCATGAGCAGAGGAACCTTGCAACTTCAAGAGTCTTCCTTCTTCTATTCCCTCCATGACAAGTGAGCGATCTGATGCTTTTTTGACCTCAACATTGCCATCAAACATGTGAATGGAGTGTCCTTGCTGGCAGATGTGGACCAAGGACAACAATTTTCTCCTAAAATAAGGGAGCTATAGAACCTCATGTAGAAGATGGTCTAGAAGACCAATTAACTTAAGCCTGATTGTGCTAAGCCCTGATGGCTTGAGTTTCGATTTATCTACAAAGTATACTGCTCCATCAAATTTGTCAGTAAATTCTTCAAAAAAATATTTTCTAAATGTCATGTGACATGTTTCTCCTGAATCTAGCAACCAATCATTTCTCCAAGAAGTAAATGAAACATCAAACAAGTCTTTAGTTACTCCATTGTTACAATGTGCTACAACATAATGAGCGGATTCAGGTGCTTTACCTTTGTCTCTATCATGAGTTTACCTTTTTCTTGATTTATTTGCTGCTCAATTTTATCCCAAGGCAGCTTACATGTAGATGCATCATGCCAGTCTTTATTGTAGCATATGCAATGAAGATCAGATTTTCCAGTTTGAGTTTGTCTTCCCCCCTTCCTCTGAAATTTCTTCTTCCTCTTCCTCTTCCTCTTCGGCCACCTCTTCCTCTGGAAGAATCTTGAGCATGACTCTTCTCTCTATGTGCAAAGCATAAAGCCTCTTTAGAAGACAGAGGGGTTGTCATCTTTCAAAAAGATTTCTCTCTTTCTGCAAACTTTTTCTCAAGGGAATCAAAGGTGATTTTCACAAGGTTTCCACTTGCTTGCAATGACTCAAGATAATGTGAGCAAGTGGGATACAATGCCTTAACATATGCTATGAGAGGTATATAAACTTCTACACTAGTGTTCTTAATGTCATGCATGATAGATCTTACTTCTGAAGCTAAAGCAAGAGGATCATCATTTTTCAATTCAAGACTGAACAACTTAATCATTAATTGAATAATTTCAAGTTTTGAATGAGAGTCATAGAGTTCTTTTTGCTTGCTCAAGGCTTCATAGGAATTTGAAAATGGTGTAATATGGCGACTCACCTCTTCATTTACGGAAGATGCAATCAAGGCATAGGCCTTGCAGTTCTTGTTTTCCCAAATGGCGATCTCCTTGTCTGAAGTGGGCTTTGGTAGTGGAAGGTCTCCTTCTCCTTCACAAATTCCTTTCCACAGCTCATTAAAAATGAGAGTGTGCTTGATTTTCTGAGACCATTCAGGATAGTTCTCCTTGCCGGAGAGAACAAATCCTATAATAGATATGAGAGAATGCATTCTTTTGAAGAAAAAAATACTTTGCTGTCACGGTAAAAGCTCAATTCTGGTTTAAATTCTGCAATTTTTTTTTTGTAAAAAAAAATTGGGGAAAAAACAGAGGTATTATCTGAGGGAGGTATTTTCTTGGGGAGGTGTTTTCTGGGGAAGGTTTTTACCAGGGTAGGTATTTTCTGGGGAAGGTTTTTACCAGGGGAGGTATCTTCTGGGGGAGGTGTTTACCAAGGTAGGGGGAGGCATTTTTTGGGGTGGGGATTTGTTGTAATAAAAAAAAAAAAAAAAAAAATTTGAAAAAACGTCTTAGAGGCCGAGGGCTAGAACAGTATCAGAGTGGACGCGTGGGGATGCGAGGGAGGGGAGCGATGGGGGAGGGGGCCGTGAGCAGGGAGGGGAGGGATGTGAGTGGGTGAGGGGGGGCTGTGAGCGGGTGAGGGGGGCAGGGGCCGAGGGTGAGGGAGAGAGAGCGATGGGGGCGCAGGCCGTGAGTGGGTGAGGGGGGCGGGGAGTGATGGGGAACGTGAGGGAGGGGAGCGAGATGTGAGTGGGGAGGGGAGGGTGTTAGAAGGTGAGGGGGGCGGGGAGCGGGTTTGTGTGAGGGGGGCGGGGGCCAAGGGCGAGGGAGAGGGAGCAGCGGCAGATGGGGGAACGAGCAGGCGGATGGGAGGGAGGGTTGAGCGGGCGGGGAGCGATGTAAGGGAGGGTGAGAGGGGTTGGGAAATGGGGTGGGGAACGATGTGAGGGAGGGTAAGCATTGCGAGGAATTGTAAAAAAACATTTTCCTAGTAAAATTAAATGTGTAGAGAACTTGAGTTGAAATTGCACAATGGTGTGCAGAAAAAAAAATGAGGTAGAATGTGCAGAAAAAGAAATTGCAGAATTATTCCAGAATTGCAGAATGGCAGGAGCAGTAAGAAACTGAATTCCAGGAGCACTAAAAATTGAATTCACAATGACAGTCTGCAAAAAATGCAGAACATGAGGGAGTTACACCAAAGGCAGGAATGCCAAAAATGGGACTGGTTTTGATACCATGTCAGACTAGGAGGTAACTCCACAAAACTGAAGATGCATTAGATGGAGATTGTGTGTGTACTTATACATGGAGGTGAGACTATTGGGATTCACTTCCTAATGTCTCTTGGAATTCCATATTTACTAAATTACAATAAAATACAATCTCACCCAATCCCTTAGGATTAGGTGTCAACAATAATTTAGGCCAAACATAGTAGCAAACCAATATAAAACATAACAAAATAATGGTTATAGCTACCAAACGTAAACACCATTATGATCTGAATGAAGATATGGAAGTAGAGTGCTTATCACTCGATCCAAGAGTAGTAGCATTGTCTAAATCGCAAATCAGGTTTCCTTCCATGTGAGGCAGGCTTTAGTCAATCCTTTCCATAGTAAAACACTAGTTCCAAAACATCCACTTAATGTCTTCTAAAGAAGAAAATACATTGTACCCTTCTACCTATCTTTCATTCAATACTATACCAAGCCGAGTCTTCATTTACCAATGAAGAGTGACAGAACTAAGATATTGTTTTTTCCATCCCCTATTATGACCACGATCGGAACCCATTAAGAGACCTCATCCAAAATCTAAGAAGTAGAGTGGGATTGTCTTTCCACTCTCGCCTGAGTTTCAAAAAAATTCTCAATTGTTCGCCATGTATCTATGGGTACTATATTAAAATATCTAGTGGTTGGGTCCTAACAAAAGATTTGATCCACTCGTTTACATGGTGTACTACTACCCCCACCACCTCTTCTACAATGGATCTTTTATCTTGGTTGCATTTTAGAGAGGAGCGGATCACACTAATAGCAAGAACTAAGAAACCAAAAACCAAGAAAGTGACAAGAGTAAGACCCAGACGAAACACAACTAGGATACAGTCCCACTAAAATACCAGTACCATCATAGTTAACCATAAAGTAGAATATACCACACTTTGGAAACCTATATGAAAATACCACAAGATTCTCACCCCTCTCTACGAAGCTTGCTGCAACCTGAAATATTTGATATAAAACAAGCGACACAAGAAATAAAGTACCATACATTCGGAAATTGCACCAACTTAAATAAAAACAAGTGGGCACAAGAATGTTGACCCTTCGAAACACACTCATCATGAGACACCCATTACCCTGGATATATATTGTCACTGATTTATTTACCAAAACGAGACTAGATCCAAGACCCAAAATGTACATAGACATCATGACAACAATTTCATAGACTAGGGATGAGCTAACACAAATAGGAGTAATATAAAAAAAAATGAAAAATTAATTTAATGGGATCTACATCATCATTCCACGGTCTGCAGGCATAGTTGGAGGGTAGAATCAACCTCCATAACCAAGCTCCACACCGAACAACCAATTCTTCTCTTACGAACTGAATTTCAACACCACCTTGAGCTTTTCTGACATCCATTGCAAAGTACACACCATAAACTTCTTCCCATATAGCTATACTTGCACTTCTCCCACCACACCAAGACACATTCTACCCAAAACAAAATTCAAAAACTAACTCCCCTTCATACATATTAAACAAACCACTCACATCCACTTCTCCACCTCTATGCAGGATGAACTTCTCCAAGAATGTGAATTGGGCGCATAATTGAGACAAAATACAAAAATATTGGAGCCAATCAAAGGGATTGATAGAAGGAAGGCTAGCCCCTCAAAATCAGGCTAGTATCTACCCTCAAACTTCACCCAGAAAATGAATATGACATTCATCATCTTTGCACCTTTATTTAATACCAACTAGGTGGCTACATGCGGCTACATACCCAAGATAAGCCAAACCATTTATATTTAATATTCATTAGGTGGGTGGGGTGTCGAGTGCATCCCCCCTAGCCGCCTATTGGATATTTTTCACACACTCATCAAGGAATATATAAATTTAATTAATAATATCAATTAAATAAGATTCCTAAACTAATACTTTCTACTATTTCAACCATAATAGTTCTATATGTTGCTTTGGTAGGTAGATTTGGTCATTTTTCTTGAGGAGATACCAAGTTTCCATTTCCCTTCATTTTTTTCTCAAAAACTTCTATATATTGTAAAATTTTGCTTTTGTTAAACTAACCTAGTCCTCCCTTGGCATGTACTTTACCTCCTAGGAGCACATATGAATTTTCATGCCCTTTCCTCCTTTTTCCAAATATCAAATTTGGACCTCCATCTCTACCTTGTGTCTTGTCTCTTATTTATTTTCCAATTGTAGGTTTTTCTCCAACATTTCTTGCTAGTTACTCCAATGTAGGGTCACTATGGTCCCCTCTTATTAGTGTTTTGTAAGCCTCTTCTCATACTATCACCTACATGTGCTATATAATCTCTACCCATATACTTGTGCAACTGTATTGAACCCTTAGTTAAAAGGCGAGAGGGGTGAATCAGTTTGACACATACATGAACTTTTAAAACTTTTCTCTTAAAAAATTATTTACACCTTCACTTCATGATCAACTTAATATGTGAGCAATCTTTATTAGTGAGAAGCAAGTATCAAATAGATTTGTTAATGTAACAGCAGTCTTAATATGTGGGCAACAAGTATTAAGCAGATTAGATAAACCACATCAACACATAGACATCATGCACAGAGACACCGGATATAAGTGGAAACCCATGAAGGGAGAAAACCACATATTATTATTGTTGTGATGCAAAGGCAAGCTCCAACTCCCTCTCACCACTGATTTTCTATAGGCACCAATCTACAGGAGGCTCCTACCTCTATTCTGCAAGCTACAACTTGCAAGGAAGCTCCAACTCCCATTAATTTTCTGCAGACACCAACCTACAGGAGGCTCCAACCTCAGTCAGCTCCAACTGACATCTATCAAGCTACAACTTGATAGGGAAGCTCCAACTTCCTTACTCTTTCAAAAGAGAAACACTTGTTGATTTACCTTGGATATCAGCTCTGTTCTGTTCCATCTGCTCTGCTGTTCATCTATTCTCATATCTGCCCTGTATCATCTCTGCATCTTCTCAAATTCTCTATCAGCTTCTCCTTCTTCTCTGCTCAGCTCCTCCTTTTTCTCTGCTTCACTGCTTCATTTCTGCATTCTCTTCACTCACTCTCTCTCTCACTTCTAACTCTCATTTTGCATATCAAAATGATACTACTTATAGAAATTTCTTGATGACTGTTTGTTTTCCTCTAGGAATTCGAAATGGATGGTCATACCCCTTGGTCTTCTGCCTCCTCATTTCTTTATCCAACTCAATTTAAAATCATAATAATATGTACAAAATTTCATGCTATAGTGGGATTTTGCCTTTTTCTTAGGATACTTGCCTTTGCATCACAAACAATAAAAAATTAATTACAACATTTAAATTCACATTTTTAATTACATATTTCAATTTTACTCAGCTCCTTCTCTGGATTTTGGCTTTACTGGATTTTTCTTTTCCTATTGATGTTAAGAACCTGTTCAACATACTCTTTGTTCACTGTCATCTGCATATTCCCTGTTTTCTGTGCTTATTCTCATGTCCAACTCATTCCTGTACATATCCCTGTCAAACCTGTAATCTCTGTGTATCTCTGCATGCTCTCCTCTTCTTTTTCTTTTTCATGATTGCATTCAAGTTTTATGCCCAATCATTTCCCAATCCGGGCAATCTCACACTTCTCTTTGATTCCACGCTGGAAATTTATATATACAAGTCTGGGTTATTCTAATATCTCAATTCAGAGAATTGCGATATTAATTCAATACTTCTCTATAGTTATAACTCGACAATCTCTTATGTGTACATATGCGCTAATTCTGCATTTACAACCATTCTACGCAACATAACAATTGACCCTCGGCGTATTAAACCATATTCACAAATTCCATGCTTCGCCACTTCACATATACAGTTAATATATCCACACATATATTACACTTTCTTTAATATTGGAACCATTACAACGGAGTCCAAAGATAATCAACAATCTTTTATTAATTAGAAACCTTAGTCTTCCACCGTATGTTAATAACCCGTCAAACTTTAATAAACATCATTAATATAAACCAAATTCATTGTATATATCTCCGCCCCGGGCCTACAGTACAATCGTGAATGCATAGACCGTACCTTTGTTAACTCACGTGCCCATCCGATGGCTGTCATTGCATTGCCCGATCCAACGGATATCGCACAGGCAACTTGCGCGAAAGATAACACGCGATGGCTCATCACATCTGGACTATCGTTCGCGCACCTTGGTTAAACTCCGAGCAAGTTCTGCGAACGATCGCCGTCGGATAGCCCTCTTCCAGATCAATGGCTCGTGTCAATTTCGCTCGGCGTCTCTGGTCGTTATTTAATGCGCGATGGCGCAAGTTAAGCGGTGGTTTTATTGTTCATCCAGGGACATGCGTCGATCAATCAATGGAATCACTACGAATTCGGGAATACCGCCTTTCGTATAATAGTGGTGCGATGAGTACCACCGTTCGCTTTAAACCGCCGTTACTATTCATTCAGCTCTTGGTTCCGCTTTTCCCTACGCTCCAGGTTCCGGTCCTCCACGATTTCAATTTTTCATCACATTTCAATTATATATATTCTCTGTTACGACTATGGTTCCGCCTCCATTCATACTGCGCATTTGACTATGGTTCCGCCTCCAACGCAGAGTTCCGCTCCTTTTCTTGGTTTCGTCTATTCTTATGCAGAGTGCACACAACCACTCGTTCACAGAGAATATGGTTCACACAAGACTTAATTCGACCATTTCACAACAATATTAATTCAATGTTTCATGTGATTCAACCCAAGAAGACACATAGTCACACAATCGCTCCTCTGTCGACAGTATTAACACCGGGTTTTCCAACTACATACATGCACAATTAATCTCAATTTGTAGATTAAAATAATTACACAATCTTGCATCCTCGGACTTGATTACACAGACAGACTCTTAGCTCGAATTATAGAGTCCAGATCCTTCAAGAATCTAAAGCAACTTCACATAGGAATCTCATCAGTAAATACACAGTTCTTCACAAACAGATATATGTATATATACAAGTGGTAGGTGTCTCAAACAAATTCTTACAGGCCAGATATTCAGTTCCATGGCCATTATCCTCCTATACTGTTACTGAAGAGGTTCTCTGCCTCTCTCCAGCTCTCGGGCTCCTTCTCCAACCCTCTTCTGCCATTTAAGCAATGCTCCAACTCATCCCCAAGAATATTAAGTCTTTACCACAGGGTTTTAGTCTTCAATCAAAGTCTATGCCATACAAACTCAATTAATGAATAATTTCTCAATAATTCATCTGCAAACTGTATTCCACCCCTAATTCATGAATAAACCTCTGTATTACACTCCTTCAGGCCTTTTCAACTCCACTTCGCTGTCTCTAATTCCTTTGTTGCTTCTGCTTCAGTTCCTCTGTTTCTTCTGCTGCCTCTGCTACCTCTCTGTCTCTTTTGCCTTATGGATGGTTTAGGTGCTACTCCTGTCTTTACCTTTGCCATCAATGACAACATTTCCAACAGTCTCCCCCTTTGGCATTGATGGCAACACACTTCCTCTGCTTTCCTTTTAAAAGCCCCTTTTTGTTTTTCCTCCCCCTTTGACATCAATGGCAAAGGGTTGCTCATTTCCTACTAACTTTGTACCATGCTGCTCCATAGTGATGTATAAGACTTGTTGAGAGAACACTTTGAGGATTATCGACTTTGAATATACACTGTAAATTGATACAGTTCTTTCACTTGTATAGAGCTAAAAGTGAGAATAATGATACTTCATAGAATACATTGTATCAGCTTTATCTAGTCAGAGATGTATGATTGGATTCAGCAACTAAAATACTGAGAAGGCTTCAAATATACTTCTGTCTCTGTCTGATGTAGTGAGCTAATATATTTCTGTTGAAGAAGATTGTAGATTGAATATGTCTTTTCCTGCAATACTCATCTGCAGTACCACACCTGTTCAATTATGATAATGATGCCAATATATCTTTTATTGCTATGGTACACCTTTCCTGCTTGTTGTTGATGACATGAACTAGGATGCTGACAAGGATATTACTTTTAAAGTTTGAGAGGTTCTTGTTGTTGATGTGAACAAATGAATCAAACCAGAGCTTACAGCTTATTGTAAGAATAGGCAATATCTTTCAATATTAGAGGCCAACTGACTTTCCTTCTTGTACAAAGTATTTCCAAAATAAACCCTTCAATGTATTGGTCAGTTTCACTTATCAACCACGCAGTTTTATTTATGACATAAGAAGTATGTATTTCAATGATTACTCTTTCTTTAAATGGTGAAATACCAGCAATTCCTTTCTGCTGAAGTATGCTTGGATGGACTAATAAAAGACTTTTGAGCTTCAGTGGTAATCACAACTAGCCCTTCATTATTCAGATATTTTAACTATTCTGTCATGATTATTTCCAACAAAGACATCTTCAAGTTGTTTAATTTATATCTTAGCTAACAAACTTTACCCAGTTTATGAACAATTTTCAGAAAGAGGCCTTGAAGATATATCTACTGAATTCAGGAAGGCATGTAATTATATATATAGAAACAGATACTGCTGCAATGCATAATATAATCCTTCAAGTGTAAACCTAATGCTGATCCTTTAGCACTGCTACTGACCTTTTCATGTTGAATGCAGATAACCCTGGGAATTTTACCTTGATGCATTCTTGCCATAGTCCTTTGATCCTGTGGACCTGTATCATACTGCTGCTCCACTGATAATGCTTGGTAATTTGTTGATAAGCATGCTGCTTGTACCTAACCATCAATTGATATTATTTTGATAAACCATGCTGAGATTTCACTTTTAGCTTGCACATTTACCCTTAGTTTCTACTATTGATCTTTTCACTGTTCACACCAACCACCATCAATATATTGAATTGGACCTTGGCATCATTAACCTGCTACTTATTCTGTCATCCTGATTTGAAAGAATGTCACTGCATTTTATTTTCTATGACAGTTCTAGAATCATTGTTGCTTTATATATTGATTTATATACCAATTCAACTGTTCTGACATGATGATCTTTGTGAAGACATTTTCAATTTCTTTGCTTGGAATCTTCAAGGGCAGAACACTCTCTTAACTGTACTCCTCCAAGGGACATTTTCATAGATGAAGGAAGTAAGGATATTAATGATGATAGGAACTTTTCTTACTCATTCTTCTTAATGTGTTTCATTGTCAATTCTAGCAATATGATGTACAAAGTGATCATTATTTAAGGTGCTGATGTCTTCTTTCTATTACCATGGCTGCTTGATGTCTTTTCTTCGTTCATTACTCTGTCAGCTACTTAATACTTCAGATGATCTTCTTTCTCTATAGTTTTCTTTTAGAGGAATTTCCTTTTTCTTCCTGATCTCATAGATGTTCTCATTACATGGAGCTCTTCTTAGACTACTTTCATGGGGTCTATATATGAACTACTCTCCCCCTGGGATGTTGCTTCATATTTGTCACTAGATGGATTTGTGCTTTGTTTCCTAGAGCAGCCCCCCCTGAGACTATGGAGGATTCATTATGTTATTGAGGTAATAGGCTCCCCCTTTCTCTTTTCCTTCCATACTTTATTGGGGTTCTTCATAATGTCTGCGCTTCTTTTAAATTCATAGTTTTGTTTGATTTGCTTTGATCCCATCATCTGTCTAGAGTTCTTTAATGTATATGGCAGATTACAATTTTTTTCTTTGTGACCAAGTTTGAGGCATACATAACATCTTATTTGACCAATGTGCATTTGAGCTGATGTATAATATTTTGTTTCTCTTCTTGGATACATTTTACAATCAACAATTTTATGTCCAAAATTATTGCATGCATAACAATAGCCATGGAAATGATTTGTGTACCTGGTGAAAGATTGTTCTTTCCATTTGCTTGCTTGAGGGATTCTTCTCTTTTGCTGCATCCTTTGCTGATTGGACTGGATTGGATTTGTCTTGCAATATGCTGCATTATGTCCTTGTTTGTGGTAGGAAAAACATGTGCTATTTTTCATAGGGGGGAGGAACCTCCTTTGACATCTTCCGAATTTGTTCAATACATCCTTAGGAGCATATGAGCCTTCAGCAATTGATTGTTTCATCTTCTCATTCTCTATTCTTTCATTTTGCTACTTGATTCTATTTGTTTCTCTACAACTCATGTTCTTGCTAGATTATATTTTTGTAGGACTCTGCTGAGTTGCTTTATTATATTTTACAACCTTCACAAAGATGATTTTCTTGTTATCTTCTACCTTGGGATTACTAGTTTCTCCTTCATATCCTATCCCAGCCTTTATGAGAGGTGGCCTTTGTGCATTTAGAATCTGATCCAACTGTCCAGAGCCTTTCATTAGAGGTGTATTCATTAATAGTTCTCTTTGGGCTTTTTCTAAGTTCTTTCTTAGGCTCACTACTTCTTCTTCCAATCTTTCACATTCCTGACTTTTCTCTCTCATTTGTTGTAGCAGAGTGTCTTCTACTTTCTTTGCTTCTTCAATCTGTGTCTTCAGGAAAATAATTTCTTTTCTGTCTTCATATTATTTCTCATCACATATTTGTACCAATCTCTTAAGGTCTTTGTTTTCATTCTTCAATTTTTCTATTTCAGTCAGAGCTGTGTCAAGTTTGGCTTTTTCTTCAGCTGAAATTTCTTCATGGCTCTTACTACCATTCACAATAGCAGGTACCTCATTTGATTGAACATCTTCTTTTTGACATGAATTTCTATTTTTCTTAATTCTCTTCTCCTTCTTGACAATGCAATCCTCAGTGTCTACTCCATGCATGAAATGCAGTCTGTCCCAGATTTCTTTTGTTGAAGTTAAATCCATTACTAACTCAAGGTCCTTGTTATGAAGATTGTTATATATCACACATTTTTCCTTGGCATTCCTCTGTTGTTCTTTCACTGTGGGGGAGTCTGTGTAGTAACCATCACATACCAGCTTCCATACCTCAGGTTCATAAGCCAATAATCCTGTTTTAATTTTATCTCTCAATTCAGGAAAGTTTGTTGTATTTACATAGGTACATTTTGATAGTCCATGACTCAACCAAGTCTCCTTAAAGCTATTAAGCTTACACCAAAGGAACTCGCTCTGATACCAATTGTTGAACACTTAGTTAAACTGAGAGGGGGGGGGGTGAATCAGTTTAACACATACATGGACTTTTAAAACTTTTCTCTTAAAACTTATTTACTCCTTCACTTCATGATCAACTTAATATGTGAGCAATCTTTATTAGTGAGTAGCAAGTATGAAACAGATTTGTTAATGTAACAGCAGTCTTAATATGTGAGCAACAAGTATCAAGCAGATTAGATAAACCACATCAAAACATAGACATCATGCACAGAGACACCAGATATAAGTGGAAACCCATGAAGGGAGAAAACCACATATTATTATTGTTGTGATGCAAAGGCAAGCTCCAAATCCCTCTCACTACTGATTTTCTGTAGGCACCAACCTACAGGAGGCTCCTACCTCAATTCTGCAAGCTACAACTTGCAAGGAAGCTCCAACTCCCATTAATTTTCTGCAGGCACCAACCTACAGGAGGCTCCAACCTCAGTCAGCTCCAATTGACATCTATCAAGCTACAACTTGATAGGGAAGCTCCAACTTCCTTACTCTTTCAAAAGAGAAACACTTGCTGATTTACCTTGGATATCATCTCTGTTCTGTTCCATTTGCTCTGCTGTTTATCTATTCTCATATCTGCCTTGTATCATCTCTGCATCTTCTCAGATTCTCTATCAGCTTCTCCTTCTTCTCTGCTCAACTCCTCCTTTTTCTCTGCTTCAATGCTTCATTTCTTCATTCTCTTCACTCACTCTCTCTCTCTCACTTCTAACTCCCGTTTTGCATATCAAAATCATATTACTTATAGAAATTTCTTGATGAATGTTTGTTTTCCTCTAGGAATTCGAAATGGATGGTCATATCCCTTGGTCTTCTTCCTCCTCATTTCTTTATCCAACTCAATTTAAAATCATAATAATATGTACAAAATTTCATGCTATAGTGGGATTTTCCCTTTTTCTTAGGATACTTGCCTTTGCATCACAAACAATAAAAAATTAATTACAACATTTACATTCACATTTTTAATTACATATTTCAATTTTACTCAGCTCCTTTTCTGGATTTTGGCTTTACTAGATTTGTCTTTTCCTGCTGCTGTTAAGAACCTGTTCAACATACTCTTTGTTCACTGTCATCTGCATATTCCCTATTTTCTGTGCTTATTCTCCTGTCCAACTCATTCCTGTACATATTCCTGTCAAACCTGTAATCTCTGCATGCTCTCCTCTTCTTTTTCTTTTTCATGATTGCATTCAAGTTTTATGCCCAATCATTTCCCAATTCGGGCAATCTCACACTTCTCTTGGATTCCACGCTGGCAATTTATATAAACAAGTCTGGGTTATTCTAATATCTCAATTCAGAGAATTGCGATATTAATTCAATACTCCTCTATAGTTATAACCCGACAATCTCTTATGTGTACATATGCGCTAATTCTGCATTTACAGCCATTCTACGCAACATAGCAATTGACCCTCGGCGTATTAAACCATATTCAAAAATTCCATGCTTCCCCACTTCACATATACAGTCATTATACATAATATATCCACACATATATTACACTTTCTTTAATATTGGAACCATTACAACGCAGTCCAAAGATAATCGACAATCTTTTATTAACTAGAAACCTTAGTCTTCCACCGTATGTTAATAACCCGTCAAAATTTAATAAACATCATTAATATAAACCAAATTCATTGTATATATCTTCGCCCCGGGCCTACAGTACAATCGTGAATGCATAGACCGTACCTTTGTTAACTCATGCACCCATCCGACGGCTGTCATTGCATTGCCCTATCCAACGGATATTGCACAGGCAAATTGCGCGAAAGATAACGTGTGATGGCTCGTCACATCTAGACTATCGTTCGCGCACCTTGGTTAAACTCCGAGCAAGTTCTGCGAACGATTGCAGTCGGATAGCCCTCTTCCAGATCAACGGCTCGTGTCAATTTCGCTCAGCGTCTCTGGTCGTTAGTTAATGCGCGATGGCGCAAGTTAAGCGGTGGTTTTACTGTTCATCCAGGGACACGCGTCGATCAATCAATGGAATCACTGCGAATTCGGGAATACCGCCTTCCGTATAATAGTGGTGCGATGAGTACCACTGTTTGCTTTAAACCGCTGTTACTATTCATTTAGCTCTTGGTTCCACTTTTCCCTACGCTCCAGGTTCCGGTCCTCCACGATTTCAATTTTTCATCGCATTTCAATTATATATATTCTATGTTACGACTATGGTTCTGTCTCCATTCATACTGCGCATTTGACTATGGTTCCGCCTCCAACGCAGAGTTCCGCTCATTTTCTTGGTTCCGTCTATTGTTATGCAGAGTGCACACAACCACTTGTTCACAGAGAATATGGTTCACACAAGACTTAGTTTGACCATTTCACAACAATATTAATTCAATGTTTCATGTGATTCAATCCAAGAAGACACATAGTCACACAATCCCTCCTCTGTCGACCAATTCGAGATACGATGTCGACAGTATTAACACCGGGTTTTCCAACTACACACAGGCACAATTAATCTCAATTTGCAGATTAAATAATTTCACATTCTTGCATCCTCGGTCTTGAATACACAGACAGACTCTTAGCTCGAATTATAGAGTCCAGATCCTACAAGAATCTAAAGCAACTTCACACAGGAATCTCACCAGTAAATACACAATTCTTCATACATATATATATGTATATATTTACAGGTGGTAGGTCTCAAACAAATTCTTACAGGCCAGATATTCAGTTCTGTGGCCATTATCCTCCTATACTATTACTGAAGAGGTTCTCTACCTCTCTCCAGCTCTCGGGCTCCTTCTCCAGCCCTCTTCTGCCATTTAAGCAATGCTCCAACTCATCCCCAAGCATATTAAGTCTTTACCACAGGGTTTTAGTCTTCAATCAAAGTCTATGCCATACAAACTCAATTAATGAATAATTGCTCAATAATTCATCTGCACACTGTATTACTCCCCTAATTCATGAATAAACCTCTGTATTACACTCCTTCAGGCCTTTTCAACTCCATTGCTCTGTCTCTAATTCCTTTGTTGCTTCTGCTTCAATTCCTTTGTTTCTTCTGCTGCCTCTGCTACCTCTCTGTCTCTTTTGCCTTATGGATGGTTTAGGTGCTTCTCCTGTCTTTACCTTTGCCATCAATGACAACATTTCCAACATACACTACAAAATCATGTTAAATTCCACCTATATACATGGAAAAATCCTGATACAAGTTCACCCTTGCATTCTTGATTGGATTCAAGCCACTCTTTGATGTCTAGGTTCAATCAATCTCGAACCATTGTGAAGGTGTTAAAATTTGAATAAGAAAGGAAAGAGAAAATAAAGACCAAAGCATCTCAGCCTAAATTTGGATACCTCATATCCAATTCCTAAATAATTCTTCCATCGTCATTTTGATGAATAAAAAAATTAGAATGAATAGCCCAAAAAATGTAAAGGTGTAGTCTAATAGATGTTTTGGCCAATTTCTAGGAAATTTGCATGGTAATTTTTTCTATAAATGGAGTAGACACTTTTTAGAATTGTAAGTTTGAGTTGTGTAATATATACAATTTGAGTGCCCCATCGACTCTTTAGGGTATTAAATTCATGTATGAATTTAAAAATGCATTTTAAACAACAAAGAATCATGATCGTACCCAAAATTTTAATATGAAATTTTGGTGAAATAGGCCAAAATGCTTATCCTATAGTAGATTGAAGTTCTTATCCTTCCTTCCATGAGCATAAATCTAGTTGTCAGTTATTATAGGGGCACACTAACTACTCATTAATTTGAAGGGACCGGCATTGGGAAAGGGGCCTCCCCCATTTCATATTTATCAAATTATCCTTCATGTGTCCTCTTAGGTTGGAAAAAAATATCCACCAAAAACTTGTCTTTAAGACATGAAAAAAGGGAGTTGCATTCAATTTGGGCTACCAAATCCATGAATTTTTTAATTAATACTTTTGAATTTTAATTTGGGTTGGGTGTAAAAAGAGATATCAAATGATGATGAACTTTCTTTGACAACTAGTATTTGATGTACTAGTATAAAATTTCAACAAATATGGTATTTTTTTGGGTATTCAAAATAATAGAAAGGGAAACCAAAATTTTTCTTGAACTGTAGGAAGATAATTTAGTTGTTGTTGTTTTTTTTTTTCCAAGTAGAAAAAACAACTGGAAGCATTCTTTTAGAAATAGTTACATCAGCTAAAACAAAAAACATCTAGCTTCTCCTTCTTATCCCTTGCAGCTTTATGTTTCTAATAAAAAACAAAATCCTCCAGTAAGTTCATTGTCCATTACAACAAAACATCAATATATCCAAAAAGTGTTCAGACAGTGCATTATGCTTACTATCCCCGAAGCTTAAAGAAACTACCCTCTATGAAACACTGTTTAGCAAAATGGTCTTCAAAATGTAACATATGGCCGTAGATTGGCCATATGTTGTCATTATAAAGATAAAGCTTAAGGAAACTACCTTTTTCTTTATTAATTTTTTTTATAAGTATCAAAATAAATTTAATACTTCCATTTATAATTATAAAGATATTTTAAATAGTATTTATATGTTGTCATATTTTATTTATAAAATTTATTATTTGCAATATAATAGACATATTTAATTACTTGGAAAGTAAACATTAATTATTACAATCTTATTTACTATTAAAAAAATAAAAATAACAAATTCTAATTAAAAATTTCTTTAAATCACTAAGAAGAAAGTTTTAACTCATTCTTAGTTGTTAAATGTTTTATACCCACATTTAGCTTCATATATATCTATAAACTTACTTTAAAATGTGAAATATTACTTAGAAAAAACTAAATATTTAATATTAGAAAACATATTTTTGTTTATTTATTTATTTTTATAATTCTAAATAATTTTAATAACTAAATTTTTTTCAAATAACTAAATATAATCATTAATTTTTTATGTTATAACTAAAATACATACATAATTTGGGAATTTTAAAAATAAATTATTTTCAAAATATTAACTAAGCTAAAATATATTTATCCAAATAACATAACTAAATATGATAAAAATATAAAATTATTTTAAGAACCATTATTATAAAATCATAATTAAACCATTGTTTTTTTTTTAAATTTTGCTGGAGCTTTTTCTAGTTTTCGACAAAAACATCTCTTTCCGAGAAACCAGCTGTAACGACGTTGATGGATGGAAACTGTCAGATGTTTTATTGCTAGAAACGTAAAAAGTAATTACTGCTTTCTTATGTTTTTTTTAGTGTTTTATTGCTGGAAAAGTAAAAACTAACTACTGCTTTTTTATGTTTTTTGAGTTTAAAAAAAAAAAAAAACAAGATCCTTTCCTAAATCTGACCGTTATGCTCCTTTGTTAAATCTGGCCGTTCTGAAGGGTGGATGGGTTTGGCTGCGAAGAAGTGGATGTTTGATGAGGTTCCAAATTATTGTGAGTCAGGGCTGAATTATGGATAGCGGTCAGATGTTTGAAATGGAAAGCTATCGTTATTTGGTTTGGTGTTGATTTTATTTTGTTGGAAACAAGAATCACCAGTGACAGTGATAGTGACAGAAGATTTATTAGGATGATTGTTTAGGATGGAGTTTGATATTTTATCCATAGGAGCTTTGAAAGATATTATGCTTTGAGCTTTGATCTCATTGACTCACATGACGTTGAAGGAGCTTTAATGGATACTATGTTAGATTTTTTTCAGTATGAAGCCAAAGGTATGAAAATTCTTTAGAATGGACCTATCATTGTAATTTCTTCTTCGATCCCGGTTTCAAGCACCTCTGTTAAGATATTGTGTTAGTTGGGGAAGCATTACTTAATATCTTTAATTTTAAAGGATGAGATGTAATTCAGATAGATGTTGCTAGAGTAACAGAAAACATTTGACAGATTACATTTAGGTTCAGTTGGGGAATTACTTTGACAAATCATTTGAGACATTGGCATTTGGGGAAGGGAAGTATTTTGGTTTAATTACTTTAACATTCTTTTCTTCTATGTCAAGTTGTTGAATGATATCCCTTCAAAAGAACAAGAAACAGGGTTTGTGAATTTAGTTTGCAAACATCTACAGTGCCAAAATATTACAAAACTCTTTTTAAATACCGATCAATTCTTTTAGACTTACTTTGATTAGTGTAGGTGTTCTTTGACATGCTTTTTTAGACATACTTTGTGAAAATATTGTCATAAAACTAACAGGAAAAAAGAAAAACCCATATCATTGTTTGTTACCGTTGGAAAAAGAAAAACCCTTTGCATTAATGTCAGTCCTTATTACTCGAATTTTTTTTACCTTCACTTCAATCAAGATTTTCGTTAAGAAGAATATTTTAGAGTTCAGAGGTGAAATTATTTTGGCTCTCACTCTACAGACCGTCAATCTAAGAATCAATTATAAAACTCTTTTTGGCCTTTAATCCAAAGACGGTGCTCCCGGGCTGCCGATTATTCTGTAATATCCGAATTCACACCCAACTCTCTAATTTTCTTCTACATCTTCACTTAGATTTTAATCATTTAAATGCCCAGTTCAGTTACACGAAGTTAACTGTAGGCAACCTTAACATAACACAAATCTACATTTCAATTAATAAAAACCTCCCTCCATTATTCAAATGTTCAAATAAATAACACATTGACACAACCGACTATTGTACGTTGGTTATTCTGGGTAATATTTAGTGAATTATTATTTTGCTAGAATATATAACCAAATATTTGAAAAATTAAATTCATTTCATTAAATATTCCTTCTCACGAACTGATTTGATAATCAAGAGTGAAAAACTAAATTCATTTCATTGAATTCCTACAATAGGCTATAGTAGGCTAGGCTAGAGTAGTCTAGGCTAAAGTAGGTTAGGCTAGGCTAGGATAGGTGAGAGCAGGTTAGGCTAGGCAAGGATATGTTAGAGTAGCTTGGGCTACAATAGATTAAGCTAAGATAGAGTTGGTTACTGTAGGATAGGCTAGGCTCTAGTAGGTTATGCTAGAGTAATCTCTCTCATGGAAAAGTATGCTAGGATATGCCAAAGTAGGCTACACTAGAATATTCTATGCTAGACTAAGCTAGGATAGAGTAGGTTAGGCTAGACTAGGTGAGAGTAGGCTACATTAAAGTATTCTAGGCTAGGCTAAGCTAGGATAAAGTATGTTAGGCTAGGCTAGGCTAGGATAAAGTAGGTAAGGCTAGGATAAAGTAGGATAGGCGAGTCTTGGATAGAGTAGGATAGGCTAGGCTATGATAGGATATCCTAGAGTAGGTTATACTAACCTAGTCTATAGTATGCTAGGTTAAGCTAGAGTAGGCTAAGCTATAATACGTTAAGGTAGGCAAGGTTAGAGTAGGCTAGGCTAGATTAGGCTAGGCTAGAGTAGCCTAGGATAGGGTAGAGTAGGATAAGCTATAGTAAGCTAAGCTACAATCGCCTAGGCTAGGCTAGGCCATGGTAGAGTAGGCTACGCTATCGTAAGCCAAGTTAGGCTAGAGTAGGCTAAAGTAGTTTATGCTACTACAGAGTAGGCTAACCTAGGCTAGGCTAGGATATTCTAGATTAGCTAGGCTAGGCTAGAGTAGGCTAGGTTTTCCTTGAGTAGGCTAGGTGAGACTTAGGCTAGGCTAGGGTAGAGTAGGCTAGTCGAGGTTAGACTAGGCTCATACTGAGAGGGCTGGGCTAGATTAAGCTAAAGTAGGATAGAGTAGCATAACTAGGCTAAGATAGGGTAGAGTAGGCTAACCTCATATAAGCTATCGTAGAGTAGGGTTAACAACGTTAGATTAGGCTAGGATAGTCCAGGTTGGGCTATAATATCTTAGACTAAGCTAGGCTAAGATAAGTTAGAATATGATAACTTTGTGTAGGTTATGTAAAACTAGGCTACGCTAGGATAGAACAGGTTAGGTTAGGATAGGATAAGATAAGCTAGTTTACTTTAATCTAAGGTAGAGTAGGCTTGCTAGGCTAGAGTCGGTTAAGCTAGGCTAGAGTAGGCTAGGAAAAAGTAAAATAGGCTAGGCTTGGCTAGGCAAGAGTAGAGTAAGATGGGCTAGAGTATGATTGGTTAGGCTAACTAACGTAAGGCTAGGCTAGACTTTGGTAGGCTAGGATTTGCTAGATTAGGCTAGGCTAGTCTAGCGTAAAGTATGCTTATCTAGAGTAGTCTAGGATAGGTTAAAGGTTGATATAGCCGGCCAAAGTAGGCTAGGCTAGATTTGGCTAGGCTAAAGTAGGCTAGGTTAAAGTAGGATAGGAAGTTCTTCAAAAATCTTGAATTTTTCGAGGTACATGTAGATAGTTGGTTTGTAGGCTATCCTAGAGTAGGCGAAGATAGGTTATAGTAGGCTATCCTAGGCTATAATAGTCTAGGTTATGAATGATTAGGCTAGGTTAGGTTAGAATAAGCTTTCCTAGGAAATGCTAGGAAAGGTTAGGCTAAGCTTGTGTAGGTTACATTATGCTGAGTTGGGCTATGCTAGAGTAGGCTAAGCTAGAGTAAGCTAAGAAACACTATGTTTATCTAGAGTGGGTTATGATTGACTAGGCTAGGTTATGCTAGACTAGTCTATGCTAGCCTATAGTGGGCTAGGTTCGACTAGAGTGGGCTAGGATAGGGAGGGATTAATGCACTGCTTGGAGCTCTTGCAAGGATGCATTAATACGTAGAATATTCTTGGACACATCATTGATGTGGAAGCCTTTTGAATTTTCAATAAGTGTTGTATAGATCTCCTATTTTTAGGATAATCTCATAGTAGCTGTGGTTCGCCGCATCCCTGACACTTTAAAGGCTCTTTTTATTTTCCATTAAATCCTTTATTATTAAATTTAGATTGTTTAGACCCAGTCTAAGTTTACATTTGATTCCTTTAGGTTTGATTGTTATTTTTATTGAAACTCTAATGATGATTCCCCTTATGAGATTGCTTAATTTGCCTAAGTTTTCCTCCTTTTCCACCTTGGACAAATATTTCCTTCTTATTATTTGGCCATGATTTAAAATTCTCTCTTGGCCTTCTAGTAAAAAATTATTTCATATAAAGGAATCTACTTTTTCCTTTTCTTCCCTTATGTATGGTATATATCATAAAATATTTGTAAAGTTTTTTATTAACTCATCCAATGACATTTGGGCAAGATTCAAATCATGAAATTCTCTGGTTTTATCATTGGAATAACGTTTTGTTATTTTTTTTTAAATGATTCGTTGGAATTCTTTCTAAGTAGATTATTTATTTTATAAATTATGCATTGCTCTCACTTCTTCCCACCATGAGGAAGATTTTTGATGTAGTTGGTAAGTATCTAATTTGGCTTTCAATTCAGTAGAATAGTCATAAACTTTAAAATATTTGTTGATATTGAGTATACATGCTTTCATTTCTTCTTCATATTCCCCATCATATGTTGGGAGTGTGATATTTTTAAAATTTTCCTTGTAACTCCATTTTGGGCTTCTTTCCATGCTTAGAATTAAATTTTGATGAACTATGTTTCCCCCCTTTAGATTTTCCTTTCTTACTTTTATCCATCTCTTCAAAGGTATTTCACATTGATTTTTGTCCTCATATTTATTCCTACCTCATTGTTTCTACAATATTTGGGATTCGTCTTGTCGGTCTTGTTCTACAGTAGTTTTTAGTAGTTTTTAATGTATGGTGTGAATATTCACTAACTCTCTCCACAAATGTCTCATCATATTCAATAATTCCATGGTCGGTACTTGTGCCTATTGACCCAAATGAACATAGGTTTTTTCACCATATATTTGGGTATCTCCTTGTAGTTTCGCCTAAGAAAAAGAAAAAAATAATTTTGTTCGATGGAGTCATGGTCATTTTCCTCTTTTTACACAGGAAATATCACCTAGCATCTCAAATTCCTCACCTCATGCCAAACTGTGATCAAACACTCCAAGGTCCAATACTCTATAACTTGCAAACATAAACCAAATCCACTATCATTGTGTTGATCCACCCCAATCAAGGTATAAGTAAATATTAATTTTAAGCTTATTAAAAATATTATTAAAATATTATATGATATCAAATAGGAATATCAAATTACAATTTATTTAAAATATCCTTAGGATGTCAAATTTTATAAAATATAATGATGATAAAAGCAATACAACTTTATTTATTTTTGAAATATCATGTCTATAGAGTATTACTCTTGAGAAGATTTTTTTTATGTTTATGTAATCCTCATTTAATGTCAAACTAAGTGCATAACTTCAAAAAAAGTAAAAATATATTTTTTGTTTTTTTTTATAAAGTTGGTCAAATTCTTATATTAATTGCTCAAAAAAGGAATATAGGTGATCATAGATTTATTAGCTCTGAGTGCCTCACTCTGACCATATTTTTTGGTTGAGAGCATTGTACAGTACCTTGAAAACAAAGAATGATTTCTACAAAACACAAAAAAAACTAATAAAAATAAAAGAAAAAATATTTATATTTATCCATGTTTAGTTAAGATTTAATATTATAATATTATATTTTATTAAATCAATTAACATTATAAATACTAATGTTATTATTATTATTGCTAAAACATTTTATTAAAGTTATTAATATTTTTTTCTTCTGAATAAGACTAATTCTATTAAGTGAAAGTATAGTACAAGGTAAGATTACAATCAAGAGAGACAAGAAACGGGCCAACTGGAAAGGATGAAATATCCACCTCGGTCCCAAAAAGAGAAAGAGAAACAAACAAATAGTTGGGGAGCGTGACTAGAGAGTTGAAAGAAATAAACTGAAATCTACCCAGAATGGGCAGAAGCCTCTATGTGAAGTTTTTTTCCTTTCTTCTTGATGACTTTTACCCATCCAACTTGGTGTGGATGGGAAAGAATGGTCACTTGTAGACTAGTATTGGTAGTGGGAGGAGTCTCCTTATTTGTATCAGAAGAGGAGGACTCATGAGTACGTTTCTGGGAGTTTGTCGTGTCTGGAGGATCCACAGGTGCGGCAGATGACAAGTCATTTGTCTGTTGAGCATGTTCCATTTCTGCATCAATATCTTCGTCCTCTGAACTTGAATATTCAGTGTCAACCATAGGCGGCAGACTGCAAGGTGTCCATATTTTAGATTTTTATGTTAAAATGTTTTCCTTTTTTTTTTCAAGGAAAATGGGGCATGATTTCTGAAGATGCCCTGTTTGGTGACAATGGTGGCATCGGAAGGTTGTATTCTCATAATCTAGGATCTGTGTCCATACAAAGTTGCCTAGTTGAGAATAGTCTGGTCGGGCAAGCCTTTGCTAATGTCTACTTCCACACATATTTTGGCATATGTGTATAGTCCTTGGTACTCTCGAGTGTAGTCTACTGTCAGAAAGTGGCTCAGGGCATTTCTTATTCCTCGATAGACTGAAAGGTGCCAGAGATGGTCCGGGAGATTGGGTAGCCTGACACAAATCGAATTCCTGGTAATGACTGTTATAGTTTGGTCGAAATTTGGGAACTAGGGGGTGATGAATAGCCCCGTTGCTCCCCAAAACCATGGGCCTTCTGTTAGGGCCTGTTGATAATCCTTGATATGATCAAAACAGACTATGAAAAAACCTTTTGAGCAAAATATGACCTTGCAGTTGTGGGTCTAGTTGGCGTAAATCCACTTATAAAGATCCTTTGTGCGAGGCCAAAGGCCATTGAATCTGCAGATGATAGTGGTCTCTGCAAATTTTTGAAGTTGTTTTGCCATATCTGGATGGGAAATTTATATGGAGGGAGCATCCTCTAATTTATCAACCAGAAAAGGCTTGGGGGCCTTAAAGGATTAGGAAAATTTCCTGGGATGTGCATGGACCACATCCTTGTAGGAGAAAGCTGGAGCAGAAGAAGAGTTTCCAACAACTCCTCCTCTCAAACGAAGGGATAAAATTAAGTAGCATCTCTTTCAATGTTGTAGAATGAGAGGGGGAAAGAGGTTTCAAGTTGTTTACCTCCATAAAGAAGTCTTTGAAGAGCTAAGGGTATTCCCAGCTTGTGCTCAAGAGCATGCAAGAGATTCTGAACTCTGCTCATTGGACGGACCCAAAGCAACAGGGATCTGCTCGAGAGAAGAGAGATATGGATTTGAAAGGGAGGAGAAAGAAAAGAAAGCTCCTCTGCGCTATTCTCAAACAGATCCAGAAGGCACGACTGCCGCAGGGCAGAAACGATGGTAGGATCTACATATTTGATGAAGCCAGTGTCATCAGTATTGTGGAAGACTGTTAAATTTGGACGAAATAGTGTCTTGACCCTGTTTCTGAGGGGGGCAGCTTCTGGTAGTAGTTCTGAGGCATAGTCCTGATTCCGGGCATTGGTTGCAAGTCTATTTGAGGCAGAATGATCTTTGAGGGCGGTGGAGGTTGCATAGAGAAAGCGTACAGCAATGGCAGTGGCCTCACAGAGATGTGGAGCTTTCAACCTGGGTAGGGTCTGTTCTTGTTGGGGTTCTATGTCTACAGCTACAATAATCCTCTTCATAGCCGCAACAGTGCGTTGGAGAGATTCAAGCTCTAGAGCGAAAGCCACAACATCGTCGACGGTGGCCATTGTTGGAGAGCACCTCAGTGTAACCTTAGCTCCGTCCATCACAAGATTTCTTCTACGTAGAGCCATATTAGAAGTTGAAGCTCGACGTTGATTCTTACAAAGTCTAGCTCAAAGTTATTAATATTATAAGTGTTATTATTATCCATATTATTATACTTTGGTAGTATTAATTGTATTTTTTACATTTTTGGATAAAATTTTATATTAACCCTATAAATATAATTAATTATTAAGATAAATTATAATGTTTTTACATTAACTCATAAACGTTTTCCACTCATTAATTTATAGAAATATATGGAAAACCATATTCATAATAAAATCAATCTTAATTCAAGATCTACCAAGCATGGAGAGGGATCAATTGTCTCAATATGCAAAACATTCTTTTGAGTCCAAAACTTGAGGAAAGTTTTGTACCTCAAGCGATTTGATCCTATGGACACTTGGTAGATATAGATTTAATATGCATCTACCTAATTATTAATAATATTTTTTATGCCTCTTTGGAATCTTCCTTGTCAAATCTAACCATTTATATACCTTCATATAATCTAATTTTTAATATCAGTTTAATTTTAACCTAATACTCTATTTAAGTGACCCTACATTTATTACTTTTAGAGAGATTTATGTATCCCTAATATATCCTGAATGATCAGTGGATCAGTGCAACATACACGTGAAAAGTCTTATAATTTAAGGACATGTTTCTTTAAAAAATAACTTCAAAAATATTATCTATATCAATCTATGTCCTGAGATTGACCCCCTCCTCTCTCTCTCTCTCACACACACACAAATGAGTTTAGAAAAATAATTTAGAAAAATGAGTTTATTGTAGATAATGAATTTTTATATGATTACTATATATATATAGCCACAATAATAAAACTTCACATCTACCTCTAGCCCCTTGAGACTAAAATATATTTGTATATATATCACAATTTGTTTTTTTTTTAATATACATTTATTCATCAAATTAATAATATTTTATATTTTATTAATCATACCTTATTAAATATTATGGTTATAAATATGAATCATTATATTTAAATTTAAGTTAAGGTGATGCATATTTGTAGAGAAGGATTTGTTTGTAATTTTACTAATAAAAACAATTTCATTAAATTTTTTTTTTTTTAAATGTCAGTGCTCATATGAATGACACCTAACCTTTGGGCTTAATAGCCACAACCCATAGGCATTTAATTCATCAAAATCCCCCATGAATAGGACTTGTTGTGACTATAATTTTTCACATAGAGTTTCAAAATGTGAACCTTTCACCATGAAGTATCTTAAAAGATGATCACTATCTATTCTACACCTTATGGCCTTATTAATAAAAACAAAGGTACAATGTAACAAGATAAATTTCTTATTTTTATAACTTTTTGTTATTTTTTTTATTTTTTATTCTACAACCTAACCTTTCATATTATTATTTCATTTTATGGACACTACAACATCTCTCTCATATTGAGTCAACATTTAGATTTTTACACTTACTTATGGACACTAGAACTCCCTCATAATAGGATATAGAGTGTATCTTGAGAATGAAGAAATAAAAAAATATAAATTAAAAAGACAATAAAAAAGTAAAATGTAGTAAAAGTATTAATTCCTTCCAATTCAATTTATTATATTGTAATTTTTTTTTTTTTTTAATAGAACTACAAACAAATTATCCTTGAAAAGATCATAAAATCACATCAAAATAAATTTAAATTATAATGATTTACACTGGGAGAGATACGTAAAGTTTGATTAATTTATGCTACTTAATAAAAATATTTTTAAATATAGAGATGAAAAATATATTAAAAATGTGGATAATAGTTATAAATTAATATTCTTTAGATTATAAATATTAAAATAATAATTCATATTCATAAAAATTATATTTTAGAACTTCATATTTTGATATAATTAATAAACATATACAAATTTAGCATTTGCAATCAAATTCAATATTTTGATGTATTGGTGTTTACACGATATATATAGCATTAAAAAATTAAATTATAAATTATAAAACATCTGAAAGGGTATTAATGACATTAAAATAAGAATGCTTATATATATATATATATATATATATATATATATAGTGATATTTATATAAATAATATTACTAATAATATCCTCGGTGGGGATGGATGACCATATTAATGAGGGACTTAAGGGTAGGGGGAATTTTTCACCCCATAAAATACCAATTCCAATAAAGAGGGGTCCATTGTGGTATGCCCCCCACTGAAACGTTATGTTGAATTTAATGGTTGGTACCTTTCAAGGAATCTTGATCTTTGTCTTGAAGGGTGGAAGGGTAGAGTTATAGAAAACTCTACATGTCTGGATGTTGGATTTTGATGTGATAAGTTACCTATCAACATCGCTATTTCTCATGCAAACCTTTGGTTGGAAAAAAACATGTCTAAAAAATTTGGGACTAGGGCGTTGGGAAAGGGTTGAGTCTTCACATTCAGGATGGTGTGGAATAAGAAGTGTAGAAGGTGCATGAATTTGATGTTGGTCTATGGTATGGAATTCCTTTTTTTTTAGGTTGATTTCAGAGGTATTTTTGATTTCCTTTATAGTTTGTTTGATAGTATTTATGTTCTTTGAATGTTTTGTTCTAGCCCATTTCTCATATAAAGTTGGATATTTAATTCTCTTAGCTTTTTAATTCAATACTATGTTTTCTATGTTGGTTTGTGTCTTGTGAATTATACCAAGCGGATAAACAACAAGTCTTTGGATCTCGTCCCCTCATTTCAACTATGTAGTGGTGTTTTTCTTTCCTAGGAGGCGGGACTCCACTTTTATTACATGTTCGATGTCTATTTTCCTATTGTTTGGTCCCATCATTAACCCTTTGGTACTATGGAAAGAAGGAGATTGCAGTCCGTGTTGGTGTGTGGTGTAGTCTAAGAATCTCTATTCATTTGGTCTAGGGGATTACTCAGTCAAGTCACCTATGTGGATGACTTGTGGTTTACATTGTTTTATTTTACATTTATTTTAAAATTCCACATCAACGAGGCTATGGGAATTTAGGTGCACAAAAATGGGTAAATTCTAATCAGGTAATGTAGGAAAAACAAACACAATTCCTACCAATCAAATTATTATAGTAAAATGTGCAATTTTACCGAGGCCAGACTTATTTATCAGTACATGACAAGATTGATTCGTCTCTCAATGGTCTAAGTGTGCAAGGTCGATTTACCATGCCCTTGCTTACATGCCAACATATTTTTAGCACAAGTTTTATATAATGCCATTTAACAACATGCTATTTAACCACTCAAAGTGGCCTTTATAATTCCATGGTTTAAAGACACCACAAACAAATGAAATTCATGGAGTTTATTGAATGCCAAAAATTCAAACTCGAATACTATGTGGTTGTGGTCATATTTCATAAGTCATCCCATTTACCAATCGCTACATCTGCATGATATATGGCATGTGCATAGTCCGGGTTCTATAACCCTTTCAAGCCTCTTCATAGCTCACCAATGCACATCGCTTTTCCTGTTGCAGAGTCTCACAGTCTTTTCCAATTGGTGACTGCGTGGCTCCTTACTGTCACGGGTTCGAGTTCGAAATGTCAAACAATGAGACTGTATGCAAGGACCGTGGCATTTGAGCTTGGTATGTCAACAATGTGACTGCATTCAATCTACGTAGCCTTGATTTTGATATGTCAACCAACGCGTTTGCGTTCCAGAAGGCCGTGGGTTCCTTGTGACTCCAGCTACGCCCATCAAAACCGTCCTTCAACCACACACCGTGGTGTTCATACATATCAACGCGCTCTCTCTCGTCGCAGATGTAACTTCAACCATGGCTTTGGCATGGTAGTATTCTGTGATTCACACACTCCAACAGATATACATATAATGAATATATATAAATTACAGATTAAAAAAAACTCATAATACCAACTTCAATTAGAATAATCTAATGATCTAAATTTACTTCACACATGAATTTGCAATCTACATATCGATAAATCCTGATGTTTCCTTACCATCATCCTACTATTTATACTTGAGGAATAAAACTGCTCCTCTTAGAATAGGTTTCCTCAATAAATCACTACCTTCCTATTTTTTAGGGCTTATCCCTATGTTGGCTCTTTATCCACGCAGGGAAAGAAACCAATTACTAAATTTATTCCTTATTTATTTAAATACAAAACAAACTAACAATGCTCCATAAATAAATAACAAAATTAATAAAATAATTAACTATACTACTCCTAATGTTTATTTTATTTTGAGTTAGCCACAACATGTGACCAAAACATCACATTGCTGGCTAGGCTCCCGATGCTTCTGCATTAGACTCCCGGGGAGAAAACTAATCTGGTAATGCTTTGGAATCGATTCCCAATTTCTATAGCTATGTTGCAGCCATCCAACTGGCGTCCTCCACTGGCTGTCCTTTCCACTTAAATACTGATAATAAGTTTGGCTCCTGGTTTTCTTTGACACTCTCTTCTCCAAATTGGCTTCCGCTTCCCTTTTTTCTGCTTTGGGCATTTGCTCTTCCCAATTCACTGTTGGGATTTCTTCTGCTATGGTGTCTCCTTGTGGTTCTTCTTCTGATTCTTGGTATAGGTACAAATCTACAATACATGACTAAGTCACCCACTTGGAATTCCTTTTTTCGCCTCCTCATATCTGCTTTCTACTTGTCTTTGCTACTGCATTCTTGCCATCTTCTTTTGACATCTTCCTGTAGTTTCTGCATAATAAAGTTCACCCTGCTCAAATTATTTAGTAATTTAAAGTTTCGATCTGCTGATTCTGTCCATTTGAGTGGCTGATAGTTTCTCTGATTGTTTCAATAATGGGTGCACAAATCTAACTAAAACTTCGAATAAATTTGCGGTAGAAACTTGCAAAATCATGGAAGTTTCTTACCTCAAATATGCTTCTAGGAGTTAGCCAATTCACAATTTCTTGGATTTTCTTCGGATCCCTTTTCAACCCTTCTTTAGAGACCGCATATTCCTTTAAAACTTCATTGATCAACCTGATGGTTATTTTATTTATGGCTCGAGAATTTATACACATGCGCCATTCAACTCCCTTATTTCGACTGAGTACTGTTGGCACAACACATGGACTAAGGCTTTCTCTGATTAACTCTTTATCCATCAACTCTTGCACTTGTCTTCCAACTTCGGCATTTTCCTGCGGTGTTAACCTATAGGCAGCTCTCTTCGGCAAAATAGCTCCAAGAATTAGATCAATATGGTGACTAATACTTTTGATGGGTGGTAATTCATTTGGAAAATCATCCAAAACAATATCAACAACATCATTTAATAGATTTTGATTTTATACAGGTAGATCTTCTAAGTTTGTAGAAGTTAAAATTACCTTGGGTCTCCCAACAATAGCAAAATGCATTTCCTCGCCCTTCTCAACTTCCTGCAATAGGGTTTTCTCACTCATCAACATGATGTTGTTTCCAGGTGCTTCCTTGTCAACTTCAGCTTTGAATGGCAACAGTGTATGCTTGTTCCCATCTTTTTCAAAAGTATAAGTTTCTAGCATAGCCTAGCCTTGCTATTCTATCATTGCCTACGCTAGCATAACCTGACCTACTCTGGCCTAGCCTACCCTAGACCACTCTAGCCTAGCCTACTCTAGTATAGCCTAGCTTACTCCTAGCCTAACCTAGCCTACTTTAGTCTACTATCTTAGCCTAGCTTATACTAGCCTACTATAGTTTACCCTACTCTAGCTTAGCCTGCTCTGGCCTATCCAAATATAGTGTCATCTAGCCTACTATATTCTAGCCTAACCTACTCTATCCTATCCTACTCTAGTCTAGCCTAGCATACTCTATCCTAGCCTAGAATAGCCTACTCTAACCTACCAGCCTAGCCTAGCTTATACTAGCCTCTTGTCTACCCTACTCTAGTTAAGCCTAGCCTAGCCTACTCTAGGCTACTTTCAACTAACCTACCTTAGCCTACTCTCGCCTAACCTAGCCTAACCTAGCCTAACCTAGCCTAGCCTAGCCTACCATAGCTTAGCTGACTCTAGCCTAACCTAGACTGGCCTAGCCTACCCTGGCTTAGTTGACCATAGCCTACCCTAGCCTACGCTAGCCAATCCTAGTGTATCCTTCTCTATTCTAGCCTAGCCTACTCTAACCCAACCTAGCCTAGCGTAGCTTCTACTATCCTACTCTAGTCTACCCTAGCCTAGCCTAACCTAGTCTACTTAAGCCTAACATATCTTAGCCTACTGTAGGCTACCATAAGCTAGACTACTATAGGCTACCCTAAGCTAGCCTACCTTAGCCTACTCTATCCTACCATAGCCTACCCTACCTTAGCTAAGTCTAGCCTACCATAGCCTACCCTAGCTTACCTTACTCTAACCTAGCCTAGCTTACCCTAGCCTACCCTAGCTTAGCCAACTCTAGCGTAACCTAGCCTAGTTTAGCCTCGTGTCACCTAGTCTAGCCTAGCTAGCATAGCCTAACCTAGTGTAGCCAAGCCTACAATAGCATAGTGTATCTTATCCCACTCTAGCATTGCCTACCCTAGCATAACCTACCATAATCTAGCCTAGCCTGCTCTAGGCTATCATACTCTAGTGTAGCCTTGACTAGCCTACTCTATCTTAGCCTAACCTACCCTGACCTAGCTTACTCTACCCTAGCCTACTCTAGCCTAACCTAATCTTTCCTAGCCTACTCTATCCTAGCCTAGCCTATCTCACCCTAGGCTATACTACCTTAGCCTAACCTACTCTATTCTAGCCTACAATATCTTAGCCTACTCTAGCCTAATCTACTCGTGCCTCGCCTACTCTAACCTAGCCTTGCCTAGCTTACTCTAGTTTACCCTAGCTTGCTCTTGCCTAGCCTACCTTAGCCTAATCTATCCTAGCCTAGCCTAGCATAACTTACTCTAGCTTAAACTAATCTAGCCTAGCCTAACCTACCCTATCATACTCTACCTAGCCTTCCTTAGCCTTTCCCAACCTACTATAACTAAGTCTAGCCTAGTGTACTCTAGCCTACTCTAGCCTACCCTACCCTAGCCTTGTGCACTCTAGCCTAGCTTACCCTAGCTTATCCTACCCTAGCTTAGGTTGGCCTACTCGATCCTATGCTAGCCTAGCTTATTCTAGCCCAACCTAACCTTGCCTAGCCTAGTCTACTCTAGCCTAGCCTACTCTAGACTAATCTACACTAGCATAGCCTAGTCTAATCTAACCTACTCTAGCCTACTCTAGCCTTGTCCACTCTAGCCTACCTTATTATACACTCTACTATTTCCTAGCCTAACCTAACCTACTCTTTCATCCTAGCCTACTCTCTTGTCACCAAGACTATATTACCCTACCCTACTATAGCTTAATATATTCATAGCCTAACTCTAGACTACTATATTCTAATCTAGAACATAACCTACCATACCCTATCCCAGCTTAGAATAACCTACCATATCCAAGCGTACTCTAAACTAGCATATTATATCTTAACCTACTCTAGCCTAGCCTAGCCTCGCCTAGGATACACTAATCTACTCTAACCCACACTAGCTTTAACTTACTCTATACATATTATAGTTGAGACATCTAATAAAACAAATATTAAAAATCAATTTTAAAATACATGATAATTTACTTTTATAATATAGATTTAAATATAAAAACATTGCTACTTTATATCATATAAGTTGAAACAATTTTCATTGCATATTATATTATTTTTATATTAATAATAAAATATAGTGTAGAATTTAATAAAATATTAATTATTTAAATTTTAAAATGATTAAAAATTAAACAAAATGAATAATATTAATAAATAAATTATTTAGTAATATTGATGTTTAAGGTAACAAGTTACGCCACTAATTTTAATAGTAAAAAAGCTTAAGTGAGACTAGAAAATAAAATAAATCATTATTTTAATTTGAATCTTATCTAAAATATATATAATAAGCTTACATTAAAATTGAAGTATCATTTGACAAATCGATAATGCTATCGTCTAAAATGTTTTCTATATCCTTAATTAATCATTATAATATTTGTTGTGAATCAAAATAACTCACTCTGTCACCCTTGATTACAAAAATTGTGATGGGTTTGATTTGCCGCAGATATTGCTATGATTCAATTAGGATAAGGAAAACATTCACTGACCATAACACTGAATTGTTAAATGATATTTCTCATTTAAATTTATTATATATATTTTAAATAAATATTTAAATTTAGGTGATAATTTTAAAATTTATTATATATTTTAAATAAAAATTCAAATTCAAATTCAAATTCAAATTCAAAAGAAGATTCTCATGTCTCAAGTCACCAAATTATATAAATAAAAAATTAATTTAAATCAAACACAACTATAGATTAATTGCATTGAAATTATACGATTCGAGATACAGAAACGCATTGGAATGTTGAACATGTATACATGCATATTAAATTTCATGTTCTTGTGGTTTGAAGACTTAAAAAAATTGAAGAAAGGGCTAGGTTTTCTTTTGAGGGAAAAGTTTAGGGGAAATGTATGTGTAATTAAATCTCTCAATTAAAATAAATTACTCATTAAAAGAAATTATTCATTACAGGGATGGTTTGAGATTTTTGTTTTACTTAAATAAAATAAAATACTTGTTACATTGATATTTATGTTTCCATCATTACGTGGTTGAAAGAAGGAATTAAAAAAATATTCATTACAAGGTTGGTTTGACATTTAGGTTTCACTCAATTAAAAGTAAATACTCCTTAACAAAAAGAAAAATAAAGAAAATACCCCATTCTTTCTATGGTTTGACTAGGAATGAATTAACCTAAAGAAATCTGAAATGAAAGGACTGGGGTAACTGTACTTGTACCTGTGATTGAATCTCTGAGCATTGATCATGCTTTACGAACTCTTCAATTGGTGGTTTCTTTCCATCGAACCTCTTAAATACCCTCCATGATATTTGAGATAGAGAGACCAACATTAAAATTGTTTAAATGAATTAAAAAGATATTAAGGAAAATGAAAAACATAACACAAATGAATTAAAATAAACATAGCAGCTTTTAATGGAGAAAACCCTCCATGAGATTTGAGATTGAGAGACTAACATTAAAATGGCTTAAATGACTTAAAAAGATATTACCGCAAATGAAAAATATAGCACAAATATATTAAAATAAGCATAACAGCTATTAATGGAGAGAGTCGTGATTATTCAGTTGGTCGATCGCCTTTCTAAATATTGACCACCTTTTCTTTTAGTTTTGGGAAGCAAGATTCACCCCACTCAGATTCAGAGGCAAAGAAATATTCATGCACATGCACATACACACTCATGCATCAGAAAAACACTCAAATTCACAGAGATACACTCATGCATACAAATAGACTTGGACTTAACTCACAGGCATACTCATGCATACACACATAGTGAAATGCTCAAACAAACCAAACCAAACCTAGATGAGACAGAGGAAGTAAATGTGAAATTTATGCCAAGTGGATACATTGGCCTCCATCTCATCTACTCTTTCTTTCAACCTGAACTACATTTTTAAAATTGACGCCATCCTTGATTATATTTAGAAAATTGGCATTTTTTTTTTTTTAGATTCAAGATTTTTCTAAGAAAGATTCCATAGATAATAATAGTGTCTCTTTCAATAAAACATGGGCCCTGTCTGTTGCACAACCATTTCACAGATTGAAAAATCTGCTCTCTTTCCAACATATATATCTCCCTCCATCTCATCTCCTCTCACTTTCGATCTGGAGGAAAGTTTGAAAATTGGTTCACAGTCTCCAAAGTTCTTAAATTGGTTTCCACCACCATCCAAAAAAAAATGTTTTAAAATTTATGAACAATCAAATCTAAAATTAAAATGTTGAAGTTGCAACTCAAATTTATTAGCTTCTTTGGTGACATATAAAGAATGGTATGAAATCTAAATTTAGCATCTCATTATTCTTCATTAGTATCTAAAAAATATTGAAGGTATTAGGGTAAGAAAAATTTAATGTTTGCCTAAGAACTAGAAATACCAATGCTTGTTCTTTCATAGATCACATCTGACTTTGTTAATTTCATGGATCACATGTAACTCAATTCAGTATCTAAATCAGTTTTTGATGAATCTATACTCTTTCATTAGGGGAATTTTGAGGTCTAAAATGAGCCTCCTAAGGAAATAATAAAATAATAGCTAAACCAATAAATTAATATTTATGAGTTTGCATTTTACTTTTTGCACCACAATCCATGCAACTATGGTTAAATTCAATTGAAAATGTGTACCAAAATAAAATTAATAAAAAGATTGTATTGATGTGACTATAAAGAAGAATGAGTATTTCAATAAAATGTCATTATCATTGAACAACTAATGCATTTGTCTTTTGTACTTATATAACTTAAAAACAATTATAAATATAAATTCATAAATTCTTAATTGTATAATATACTATTAATTACAATTTATATTATTTAATATATATATATATATGTAATATATTAATTTTTTGTTTATATTACATATTCAATTGATTTGATTTATAACATAAGAAAAAATAGTATATAATATAAAAATGAATACAATATATATTCTATAACATTTATATTATTTTTCATAAGATTATGTATAGTAATATTTAATATTAATATAATAATAATGAAATTAATTTAATTGTATTTAAATTTTTTTAAAAAAAGTACTGAAATAGATTGATTATATATATATATATATTTGAAATTTTAGATTTTTTTTTTTGGCCCAAATGTACATTTTTTATCATACAAAACTAATATACATTTTTTCTTTAATTTTTATAAGTTTGTATTGTTATTAATATTATAATAATACTATTCATAGATTTGATTTATCATAAAATTATAAGGTTACATTTTTATTTATTTTGATTTCATGTGTATAATATATATGTATAGATATTAGCTTATAATTAATTTGAAATTATAATATTAAATAAAATGAGATGAATATATAATTTAAAATTAAGTATATGAAAATATACAAATATAATATTTATTGAAAAATGTGTAAAGACATGAAGATTATGTAAGGATATGCATTGTTTCTTTTAAAAAATATGAAATGAGAATAATAATATTTTATTCAAAAAGTGTGAAATGAAATTTATTATTATTACTTTACTTTATGACTTTAAAAGTACTTAGCACTACCATTGTTAACCATGAGTTTTTATCCACCATTGAGAATGTAACAAGTAAGTACCTTTAACTCAAGCAATTCCACCTCAACCATTGGGGATGATGTCACCCCCTAAAATGTGATTGCTTCTCATAAAGTGGATTTTGATTGTACATTTTCCTTAGGAGGCCCATTTTAGACCTCAAAATTTCCCTAATGGTGAATGGTACTATAAATGCTCTTGTCTCACAATTATCGTCATTCCTTGTCTCCTCCCACATCTCTTTTTAGTCTCAACTTTTAGTCTATATTTGAGGGTGGCTTTAATTTTTAAAGAATCAAAGAATCATTTTTTTATTAGATGTAAATTTAAACTCTTGAAATTTTCCAATAAACATATTTTGGAATAGTTGGAAGACCCTTCCCATGAAACTACAAATATTGATACAAACAATCTTATTATAACATACTTGAACAAACTTAGATATATATATATATATCACATGGTTACATTTAGATTTTATTGGAGAAATTCATCGACATGGTAACAAGGTTTTTGTATAGTTATGATTTTTAAGGAATCATGCATTTCCCATTAGATAAATCTTAGTGGTACCCATTAGTACAAATATCATGACAAAAAGTGTAGTCATGGTGATCAGGCTTGTGTGTATTTAGGATTTTGAAGGAATCAACTCTGTTCCCATTAGATAGATATCAGTGATACCCATTACTACAAATATCATGACAAAATGTGTAGTTATAATGTGGTTCTCGTATTCTCTTTTCAGGTAGAATTTATTACCTAGAACACATAAATCAAATTATCATTAAGAGGCTTATACTAGGAAATCAACTTGTAAGTCAAAATGGTAAGGTAAATGTTGTTGCAATAAGGGGTTTTCTTGAAGAATATGTGAGTCAAGAAACTTTGCAAGGGAATTGTGCATTTTGAAAACTCACATGAGAAAACAGATTTATTAGTGCCCTCTTTTTCAACATTAATTTATAATTCTAGCACCACTCTTTTTTCCTTTTCAAGAAAAACAATCTAGGGAAACTCAAGAAGTGCTTCTCCACATTTGTCGATGCCATCCATAATAAATCTATTGGTGTAGATCACTGTGGCTAACCTATGTAGATTTCAGTCAGACACTTGTTGCCATAGTTCAAGCCAAATTCCCTAATACATTAGTAACAACCAGTTGACCTGGACCATTGTGCTAATTTGAGGACCACTTGATATGTTCTTCATGAGATTTTTCTTAGATGTATCCATTTTATTTATTTGCATATTTCATTCTTTGAGTTATTATTTTATACCTTTCTAACTTTTCGTCTATTTATTAGATATTTTCCTTCTATTGTTAACATGGCTATAGGAGCTACTACTGCACTCTTGTTGTGTTTTTTCTATGTATTACACTAGTTTTACTTTTATTCCCATTGACATATGTTTTTGGTCATTCATTAGACATTAATAAAATAATCTTATAACTTATCTCAGCTTATTTCATCTACCAATTAATTATGCTTTGTGGATCATTACTAACTATATTTTATTAGATTTTTTCTGAAAATTTGAGGATTTTCAATTCACTATCTATTGTTTTGGATAGAATTTTAAAATCTTGGTCACTTTTAGCTTCGTACTTGTATTTTCAGCAATCCATAATTACGCAAGTCTATTAAATATCTTAAGGAAAAAGTAAGTAAGATTAAAGATATGACCAAGGAGCCTGTAAAAAATGTATCTCACTCTACATACTATGCCAACCATGAACTAGTGGTGAGTAGAAAATTGTCCTAAGTCTATTTTTGATAGTCTATGGCATATTATATCTGTCAAGGAAAAGAGATGCTACAAACGGAGGTAAATATTTGGAAGAGATGGCACCCTTGTACATGTAAAATGACCAAAAGAATAAAGCATTTATACAAGCATGTTGATGCAAAGACATTTGTGTATACAAGTCAAGCTTCGAAGTTTGCACTTTAAAGACAAACTAGAAGCATTATTTGGACATCTAGATAAGCATTCAAGTTGAGAACTTGTTTCCAGATAGCTTCATTATATGGATATAATTTTTCATATATTAATAATGGATTTCCTTTTTTGTGCATCTTATCGTATATTTTTATTAAGAATACAAACAAGAAGCTCACAAATATGTTGGAATTTAGTTTTCACATTTATCAGTGCTTTTATGCTATTTTAAGATTTTTCCCATGTAACTCTAAAGGTAACATTTGATCAAGGGATTAAAAAATAAAAAATTTGAAATTCTCCTTATACAAAACTAATGTAATACCTTAGGAAAATACAAATGATCATAAGTTTTGAAGCCATACCCTTTTAATTTTGATTACATTATCTAACTAGGATTGAATATTTTGTTTTTCATAGAGAAAAGTATTCTTTCTTACTAGAAAGGTGACAGAAGAAAAAGGGTTGAAGATGAGGCTTACCAAAATTCATACATGTACAATAGGAAGAAACAACAAGTTATATAATGTGAATAAGATTTATTTAACTAAGCGATGGGTACCAACCATCAATATTTTAGGTGCTTCCATACACTCTTTATAGGAGTTTGTAACCATCCATATTTATTTTAGCAACCATGGTATCTTCCACTAATTAATAGTGTCCTTGTAAAGCCATGTTGAACCATGAGAAACACAAATGGAAAACTAAATGTATAAAAAGCATAAAAAAACATTTTTAGTAATGGTAACAAAAATAAATTATTAAAACTTCTAAAATACTTCTAATAAACCCACTCATAAAGAAATCAAAAGATTCAATGCCACATAGTTGAAATGTATTGGGAATTAGAATCAAATTATTATGAAAATGTTGGGTATGTGTTATATTATTTGCATGATTATCTGCAAATGTGATTTTTATGCATAATGAGAATGGGGGGTCCCCATAAAAAATATGTGGGTGGCTTTTTTGACAATTTTCAAAACACAATTTTCACTCTTGTTGGTTTTATGGCACATAATTATTGTAGTCCATGGTAAAGTAATTATAATTAAAAAACTATATAGTATTAATGGATATATGTTTAATGAATGCCACGTAATGTAAATATTTTATTCTAACATTGTACTATTTTTTTTTTTTTTCCAAATTTGGATTTCCAAGTTAAAATCTCTATTTTAAATGTTTGTGTAAGCCATTGCATTTTTTTCCCTTTTTTTCTTTTTCTCTCCCTTTGCTGTTTAAAATTGAATTGTTGATCACTCTACCCCTTTGTTCATTATTTATACTAAATATATCGGTACACATTGCACCTCGAATTTTTACCTCGAATGTTTGTTTACTCTACGCATTTAACATCGATAACACATGGATATTAGAGGCTACTTATATTAATTTTTTTGAAGATACTTTTTTCTACAACGTAAATCAAATGATATAATAACGTGAAAATTTTCCATCTCATAGTACATTGTAATACACTTTTTTCCCCTTAAACTTTTTCTTCTCCTTAAGATACAATTATTTCTCTTTGGCACTGATTAAAATAGTTTTATTATTGTGCCAAGCCACTATTAAACCTACTCCAAATATAAAATATAATATTGCACCAATGGTTGATCCATATACCAAGAGCTCTCCCTTTTTATACCAATTAACCAAGTTTAATTTATATTGTTGTACAACTGAGCCATTGCATACTAATGGTTGTTTCAAAATCCAAATTCTTCCCTTACCTTAACATGATAGACTACTTATGCTCATATTAATATTTAACCTAATTGTGCTAGCCAATTATAAAATTGAAATAATACAACATATAAGATTTGAAAACTTTTCATTTATTGTTTTACTTGAGCAATCAACTCTCCCTGAGAATATGCTACTTCTTATTATCAAGAAATTCTTAATTTTATTTTTCCATAGTCAAATTGAGAAAATTTAAAATTCCACATCAACAAACATATTTAATGATATAAATGAGGTCATATGGTTGTTGTCACTCAATTATCTTAGTGAATTATATTTAGGGGAATGAACTTCAGTTGTGTTAATTGATTCTTAAATTGTTGGAGGCTAGGTTGAGTTAATTTCAGTTGTAAGAATTTAAGTTAGTTAAATTGAGTTATGGTGAGTTAAACTAGTTCTAACTTTTGGAGGAACTAGTGGAAGGTCAAGTTGCAGAAGTGTAACTTAAAATCACTCGGTGATCAACCAGATAACTAATCAATCACCATTAATTAGATAGTTCGAGTTACCTAGTTGAGATGAAGATTACAAGGAAGTGTACTATCAGTTGTAGACTATTATGAAGTGAACAAGTGGTGAATGCAGTTAGAGGATGACCGTAGATGGATTACACATTTCTCATTAAGGAATTTCCTAATTAATAGGGGCCTAATTCCTCAAGGATTGATTCAAGGAATAAGAGCTTAGAGTGCTTGAAAATTGGTTAAGTATTGGCAAGAGTCAGTCAGTCAAGTAGAGGGATAGAATATACGGTTGTAGGTTGTGCTCAGGCTTGAGAAAGTATTGTATTTATTATGCATTCTATGATTAATGCAATATATGTAGGAAGGGGTTTTGAGCACTTTCTTTCCCCTAGATAAATATCTTTTTATGTCTGATAAATCTTTATAAATGTCTATGATTTGTCTTCTCAAACGTGAATTGAATGATGCATATTATTAGAGTTGTTTTGTTTTTGTAAATTTCATGAGCAGTTTCAGATCTACATATTAAATTTCTACATGGTATCAGAGCTAAGGAAAGGGACAATAAATACCAAAGAATCTCTAAGTAAATTGTGATTCCTCATATCCAATTCCTAAATAATTCCTCCATCATCATCTTTACATTTGAAAATTAGAATGAATAGCCTAAAAATTTAATGGTGTATTCTAATAGATGTTTTCGCCCCTTTCTAGGAATTTTTTATGGTTAGTTTTTTTGTAAATGGAGTAGATATTTTTTATAATTGTTATTTTGAGTTGTGTAGTCTATAAAATTTTAGAGCCCCAATGATTATTTAGGGTATTAAATTCATTTATGCATTTAAAAATGGATTTTAAACAACATGAACTCACAATCATATCCAAATGTTTAATATTAATTTTTTGTGAAATAGGCCAAAATTCTTATGCTCTAGTAGATTTGGGTCCCTAATTTTTCTCCCATGGGCGTAAATCCACTTGTTAGTTATTATAGGGGCACACTAATTACTATTTAATCTGAAGGGAGGGGGAGTGGCATCGGGATAGGTTCCTCCCTTATTTATATTTATCAAATTTTCCTTCATATGTCCACTAGGTTGGAAAAACAATCCAACAACAACTTATGTGTCCTTAAGACATGAAAAAATGGAGTTGCATACAATTTGGGCTACCAAATCCATGAATCTTTTAATTAGTATTTTTGAATTTCAATTTGGGTGGAATTTAAAAAGAGATATCAAATAATCATGAACATTTTCTCACAACTAGTTTTTTATGTACTAGTATAAAAGTTCCTCAAATATGACCTTTTTTGGCTATTCAAAGTAATAGAAAGGGAAACCAAATTTTTTCTTGAAATGTAGGAAAAATCATTTGCAATTATTTGTATGTTAGCACCTGTTTGAAGTCATTCAATGATGATTTTTGTAAAACAACTTAAAATATACAAAAATGAAATCTAGCTAAGTTGTTATAAGGAAGTAACAATTACTCACAAACTTAGATATCAACCCTTTTCTTCCTTGTCGTCCTGTTTTATGTGTTGAATGGGTTCCATTTTCTTTTCTTTTCTGCAAGAAAATACTTGAAAAATAATATTTAATGCTAATTGTTTATTTATTTTACCTAATGATCAAAAAATTTAAGGATTACATATTACATTTGAAGCACGTTGTTGTTGAGATGACTCCTCCTGCGATGCAATTTTTTCCATTTCTTTGACCATCTCCTTGAACACATTTTTGGACATTCCTACTGGCATATTTCTGATATCAGCTCGTTCATATTTTGATATTTTCATAATCTTCCTGAAAATGTAACATGACAATAAACTATTTAGTTTTTATATTGATATATGAAAATTAAATATAACAAAAGTGATATTTATAAATAATTCTAGAGAAACATTTAAAGGAATATTACTTTTTCATTCATTCTTTTTTGTTGTTGTACGCTTTTTCTGACATGTCTCATTAACCAACTCTTTGGAAACTATTCTTGTAATTTAGATAAACTTTGGTTGTTGGAATCATTGGATTGATTTTTGTATTGTAAGTGGAAAGGACGTCTATACATTCATTCCACTAGATCCCTCAAACTTTTGTAAAAGTTTTTCCCCCTTTCGTTAACCTCCAGCACCACTCCAGATGAGCTAAAGAGAAATTCATTTTCATTTGCGTGTTTTTCTTTTCTTTTCTTATAACGACATTCCTTTTCTGAGTTGTTGGTCCCTGTATAACATTAAACATATGTGAATTAATAGATTGTTTGAAACATGTTATCTAATAATTTTAAGTATATTATTAATGAAAAAAAAAAAAAAAACTCATATTGAAACGATGGTATTTTTTCATTCACCTGATTCATCATTTTGAAATTTTTCCATCAAGATTTTACACTCTTCTCGTCCTAGATCAGAAATAATCTTATCGATCTTTGTCACTTTGTGGCTCTGCATGATACATAGTAAACAATACATATTATTTAAACTTACATATAGTTCAAAAATAATATTTTTTGTAAATAATTTACAAAGAAATTTCAATTTTTGCTTTTCTTGATGTGTTATCAGTATTTTTGTTACTTGATCTCTTGTCAACCATTTCTAATATTTCTAATTATCAACTTTTCACGTAAAAAAAATATCAAGAAACCCGTGCGCTTTTCATAGTGTACGCACCGACGTTGGTGCGTCGTGGTCTTATAAACGGACCACCCAAACAGTATAAAACACCGTATGGTGCTCTATGTCAACAAGGAGCACCGGTGCATTACATGTTAACCACCACACTGATTAACACAGAGAAAATAATAAAAATTGTCTAGTGTTTGTTTTTGTAGCATATGGTGTCGTGGAGAGGGCGATGTGACCTATTCTTATAAATGCCTTGCGCAATAAAGGGACCACCGTATGGTGCTCTCTGTCAAATAGGAGACCCAGTGCGTTATATGTTACATGGTGCACCGATTAACACAATTTTTTTTTTCCAAACAGTACGTGAGAGGTGCGCTATAATGAAATAACGCACTTGTGCCCTATTTTACATATGGCACACGTATTAAAAAAAATTGTTTTAATTTTTTTAATCAAACAGTACATGCACGGTGTGCTAGGATAAGCCAGCGCACTGGTGCTCTAGGTTATGCAGGGCGCACCGATTAAAAAATTCTGTTTTTAAAAATTCACGCAAGGGCCGACATTGTTTGGGATCCGACTATGCAAGTTGTCTCATGGGTTGGATGTCATAGGCCTATATATATAGCAATACAAACCCTATAAATCTAAAATGAAAATTCCCAATTCTAAAATCACAGAAACAGGAAGAAGCAATGGCAGAAACAAAAAGAATGAAGGGTTTAAGGTAAAAATGGATTTTTTTTTGTTTTTGTTTTTTTGTTTTTTTGTTTTTGTTTTTTGTTTTTTTGTTTATTCTGAAAACGAACAAAAAATTGAAACTTTTTACTTACTGCGTAAAAAATACTGTAGAAAATGTAAAAAAAAAACAATAAAATTTAATCACGAGATCATTTGAAATTCTATGCTACAAGGTTTGAATCCCCAGAGATTTGGAATTCTGATTGTCTGAATAGTTCTATTCGAAATTATTTCACTGCTCCACAGTGCTCTCATGCTCTCGTGCTCTAGGTATGTCTCGTGCAAATCTCTGGCTGAATGTTTTTGCAAAAATAGTGAAATAAATATTTTTTTTTAGTATTTACAGAATTGTTTTATGAAATTAGATTTTCAAAAATATTTTGCCGCCAAATTTAAATTTACCACTTTTTTTTTCACTTAAAAAAAAACAAAGTTTCATTTTTTTTTAATTTGCGGCTTTTCATCACTGGTGCATCAATTAATAACACCACACCGATGCGTCAGTTAATAACACGGCACCAGTGCGTAGTAACTAAAACAGCACTGGTGCGGTTATCTATACATAAGCACCGATAAGAATAAGTTCATTTTTAAGGCACTGAAATTACTTTTAGGTGTGTGCACTAAAATTTATTGTTGATTTTGCTCAAATGCAGGGAGAAAATATCATAATTATATCGAATGGAAAATTTTTCAAAATCCAGCTCGTTCCATAATATTTCTCAAAGCCCATCGCAGAGTTCTCCCTATCCATCTTGAGATGTACTATTTAGTTCATATTTTATTTATATTTTCATTATCTAATTGAATTTATGTTTTTTATCCATGTCAATCAGATTAATAAAATTTATAATGTATACAAATTTGCAGGTTGATGCAGATTCACATTCGAGTTCAGATGCACAAAATAATCAAACAACTCCAAAACGCTGGAAGCTCTTATCAGGAGCAGCATACTGCAAGGCGTATTTGGTAGATGAAAATGGAAAACCTCTTCACCTTGCCAATTGTAAAAATATTGCATCTTCTAGGCACAATCCCGGGATAATGATGGTAATAATAATTATTTGGTATATTAAAGAAATTATTTCAACATTAAAGAAATTAATCATGCATTGTCAACATTATTACTAATTTATATCATATATTTTGTACTAATCATGTGCAAATTTATTTTTTGGAATTATTAGGATTCTAGTGATGATGAGTGACCTACCTACCGTCTTCCGTTGCACCCCACGACAATGTCAAATCAAGAGAAAAAACCGGAGAGGAACGATACCAAGAATGGTTGAATCAACCACCAATTCAGTTCCCGCTACGTTCAAGTTCACCAATTAGGAGTGACTACAAAAATAGTAGTTCTTCACAAGATGGCAATGGAGGCAATCAAATAGAAGTTTGTATGGATGATTACTTAAGGGATACGACTGCCATGGAAACAATGTTGTTAGATGCATTCCAAAACGATGATCAGCTAGAGGATGATGCTCATATCGCTGACACATTTTTCGAAAGCCTTAAATTTTCTTCCAACACACCTCTCTTTGGACATGGCGGTCAGTCAAAGTCTACCCAGTTGGGGACAATGATGTTACTGTACAAATTGAAAGAAAATTTTGGCTTGTCGAATAAATGTTTCTCAGAAATTTTGAGGTAAGTTACCATAAAGTCCCCCCTTATATAAATTTGATAACTATAATCACACAATGAAGATTAAAAATGGTCAATTTTATGAATGTTGATAATTATATCGGTATTAATGTATATTTAATATTTTCCATGATCACCAAATACGAGATATTCAAAGATAAGGTTCTTCCGAGTGATAATGTCTTGCCCGGTAGCTACGAAGAGGCAAAGAAATTGTTGAAAATGTTGGGTGTTGAGTACATATCATATCATGTAGGTCCAAATGATTGTATTCTATATAGAGGATAATATGCAGACAAAGAGATATCTTTGAAATGTGGGCATTCCAGGTATGATAAATAAAATAAGAAGGGTAAATCATGTGGTCCTCCTTTTAAGATATTGAGGCACATGCCTATAATCCCAAGGGTTCAAAGGCTCTTTCGTTGCAAAGAATTAGCGATGTTGCAGGGATGGCATGCCTCACACATAAGTGAGTTGGGAGTTATGCGAATCCCAAATGATTCAATAGCCATGAAGCATATAGAGGATACATGGCCCTTAAAATTCAAGGATGAAGTACAAAGTCTACAACTTAGCATAGCCATGCAACCCATATTCCCTCCAGAACACCAACTATTTTGTTTTGTCAGTAGTAGTGATCAATAACAATACCCTCCCATGGTTGTCCGTGAAGAATGAACATCTTATGTTGGCTCTCATAGTCCCTTGTAGAAGACAAGTGAAGAATATGGATGTCTAATTACAACCACTGGTAGATGAATTGAAGGAATTATGGGATGGTATAAATGTATACAATGTATCAAGACCCATCGTAGCAGAGAGGATTTTTATGTTGTATGGCATATGTGCTTACACGACACATGATTATCCAGGCGTAGGATTTTTCTCTAGTAAATTACATGTTTATTGATTTTTTTATATACGTAACAATATTGTTTCGCATATTTGTTATTTAATTCATTGTAATTGTTTTGATCTTCATGATATTCTTTAACGTGCCATGCATATAAATTGTATACAATAATCTCGCAGGTCTTGTAACAAAAGGGTATTTTGGATGTAAATATTGTGGACCCTCTCTGAAATCTAGATGGTCCAAGGACCTACGAAAGCCAGTGTATGATTTCTCCAGGGTATTCCTCCCAGAAAAACACCATAACAAAAGAAAAGCATCTGCTTTCAATGGTAAACGAGAGAGAACCCAAAGGCCTCCAATAATGACACCAATTGAATGGCTTAGAGCATCTGAGATAAAGAATGAGAAGGAGTTCATAGAAATGTTCGACTCAAATGGGGAGCCTATGTTCGATGATGTAGAATTCTTCGACACCTATGTTGAGAAATTTCCCATTGGGATGAAAATGAAATCTATCTTTTATAACCTCCCATATTGGGAGCACCTTAAGATTACCCACTTATTAGATCCCATGCATATATTTAAAAATGTTTCATCTTCTTTATGGAGGCACATATCATCGAAACAAAGTGACACATTGGATGTTAGGAAAGATCTTATTACTTCAAAAAATAAAAAGAAACATTGGCCAAAATGATTAGAAAGTACAGGATCAGAGGCAGGCGTTGGTCTCTCTAATTCATGGTATTTAAAAGAAGGTGATGTCCCATGGATTTTAAAAAAATATGATCTTTCTTTGGCAAAGGAATTTATAATGGGTGTGAGGGTGTCATATTCATACGGGTCTTCACTACGGCGCTGCTTCACCGTGGATGACCATTTTTCGGGGTTGAAATCGCATGACCATTTGAATATTCTAAGAGTACGTATAATGTCAAAAGCATGATTTAATTATTTGTTATATTAATAAATTTTATCCCATGCATGGATCATAAAGAATAACTAATTTTGTATATTATTGCACATTTTTATAACATTGCAGTATCACTATCCTTTGTTCATGCGTGGGTGTGTGAAACATGAATTCTCTCAAGACCTAGGATGTGACATATCTAAATTATTTGAATTTTTATGTTGGATCACATCAAAGGAGATTCATGTGGCTAGCATTCCATGGTGACATCAAGAGATAGTTGAGATTGTTTGTATGTTTGAGAAGGAACTGTCGATGAGTTTCATGAACTTGGAGGTTCATCTTCTAATCCACCTAGTATATGAGGTTGAATTAGTTGGGGTGGTTTCTTGTCATTGGATGTTCTTCTTAGAGAGGTACATGGAGAAATTGAAAGGTTTTGTTCGACAAAGGGCAAAACCCGAGGGATCTATGGTAGAGGGGTACATATCATATGAGTATTTCTATTATGCCAGTGAGTACATCAAGCAGATCGAAAACATACCAGGTGCGGTGATTTGGGACAATGAAAGGGATGAAGACAAAAGAGAAGGGGAGTTGTTCCAAACGAATGGAAAAAAGCATTTGATAAAGAGTAAGTGACTTATAATTTTTCAAATTTACACAAAGTAAATATTCATGTTGAACTTCGATATAATGTATATTTTGATCTCTATGTACTATATATTGTCGATTTGATATCATCAGCGAATCCAGAAATTGAAGCAATCAATAAATTCGTTCTTTACAATTTCGAAGTGACACAACCGTGGGTTGCATTGTACGAACAAAAGAGGATGAAATGGGATAGTGACAGGAAAGAATTCAGACGGTTGAATGGGAGAAGTGTGCCTTATTCCGATCATTTAAAATAAAATATGCCAAAAATATGCCCCAATAGTTGGATTGCTGACCAATTCAGAGAGAAATACACTGCAGCCAGTCATTACCTGCGTGCTCAAGAGATGCGATAACCGTATGGATTGGGTGCAGCAACTCGGTAGTAATCTATTTAATTTATATTTACACTTGAAACTTAATAATGCACCTTTCAAATACAATTACATCTATATTTCATATTTGAATTGTTGGGTCATTATAAAACACATGACACTATGATTTTTTAACTTTTTTATAGGTGCATTTGTTCCCATCTATGTGGGCATATGGACACCATTTTCACACAGAAAATGCCGATGATAGACACATCACACAAGACTATGGAGTGGAAGTAGAGTTCGATCAATCTAGTCGATCTAGCCACCGAGCCACCGTGATCAAAACCTAGTACGGGGGATGTTAGGTTACGTCGGAAAGATACAAGTGATCACTGAAGTGGATTTCTCTTCTTTCTAATGTGTTATTTTTAGGTGCAAGTGGTGGGACACCTTTGATAGTAATAATGTAAAGGAAGATCGCAATAGTAGGCTGATATGTATCAACTATAGAAAGATGTGAGATGAAGCTAAGGAGCCCTATGTTTTCCCCAAACACTGCAACTAGGTATTTTTTTACCCAAATCTGTTGGATAGGGATTGGTGGTTCGTATTGAGACGTGATCCTAGATCAAAACATATTTTTGAGAACAATAGTGGCATCATGCCATGCGAGCTAGAAGATAATGAGGGTGATCATGAGAACCGAGAGTGATATGGTACATGTGTTATTTCATCAATATTAATACTTTTTAAGATGAGTTTTTTTTATAAAGAAGAGGACTTAACTAATTTATAACTTATAAGCTGACTCTTTTTTTTCGAAACATTATAATATGGATTTTGAATTAATTGGTAATTTGCATTGTGTTAATGTTAAAATCAATATTTCACTTGATAATTTGCAATTATGTTGATCTAAAAAACAATGGCATACTATATAATATATATTATTTTATTTTATTTTTTTATTTATTTTAATGTAAGATCATAATAAAATAATGATAATTGTAAAGTACATGAATTTATTTGCATTATTTTTCTAAACTTTATTATGTTAAAAAAATTCGTATTATTCTAGATTTATCATTTTACAATTATTTAAAATTTTACAAATTTACAAATTTAAAATTTTTAATAAAATCATTTCAAATTAATACAATTAAAATTTTACAAATATTTTACATACAATTACAATTAAAATTACAATTAGAATTACAATTAATATTACAATTTTACAAACATTTTACATACAATTACAGTTAAAATTACAATTTCAAATACAAATACAATTTTAGAATTTACATACAATTAGAATTACAATTTCAATTACAATCACGACATAATATTTAATAAATATCATGATCCTTTAATATTAAAATAAATAAACATCACGATCATGATAACCATCGTACAAACATCATATTCGATTAAAAAACACATTCAAATTTGCTAACATCATCGTGATCATGATCATCCAACAAACCACAATTAGCATTATCGAACATCATCACAACACAAACATCAAATATTCATCTCATGTCAAATAACTGCTATCACATACACACCTATCTGTAAGTTGTACATTAAATGAACATATCTACCATCACCTAACAATATACACATCATGATGATCACCAACATGTAAATTAAGTACAACTGCAATATGAACATAAAATACATGGACCATATATATATATATATATATATATAACTGTATAATGTCAAAAATATACAACTGTGATATAAATTTCAAATATCAATTGGTGGTACATCATCAATCACAGTACTAGTTGAGGCCTCCTCAGTCAATGGCGCAACCTCAACAAGCTCAGATACATGCCGATCATCACGTGCCTGTTGATCTGGTATTGGTGCCTCATGCTGATCAGGATCCACTGTCAGCTGCTCATCGTGATGACTCGAAATGTTCAATGGTCTAGCCTTCTCATGATTATGACTATTGCTTGATGCTGCAGGCTACTGAATCGATGTGGATGATGGTCCAACCTACTCTCCATCCTCACTGTTGGTCGATGTTGCAGGCTTCTCATCTGGCATGGCGTGAGGTGAAAGATGATCACTCCCCTGATCGTGATCATCAGATGATGCATCACTGCTTGCGGAATGTCGACGTACTGCAACTCGACCATGCCTATAACATCAAAGGACCCTCCTCAACTGCGTAACTAAGCTCGTAGCTCCTACGACATGCCGCATCAGGCTGAACATGTCACAGGACATGCCTCTCCACATATGTTAGCCTAGCATTGGCCTGTATATCTCTCATAGTGGCGGCCCTGACGCTCGCCTCTACAAACAATGCATAGAGTTGGTCGCCCAACTCCATCCTCAATCTACTGTCAAGCCTATGCCTAGCAAAAGGTTGTACCAGCGCACCATGAGGAGAAGTTCTGTCTGCACTGACCTCATGATCCTCGACATCTGCCATATCCTGATCGTCATCAGGATCCATAACTGGATCATTTGGTGGCGCTAGCATCTCATCACCATCAAAAGACCAACTGTCTGCAAAATATATATAAGTACACAACAATAATTAGGAAATTTCATTAAACAGTTTAATAAAAACAAGTCAAAGAACATGTTAGAATAAATTTAAATAAAACAATAATATTACCTCTATCATCCGACATCTCATCCTCTGTGAAGAGGATGTTGGCACACCCTCACTAATCCAAACCAACATAAGAATAGGGTACCATAACAAAGGGATGCTCATCAACACTGGCTAGCAACTCCAGTGCATCATGCGATATCCTCGTAGAAAAATCAGACTCGCCCCTCTTGGGCATCATCTGTCCCCACATGTGCATCCGTACATGCAGCATCGTCCTACGAGGCTGCCGAACAAAGGTAGGCCTCCTCTCTGGAATCCTCTCAAAAAATAAACAAAATAGCTCTGAAGAAAAAGGGAAGATGACTCTCCCTTGTGCATGAGCATGACATATATCTAAAGCTATACAGAACTGGTGCAAAAAAAATGGCAGATCACCTCACAAGTCGTGGCTCATGTACTGACGAATCAAAATAAAATAGAAGCAGTCAGCTAATGCGTTTTCATCGTTGGTGTTGTGTGAAATGGTCAAAATCTGTAGTGAGAGGCACCTCACCTCCTCTCTACCAAATGAAGCAATAGGTAACTGACCTCCGGAGACCTGAAAATCCGCAGGAGATAGTATATCTGCGCTATTGTATCTCTGGGAGTAGACCAACTGACTCCCTACTGCATAGCCAATTGGAACCTCTGGGAACGATGGAAAATCCACCCCTCTCCTCGATAGCCCAATAATGAAATATATGTCCTCCTCAGTGGGTGCGTACCACTAGTTAGGACCAACCCGGAAAGCCTGTAGGTGGGAATTCCACTTGTGGATAAGATGTCGTAAAAAAACACTAATGGTTACAACAATTTAAATTTGAATATAATTAATGGTTACAATACTATTTCAAGCCCTTATTTTTATATCTATATATCCCTTACATGGATTCAGGATTTATCATACTATATATAAAATTTACATGGAATTAGGGATTGCTAATGCACGGTGTTTAAACTAAACTACAGGGCCATATATATGTACATATCCCTTACCTTGATTTAGTATTAGTTTCATACAAGACTTGGGGAGGATATTAATATGAAATTTCATATGAAATGGGTCTTGAACCAAGTCAAACTCAAACTAGCAAGCAAAACGACACATAGTGGGGTATACCAAAAAAATCAGGAGTTAAACTCACACAAGAACATATTCTACCAAAAACCATCGATTATTCTAACACACTAGAGGTTATACCTAAAACCCCATGACTTAAACTGACATACATCACAATAAGGAGTAATGATGGTTGAATGGCCATGGGGATAAATTATAGCTAAAGAAGACAAGTGTACATGGGGAAGATATGAAAAATTATATATAATAAAAATGGTGGACACACGCTATCCCTTACCTGGATTCAAGATTTCTATCTAACTATATATATATATGGAAATGGGATTGTTAATGCAATGTGTTACTAATCTGCAGGGCCATCTATATGTAGATATACCTTACCTTGATTTCATATTAGTTTCATACAAGTCTTGGGAGGATATTAGTATGAAATTTCATATGAAACGGGGGAATTTGTGATTTCATTTCTTAAAGTAAGTCTTTAGCTAATTCAAACTCAAACTAACAAGCTACACAACACATAGCAGGGTATACCAAAAAAATCACTAATTAAACTCATACAAGAACATATTCTACCAAAAACCATTGTTACTTTAACACGTTTGAAGTTATACCTAAAACCCCACGACTTAAACTAACGTACATCACAAGAAGAAGCACATGGGGATAAACTATAGCCAAAGAAAATTGTACATGTAGAAGATATGAAAAATTATATCCAATAAAAATGGTAGATACATAAAATTGAAAATAAAAATTTTCGATGCACTAGTTAACATGGCCATACTTGGAATTGGAATTGAGATTCAATTTCGTTTCTTCAGCAAACGTTAGCAGCCCCCTCAAATGACTTGTATTATTCATTTATTTTTCAGCAATATTAGCCACATTTTTGCCACCAAATAATTTACAATTAAAAAAAAGGCAATGGAACACAGATCCATGCGAATAAATGGAATTCAATGCTATTAGATGATCATTGATCTACATTACCCCTTAAATTGAAAACAATTTTTGTTGCTTCGAGTGTGTTTCACTTTCACGTCCTCCACTCAAACCACTCAAACCACAAACTTACTCACATATCTCTTGGGCTTCACGAACAATCCATCGGATATACATATTTGAGGCGCCTACCTCCTCTCCAAGGGTCCACTAAATCCCTGCTCTCCATGTCAATTTAATCATGTCTTTTTCTGAAACGATTACTTCAATAGTAATGGCTTGAGGGCCATGCTTGATAGAAATAGATCATAGCTTGACGACCCGAGTGTTGGCCATGTCAAGTTAATTGTGTTTTTTTCTATCAAGGTTACTTCAATGGTTATGGCTTGAAGGCCAAGGTTGATAGAAACATATCATGGCTTGAGGGCCCCAGTTTTAGAGACTCTAATGTAGAGCTCATCATGCTTTTTTTGCAGTGACATCTTTAGAATCTTGTTGAAGATTATGTGTGCTATGGTCATCCATCCGGCTAAAGGTAATGGCACCTTACCCTTCAATTTCGATTTTAAATTCTTTTTCTATGATTATATTGAGGCTATCCTTTGATTTTTCTTCTCGAGTATGATCGATAAATATTCTTCTTCATTTGTACCCTTTGTATTTTCTTTATGAGTTTGCTGGATAAAGATTTTTTTTCTTGAGGCCAGCTTGTATCCTTTGTATTTTCTATTTTCTTATATATTTAGGGAGAGACATTTTTTATTCACGTTCTTGGAGGTTCAAAATTTCCATGTTCAAAATCAGTTTTTGAGATAATGATTGGTAGTCGACTTTGTATTTAGCTGTCCTAATGGTGAATGTTATGGAAATTGGTTTAAAAAATCTAGAGGCTTTTTTAGTTAATATCTGAAATTAAAATATTATGTTCTTTTTAATTAGCTAATTTAATTAGTAGAAAGAATTGCATCTGAATGTATCATTGGCAATTTTTTTTTAATTTCACATTTGCATCCTGAAATATTAATTTGCATTCTGAAATATTAACTTAATAGTCAGTTATTACTTATTTTATCCCAGCAGCGTCATGCATTACTTCTGAAAATTAAGAGATGAGGTATGGTAAAGTAGATACGTGTTGTTTAACCTGTGTTTGGGACCTGAACAACTGGGAGACCATATTAGTGTTGTTAAACTCTATACTAGACAAACACCAGAGATGCTAATTGAATGATCAAAAGTTTCTTATGGGTTGTTGTTATCTGTTTTTTAATTCACTTATTAGCTATCCAATTATATAATTTTTATTTGTATATCTTATTATATCTTTTTGGACAAGATTGTATTTTTTTGGTATATATATTTAATTCAATAATTTATATTATGGTATAATGTATTTAGCATCCATTTTGTGTAGTTATATAAGTGATGTTAAGTATATATATATATATATATATTTTAATGTTATGATTTTGAAGTAATATTTAAAAATTTAATTTTTAGTTTTTTCAAATATAATTAAAATTATGAAAGTTAATTTAAAATCATATTTATATTTATAGGAATTTTAGGGTTTTAAAGTCAAAGTTTCTTTTATATTTTACTAATTCTTTAAAATAATATTTGTATTTACAATTGCTGATAGTTTTAAATTAAAGTTTCTTTTTCATTCTATTGAAGTATCTAAGCTACACAACAACGTGTGAAAGAGTTACCCATCTACTATAACCTTCGATGGTAACACACAACACATGTATGGAGTGCTCAAGAGAAAGAAAGTAGTTACAAAGAAACACTGAGGCCATAATAATCCTATCAATAAGAAATAAAAAAATAAATAATAATATGAGAATATTTTTATCATTTCAATATTCACATATTTTTAAAGGTCTCATCTCATTAGTGATTAAATTAACACTATATTTGAAAGTTAATTGTCTTTAATCATTACATTGATACATTATGTTTTATATAAGAGAAATAATTTTAATGATATAACAAATCCTAATATAGATAATTCTTAATGGCAATTCCCATCATACACAACAACTTCTAGTTTATGCTCACATGTATGGGATGTAAAAGTACTTGACCAACCAACAATTTCCCACTCCATTCAATAACACATGTTAAATTTGTCTCCAGTAATGGACTATAGTGTGTACTTACCCCCAACACAAAAGAACCTTGCTATGCCACCCTTGAATCCTGAGTCGAGATCACCGAAAAGCCCATAGACCCAATAGTACACCATGCCCTATTAGTGGTAGACGTTGTGAAATTTGTATTAGAAACTCCTGTATAAATTTGAATGCAAGGAGGCTAGTGCAATTCATCTCACTTAAGATACATTAAACTCCTTTAAGCGGTTAAGCAGAAGCAATTCATCAATTAACAAGTAATCAATACACCAATAGAAAAAGATCATTTTCCAACACATAAACAACCAAGAAACACTTCTATTTTTTATAATTAATCACCAACTGGTTGTAGACGAACAATGACCCACCCCACCATAGGCTATCTGTAACACAGATGCTTTCATTGACATAGGAAACCCCCGAGCGGGGGCTATGAATCCATAAGGGCGAATTCCTATGTCTTGGCTCTAGTTTCTATCACTGAGCCCAATTCTGAGAATACTAGAGCTTCTTATTTTCCTGATCTCTCTTAATCTCCATGCCCAAAATATAGTTTTCAGCACCAAGATCCTTCATGTCGAATTTGGAGAATAATTGGATCTTCAAATCCTGGATAATTTCTTTGTAATTTACAATCAACAACATATCATCCACATACAAGACCAAATAAATAATATGGTCACAAATTAATTTAAAATACACAAAGTGATCCTCTTTGCTTCTGGTGAAGCCAAGTCCCCGTATATAAGTATCAAATTTATGATACCACATCCTTGGTGACTGTTTTAACCCATACAAACTTTTTTAACAAGCATACCAGTTCTTTCTTACCCTTCACCATAAATACTTCGGGTTTCTTCATGTAGATCTCCTCTTCCAGATCCCCGTGAAGAAATGATGTCTTCACATCCATCTGTTCTACCTCAAAATCAAAGGCAACAACAACAGATAAAAGTAATCTAATAGAAGTAGCCTTGGCAACAGGATAAAAAATATCACGAAAGTCAATTCCTGGCACCTTGGAATAACCTTTTGCTACCAATCGAGATTTGTATTTCTCCACCTTTCCTTCTACATTCATCTTCTTCGTAAACACCCATTTGCTCCTGATGGGCTTCCTTCCAGCTGACAAATCCACCAGATCCCATGCCTCATTTTTGTGCAAGGATGACATTTCATCAACCATGGCCTCCTTCTAGAGTTTTCCATCCTCTGAATCTACTGCCACCCAAACAGTTATTGGATAACCATCAATTATAGTTATAGCAAAATTTGAATAGAATGCAGATGGAATATACCTTTCTGGTTGCCTTCTTTCCCGAACTGATCTTCTCATAGATGGAGTTTGTGGCTCTTCCTCTTTTGAATCTTCTTCTGTTGTAGAGTCTGATTCATCCTCCTTTAGCTCAAACTCTATATTCTCAGGTTCCTTTGGTAGGGCTTCATGTTTAACAACATATTTCACCTCTCTAAACACCACATCTCGGCTGTACACAACCTTCCTTGTTTCTGGGTTCCAATGCTTGTAGCCTTTTATAACATCCTTATACCCTATAAAGATGCACCTTTTAGTTTTATTATCCAACTTGGTCCTTTTCTCCTTTGGAACATGTACATATTCATCACATCCAAATACCCTTAAATGTGAAAGAGAGGGTTTCTGACCAGTCCATACCTCATGTGGAGTCTTATCCTCTAATGTTGATGAAGGTGATCTGTTAACCAGGTGACATGCAGTCTCCATTGCTTTTGCCCAGAATTCCTATCCTAACCCAGTACCACTGAGCATGCTTCTTGCCTTTTCCATCAGCGTTCTATTCATTCTTTCCGCAACTCCTTTTTGTTGAGGTGTGTATGGATTAGTCTTTTGTCATGCTATACCACACTTCTTACAAAATTCTTCAAATTCCTTCTGGAAAAACTCTCCACCATTATTTTTCCTTGACACCTTTATCTTCTTCTCTATCCGGTTTTCCACCAGAGCTTTAAATTATTTAAATTTGTCAAAGACTTCATATTTATTCCTCAAGAAATATATCCATTTATTCCTTGAGAAGTCATCTATGAATGAGACATAGTACACAGATTTTCCCAGTGATGGAACCGACACAAGTCCAAACACATCACTATGCACAAGATCTAATATCTTGTTCGCCCTCTTAGCACCAGAAGGAAAACTCAACCGATTTTGCTTCCCATATACACAATGTTCACAGAAATATAAATTCAGAGAGAAATTAGACATAACTTCTACCATATCATTTCCATGCAGTATTCAAAAGCCCTTCTCTCCAATATGTCCAAGCCTTTGATGCCATAGCATGGTATTTTCTCCGGATATCGCTAGGCTTTCCGCTCCACTTTCAGGAACCACAGAAGAGTTGCACCTATCAATAATAGTGCTACCCTGAAGCTTATACATATTTCCAATCCGAACTCCCCGCATTAATACCAGTGCTCCCCAAACCATCTTACAGGTATATTTCTCAAACACTTTTTTTACACCTGCATCATCCATCTTGCTTACATAAATGAAATTTTTGGCCAATGCAGGAATATGCAGAACACCAAGAAGTGTTCTAATCCTTCCACCTTGCAGCTTCCACTTGACATTTCCACGTTCGAAAATTTTGGCCTTCCTATCATCCCTTAAGAAGAAAACACCACCATCGTACTTCTCATACTTGCAGAACCAATCCCTATGGGGAGTGAAGTGAAAGGATGCACGTGATTCAATCAACCATGCCTCATTATCTACATGTGTATTTGAAGAAGAAGCCAAATACACATCCCCACCTTCATCCGAGGTGGTTTTTCCCTCTGCATAAGGAGCATCACCTGATCCCTTTCCTTTTTGAGGAGCTTTAGATCTGCAGTCCTTTTTGTAGTGTCGTTCCTTTCCACATTTCCAGCACACCTTCACAAACTTTCCTGGAGATTTAGTTCTCCCTCTAGATTTGGATCTCCCACTCAAAACCTTATTCTTGTTTCTGTTTTGGGACCTTCCTCGTACAGATAAGGCATCTCCATTCTGGCCTTCCATATTTCTCCTTCTCATTTCCTCTAACAACAAGTCTGAGACAATGTCATCAAAATTCAAGGTAGTTGTATTGCTACCTATTGCAATAACCAAACTGTCCCACGAATCTGGTAGAGAACACAAAAAAATGATGCACTTATCTTCATCTGAGATGTTAATATCAACAAATAAAAGTTCACTTACCACAGTATTGAAGGATTTCAGATGCTTTGTCACCAAGTCTCCATCCTTCATCCTTAGGCTATATAGCTTTTTCCGCAGGAACAATTTATTCACCAGAGGCTGAGATTGGTACAAAGTCCCTAGCTTTTCCCACAAAGTCTTCGTCATAGCTTCCCCAGATACATTCAACAATATTGAATCTGAGACACACAACTGTATTGTGCTCTTTTCCTTCCGATCCAACTTCTTCCAGTCTTCATCTGACATTTTCGTTGGTTTAGTACCTGGATCTACGGCAATCCACTGATATTTATCCACAAGCAGATCCTCCATCTTGAGCTTCCACAACTCAAAAATCTGAACATTAAATTTCTCGATCTCTATATTTCCACTGCTCATCATCTTATTTCACCGCAAGAATCGATCCAGCAGATCTCCCACTAAACAGGGACTACCACAGGCTCGAGCAAAAAGAAAACCCTTAGCAGTAAAGGCGTCCCCTTGAAGCCGAACCTAGCTCAGATACCAAATGTATGTTTTAGCCCTGTATAGAAATTATCTGCAAACGAATCTTAAAAACATAAAATAAACAATAGCGAGAGAATAAAACATAAAATAGATATACACAGATATTTTCCCCTGGATCCAAAATCGGGACTACCAGCTTGATTTTTCATTATATTCCATTAAGTGTTACAAGACATATATATATATATATATATATATATATATATATATATATATATATATATATATATATATATATATATATATATATATATATATATATACATGCCAAAGCATTCATAAACCCCAATCCATTAACCCTGGATTAGAACATAATCGTAGTTCCCTTGATTGGATCTACAAAATACCAGGGGCCGAAAAACATCATGATCCAAAACCATGTGCAAACCCACGCAAAAAACCATTGGCGGGTCTTCCCACCGAAAAATAGGGTCCAAAAAATTGCCATCCTTGTAACCCCCCTGCGCGTGTGACTAATCGTGGAAAGAATATAACACATGCCCAACACTACTTCTGGCTCTACTGTTTTTGGCTTTCAATCTAGAAATGATGAATAAAGGGTTGGGTCTTGTTCACGAACTGGATCTCAACCAATCTACTGAAATATCGCGCAGGGCTACTTGATGCTTGATCTTTCCTTCTTTAACCTAGATTTCTCCTTTATATTAGAGCTAGATAGGGATATCAAGATCAATCACCTCTTTTGTGCCATCCATTAGATATCTCCTAAATATCTTGAATAGATGTGCTTTATCTCTTGAGCTTTGATCAGATGATCTCTCAACCTTTTGATCTCTGACCTTCCATCTAATTCAAACCAAGTTCCTTTCGTACCCTAGAAGTTCTTGAGCATAAAAAATCCAAGTTTGGGGTGGTGCTACTCTTTCCTCTTATTAATATATCTATTTTTTGCTCTTCCAGAAAGTGGAAACAAAAAAAAAATCATTTTAGAATGAGAGGCCTTCAAACATAGCATGGAAAATTATGCAGGTATTTTGGCAGCTAGCTCTTGGGATAATCTATTCAATGAAGAGTTTGTCAAGAAGTTTGGAGCGTTCATTGTAAAACTCCACAAGAAAATGGTCGAATACAAGAGCCAGATGGAGAAGAAATCTGTCCCATAGGCTATTTTTAGCCTTGTGGGATATCAATGCGTACGGGATATCAATAGTGGTTGAGATATAGAGTGAGCCATACCCACAAATGACACATTAATATTATCGAATATTTTCTATGAAATAGAACACGACGATTTGGATAGTTATTTTTCATGATTCTCCCTCATACCTCATGTCACGTGGAGAGTTTCACATCCCAGTTCAATTCTCAAAGAGTTAAATTTTTTAGCAAAGAATAAAGATAACCGATTTTAAGGTAGATTTATCCTTTCATCCCGCAAACCAATTTTTTATTATATACTTTATATCCAATATAATTATTAATATTTATAATATATATTATTTATATTTATCATTATCATAATATTTACATTTTTATTACTTAAACTTCACAAGTATTTGTCTGTTGACATATTGGGGACCTATCTAGATGCTAATCAATGATGTCTGTTGCAGTGAATGGTGATCCTATGTCATATTTGACATCTACATCTGCAATTAACAATGCCCTGGACATTATATCACTAAACATCCTTTGAATGTCTACAGAGTAATTGATGGTAAAAGATTGAAATTGACAACTCCAATTTATTGCTTCCATGTGAAGGGGTTTTAAATTATCCTTCTAAACCTCATAGATTCCTTTCATCTGATTACATATCAACTTTGAGTTGGTGAATGCTTGAATATCATTGACATCATGTTTTTTTGCCACTTTTAGCCCTTCAACAAGGGCAATGTAGTATGTTTCATTGTTTGTCGTTATAACACACACTTTTCTCTTTCCATGGAGCACATGATTTGTTTCCATGTTGTGAAGGGAAAATTTCACAATTCCTTGACCTGGATTTAAAAATAATGACACTTCAATCAATGCATAAACACCACTTTTGCACCATATTTTACACTTAGAAGATGTAGAAAATAAGATAATAATAAATTCATATTAGACAAGTAGGGAGTTATCTATTTCTTAATACTCGACCATTTATTCAATGATATATAATTTAAAAAATAGTTATTTATTCCCAATATATTCCACTAACTGCTAATTAGTTGAACAACCATAAACCATTCCATTCTCCTTTCCTTTTATGCCTTTCAAATATCAGGATAAGGAAAAACAACTTAAAGATATCATAACGCATAGCTAACATCACAATGACACAACTAGCATATCCAGGAAAGAAACACACAACATTTAGGAACATTTCTCGTGGACACATCAAAATTAAACAACTAGCCTCTCCAAGCAAGAACCATGAACCATTTGGGAATATTTCTGGTAGATAAATCATAATGAAACAACTAGCACTTCCAAGAAAAATCCTTGTAGCATTTGGGAACAATTGTTGTCGATACATAAAATTGAAACAACCAGCATCTCCAAGCAAGAAACATATATCAAGGTGGGATGGGCATGGTAGAACCATGAAGTTAGGACACAATATAGTCTGGTGACTTTGGTCCAATACCCTGATGGTTTTAAAGTTAATATGTTTAATCCAATAATGGGCATTTCATGCTTGGTGCAGACTGTAGGGATGGCCTTTAAACAATAGGCAGGTTGGACATCTTTAATTGGCATGGAATGGCCACTCTAGATGTTTTCGAAGTTGCAAAAATGAATGATTGTATTGTTGTACAACTAACATGAGCACAAGCATGGATGTTTCATTGGAAAACTTGAATCTTGGTGGGGGCATTAACAATACTGTTGCTTTCATTGACCCAACAAGCCACAATTGTCTAGGACCAACATCTCAACATTTTCTCCAAGGATGAGTTTATTAAAAAATTTAGCAGGTAAAGCTAGTTTCAACTGTATACATAGAATTGAAGATCGCAGTGCATGGTATTTGAGATGACATGAATAGGCAATACCTTTTTTAAATGGTTAACCTTCTTTTACAATTATAATAAGAGGATGCAACTAAGAGTAGATAAACTAACTCAACGTATTAGATGCCTTCATTCTTAAATTAATTTCTGCATGGTTTTATATTGATAGAATTTAGATAGTTAAATTTTAGATTAAGCTTAAGTTCACAGGGAACGAATTTTTTCTAAATCAAATTGTATCACTATCAATGAAGCTCCCAAGTTCTAGATGTAGTGCTAAGAAATATCACACCTTCAAGTTGTGGTGCAAGCAAGTATTGCAAGGTAATGTTTTAGAGTTGAAAGCAAGAATAGGTCCATCATAAACATTGTCACGACAATTATTCATACCTTAGATCTACCCATGTGTCTTTGGGATAATTCTTGTTGTGTACCAATCTAAATTTAAAACAGATGTCATCACAAGATATGGAGAAGATTTATTCCCCAACACTTGATCACATATTCTACATAAATCAGAGTTAGATCCATCACATTACAATGCAGATACAAAGAAATTTTTTCCTTTCAAATAAATCAAGAGGCCCAAATGGTGTGCCCAAATAGTACAAGGGGCATAAAAGCAAGTAGGAGAGCCTAAGAATCCTTTTTTGATTGATTCATCCTCCTTAGAAACTTCCTAGTTATGTTACATTGATGTCTTCCATTATTGATGCAAAGCCTTTCCATTATGTGGAAGAAACAAGTGAGAAGGTATGCTAGGATGCCATGGTAGAGGACTACAACTCCATCGTTAAGAACGATATTTGAGATATAGCACCATGACTAGAAAGTCAGTGATATATTTCAAATGCCTTTTTGGGTAGGAAGGAGGACCATCGTATGATTAAGAAGCCCATGAGAGCATATAAGGAGAGAATCTACACTTGCAGACAAATGTATCTGAGGAGTTACACCTCTAATAACGAGAATGTGGAAAATAAAAGCAAAGAAGTGTTATGAGAGATCTAAGAGAAAGATAAAGATTTGGAGGTCCAAGAGAATAATGAGTTTTTTATGAAACTGAGAGCTAGATCTCTGGAAGATTTAAATGTTTTTATGAGTGTTGTCTTCCATTTGCTTCTAGCTTGCACTATGTGTGTGGATGTCAAACAACGACAATGAAGTGCATTGGTGCAAGCCTAACTATTTTGTCTAACTGTAAGCTATCAGTGGGTTTACGGGTTTGGTGGTCTAACAAAATTTGTTTTAAACTCGTGCAAGGGTGGGGCCTTGATGGGTTTGGAATTTTCTCTATGGATAGGTCATTTGCTTCTTGCATATGGCCATCTATGCCAAAATATGATTTTCTGAGATTCTGTTAAAAGTGTTTCGGATTTTAACTGGATGTTTAACTCTCGATTTGTCACTTACCAAAGTATGAAAAGGTTGAATGTATAACTGATCAGTAATTATATGAAACAATGGCTTTCCTAAACTTGTGTACTTGTCATACATTGTCATGGTTTTCCTTCTAAATTTCTTTGATGTGGTAAATACAACATATGAATCAAAATATAGTAGTAGAGAGCTTAGATCCAAAATCAATGCAACAACTCAGAGGTGATTAGTTGATAATAAACCATTTCCCTAGGGTTCCTACTTTATAACAAGTCTACAAAGCAAGCTATAAGAATGAATCAATTAATGATATTGTGAACCTACCCAAGTACCAAGGTAAGATCCAAATCCATGGGATTCTAAAACATAATATATTTCATATTTTAATTGTGTGTTAATTGAGGTTCACTGTTTATTACAACATATAAATCAAAATGTGATAATAAAGATCTCAGATCCAAAACCCAAACATTAGCTAGTTGGAGACCGAAAATTTAATCAAGAAACTTCTTTAATCCACGTATCCATTGTGCCTTGGCACTCTTCCACAGATCCATTGTGCCTTGGTTTCTCAAAAGCAGAGAGGTTTGTGTTTGAGGATGCAACAACATTTACTAAGAATCCTTGCAATACATGCACCATCCTTATTTAGAAGTTAGAAGTGATGTTCCAAGTTTGTAAAGCACTATTTTTTATTATTTTAGACTAGTTATTAGTTCGAGTTCGAGTTTCTTGTTGTTTTATTTTTAGACTAGGCACCTTGAGTTCGCAATTTGTTTAAATAATGTATTCCCAAAAATGTGGCTATTAGTCCAATTTCGGAGCATGTGTGACTTGAGTCCGTCAAGCTACCTGAACCAAGACATTTAACTTGGTAGTCTTTCTGTCAAAATTTGGTGTGGTTCTTTAAAGAACCCAGTAGATCTAGGGTTGGATCTTAGAAAATTGTTGCTTCTTTAAAGAACCCAGTATATCTAGGGTTTGATCTTAGAAAATTGTTGCTTCATTGTGAATGACAAAATTTGGTTTACATATTTTATACAAAATCATACTGAAATGAAAGCGCTGACATTAATAGTTGTGAAATCTCTCGAGAAATCCACCACTTCCTCGAGCAACTACAACGAGCAAGGAAACAACAGAGTATCCTCTGCCATAACTTGGCCTGAAAGCCATGGAGATCAAAATCACAAGGACACTGCTCTAAGGGTGAAGATGAAAAACAACAAATATCCATTGCATGACCCTTCCATGCATGCATCTCACGATTACAAATCTACCAGGTCATTAGATATGGTGAAGGGTCATGATCTTAAGCCATCGGTCACTGAACAATGGTGATCAAACCCTACTCGAACATATAAATTGATTATTGCAACTATATTTTTGCAATGGGCATGTTCAATATTCAAAAGTAGAGGTGTATGCTCACTAATTCTTGAGGAACCAAATGGATCCCTCTCCTGCACTCCCGAGGGGATTAATGTAGAGACAAATTTATCCATACTAATGCAGGGATTAATGCAGAGTACAAGGTGTATGCTCACTAATAACTAATGGTACCTTGATGACTACAAATATATTTTTTTGTATAAAAATATGACTCGACACTTAATGATCTGAGCTTCTAAATCATGAGCAAGGGGAATTATCTCGGATATGCAATACAGCAATGAAGCCTCATTATAGATGTAAATGCAAAGGGATCATGACAAAAGAAGGATAAGGTTAATCTCCACTAACCTCGAAGAAGTGCTTGAATACTCGAAGAGCTTGTATAGGGAGATTGATCCGTTTTGGAGTTGATTGTCTCTTATTTGGCAGGGAGCTCGAGGAGCAGTAGAAGTTGTGCGTGGTTTTTAGAGAAGTCTAGCTATGCGCTGTTTTGTTTTGGCCTCAGTTTGAATTCAAGTCGCCCACGCGCCACCCTCATTGCATTAATGAGCAGAGTAGGCTGACAATCGGTGCCTCACTCGATCATGATAGTCACATCGGGCTGGATCCGATTTGAAATGAAATGGGTCGGATTCTGAAATCTGATTGATTCTAACACGCACATCAAACAAAGACGTGTCGAAGGAGTTGGAGGAATTTCAATCAGAGCCAGAAGTTTTTCTGCCTCGGAACGGAAGTCGACCAGTTCCTTCTCCTGGCTAGACTACTCCAAGGTTAAGTAATGATGTTTGAAGGACACAAACAACTTGACCGAAAACAAAAATGGATACAGATATTTGTGATCCATTATTTCTCAAAAAAAATCATTTAAAATATCTGCCAAGGTCTCAATTAGTGAAACTCAAGTTTATTTCTAAAAAAATCATTTAAAATATGTGCCAAGATCCAGGTTGTGTCCCACTCGTTTCATGGAGGAGCCATTGGGCAGCTAGAATCCATCGTTTTTGGAGGGTTGGCCCATACCAAAAAAACAAAAAATAGCTACCCAATAATGTTAACATTTGGCGTGAATTTCAAGTTATGTGGACCATTCACATATCAAAGTTTCATGAACAAAGTTCCACTAGACATTGAAAGGTCGAAAAGATAATATCCAACTTTTATTTAGAAACCTATAAAAATGAAATCCCAAATTCCCATCCTCTAGATCTCCACTAAGCTACAAAACTATCACCAAGTTAATATATCTAGAGTAATAGAACAAATCACAAGTTTTGACATTATTCAGAAAAATTAAACTTCAATAGAAAGAATATAGTTGCACCTATGGTATGGGATCCATGCAATGAATGTAACATGATGTAATGCAAAACCATGAACCAAACTATTAAAAAGAAATTTTGTTGTTCTTTGAAAGAAAATTTGGAGTTGGACTTTTAGGGAAATAGAAGTAATAAAAATTAAAGTGAGTTCTCTAACCAATTTAATAAAATTGACGTTGAACAAGAAATAATTTAAAAATTGGGCCTTAAAAAACGAAACACATAGGTATTTAAATTTACTTAAAAATTTATATAAAAAAATGAATAATGATATTTTAATAAAACAAAGAAAGCTCATAAAAAAATTATAAAAGTCCCATTATTTAACATGTCAAATCTACAATATTGAGATAGAACCAAAGGTTTTTATCTTAAAGTAAATTTTATAATCTTTAAAGTCTTAAAATGTTTTCCGTGAGTTATTATTTGAAGTATAAGTCTTAAAATGTTTTTCATGAGTTATTATTTGAAGGATAAACTTAAATTTCTCTTGTTTACACCGATTTCCTTTTTTGCATCCATTCTAATTTCTTAAATTACTTTGTTCCCTTTATCTCTACTTTTCAAAAAACCCTTATCTCTTTCTTTTTCCTTGTGATTGTAAAATATCTATCTTTCTCTTTGTTATTCATGTGGAGAAACTACTTTCAAAAAAACTTTCATCTCTTTCCTTCATCTCTACTTTTCAAAAAACCCTTATCCCTTTCTTTTCCCTTTGTGATTGTCAAATATCTATCTTTCCCTAAGTTATTCATGTGGAGAAAATAACCTCATGTTAGTGTGCCTTTCTACTTTTCTTACTAACTCTCTACAACCATAGGTGATATTGCTTCCCACTTTAAATTATTCACTTTTCTAGAAAGATCTCTAAGTTAGTTGCAACCACTTATATTCTTTATAATCCCTACTACTTTCAATCCATATTGATTTCCTTTTTATGGGATTTCAATAAGATTGGAAGATTTCTTAGATATATGGAGCTATATGACCTTGTTACTAGACTATTTTTTATTGAAAATGAAATTTGCTTAGTTCTAGATCATTTTAGAATTATAGATTAATTATACCCTATATAATTGTTTAGAATATATTTGCAAGAGTTCCACCCTTGTTCAAATCTCTTGAGCTATATGAACTTGTTACTAGACTAGTTTTTATTGAAAAGGCAATTTGCTTAGTTCGAGATCATCTTCAACCTATTAGCAATAGATCAATTATAATCTCTATAGTTTCTTAGAATATATTTGCAAGAGTTCCACCCTTGTTCAAATCTCTCTAGGGGTCACTTATACATAGGCAATAAAAAATCAAGTTGCATCACCAACTCAACCTCTAGAGTTTTGTGTTTGGAATCCATTTGGTGTTTTGGATTTTTCGTGTTGGAAGGCCACATTTTTGGTATTCCCATAATACATGGACTACATGAAAAATAAAAATTATGGATCACCTAGACTTTGATTTGATATGCTTGGGATTACTAAATCAAACTATGAGAGATCCCATTATAATGGCCAAAAATATTGTATGTGTTTGGTATGTAGTAGCTTGACTCATTATCTTTGCTATGTAAATTTATTTTGGATTGACTTTATTCTACTATAATGTATTTGCATTAAATTTAAATTTAATATTACAATTAAGTTCATGAGTAAGGGGTTATCCTTTCTACCAAAGTACTTAGAATTGAGAGGATTCGCACATAGCCATAACCTTTATTAAGTGTGTTAGCATGTAACCACAAATGTGGGCACTAGCATGAGCATGTCACTCGGTAGGATTTGAACCATGGTGAAAATTATATTGGCTCCCTCCTTTCACCAACCACACTAGTCACCATTGACAATTAAATTCTACGTTTTGAAATCACTTCCTTCTCAAGGAAAAATAGTGAAATCCTCTTCTCTTCCCTGGATTATCTAGATCAAGGATGTGAAAAATCATGAGTTCTACTTCTCTTCCATAAATTATTTAATCAAGGATGCATAAATGCCACTATGATAATAGTTAATCACCACCACTCGTTGATTTGTCCAATCAATTTGATAGTAAGTATCATACTTTTCTTTTAAAAACTTCAAATCAACCAAACCTCAATAACAAGAGAAATAAATAAGAAAAGTAGCATACTTCTCTTTTGAAAACTTAAAATCAACCAAACCTTAACAATAGCACAACTAAAACTTAAAATAAACCAGACCTTAACAACAACACGAATAAACAATCACATTTAGTCATCTTATACATGATGAATATTTGATCCGCCCTTAAGATCCATTTTTATGTTGCAAAAGGTAGGTATATATAGTGTGTTGATAAAAAAAAAGTCTTGAGAGTGAAAGGAAGAAAAAGAAAAAGTGATTACCATTGTAGAGTAAAGAAATGGGAAAATCCTATCCCTAATGGGGCATTACAAATAATGTGAGAACCTTATTTGTAAATAAAACCTTGTTTCTTTAAAATTCTAATTCTCTAAGATCATTGTAGCAAAAAAAAATAAAAAAAATCCAATTGACTTACAGGCTTACAAGTTTTGAAATCAATTCCCTTCCAAGGAAAATTTGTGAGATCCCCATATTTTCCATGGATTATAAAAATGAAGGGTGCATAACCACCAATAGAGTAATACATAATAATAATAAGGGGTTTAATTGTCTAATCAATTTAATAATAGGTTGGGTATTTATTTTTATAAATCTTAAAATCAATTGAGTAATAAACATGTACCGTACATGATCAATATTTGACCCATTTTTATGGTCCATTTTCATGTTCCAACAACAAGTTTATAGTGTGTTTTTTAAAAGAAAACTTTATAACTAAAGGAAGAAAAATAAAAAGTTATTATCATTTCAAAGCTAATAAGTGGGAAATTCCTATGGCCAACATTCTCAATGGAGAATTACAATGAGGTGAAGTTGAAATAAAAACCATGCTATTCACAATTCTAATACTCCAAAATCACCATTGGAAAGAAAGGCATTTATCATTACAAAGATTTTAGTTGAATTTTTTAAATATCTTTTAAACAAGATGTATAACACAGAACTTCTACATAACAATTCAACCAATTATTATTGGTCTTGTTATTAAATAGGAAACAATATTCTGTTACATGATATACATCCTCATAATCTCCCTCAAGAGAAAATTATAATATACATCCTCATTATCTCCCTCAAGAGAAAATTATTCCCAAATTCTCTTTTAGATTGGGAGTTATATCTTAGAAGTAATCCAAAGATCCATTTATTTTTGTACTGCAAGAGGATCACCACTTTAGGGATCAATGTGTTCACATGTAATTGTATTTTCCAAACACCTATATATGAAGAGAAAAATAGACTCTTTTAGGAATGTATGTTTATTTTTATCCAAAATGACAAAATATAAATAAAACAAGAGGAGGTTGTTGGTATGTCATATCGTGACATAATAGCTATAACCTTAATTTATCCCTAAAATTTAGTCCTTCAATTATGGGCAACATAGGCAATGCAATTTATAGAATTTAAGTGGTAAGAGATATTAAATATGGGAAAGGGGTAGGTTTAATGATGAGGTCCAATAACCATAATCCATGGGGAAAAACAGAGAAGCAAATTGATAAGCATTATGATTATATATCTATATTGACATATCCCTTATCATGCAAGGAGAGAAATAATCCTTCCAAGAAAAGACAAATGGCAAGTGGGTCATCCACCCCAATCCCATGAGAAATTGAAAAATGAGAAATTTTATCATTGGTTCAATGGTTGGAAGGGATGAACCAAAGCATTAAATCTACTATATCACTACTCTCTAGCATTGCATAGTTAATTCACCAATTAAATAAATTCAAAAGGGAAATCATATCATATTCAAAGAGATAGAAAGGATAAATATTGTATAGGCATTTCACCACTTGAATAAAGTCCAAAAAGGGAAAACTAGAAAAAGAATCCTATTCAAGAGATAGAAAGGTTAAATTTCTTCTCTATATGATAACTCAAGGAAATCTTCTTTTGACAAAGCCACTCTTCCAAGGGGTGGTAGGAGGATAAATAATTGTGATTGATATTGCTTTCTCTATTTAGGTGATTACTAATGTGGTCACATTAACAGTTTATAAATAAACAAGGCCACATAGTTGAGTGCATTAATGACATACCCCAACTCAACAAAAATATATCTACTTCTTAGCTTTCTAATAAAAATTAAAGGTGTTTATATGGGAAAGAGAGGACCAACATCTAGCCCATCAACTACTTTTTAGAGGTCAAGGAAGGTATTTAGTAAAATGGAAAAGGTCAAAGAAATCTCAACCAATAGGATTTTTCATCATGTGAGAAAATGTTTGGAACACGTGATTCTATTTAAGTAATCCTAAGAGTATTTTTGATCTCTAGAGACTCTTGTTTGAGTGAGAAAATTCCCAATGGGAAGAATATAGCTTTTCAATCCAACTAACCATATTAATTGAGCTATATTTGAGAAAAGAGTACAGAAAAGCTAGCATGCCAACAAAATAACATCCTAGTGGTCATTTTTATTAGAATAGATAAATAGTGTTAAAGAATTCTCCATCCAAAAACAATTTCATTCAAGAGAATAATAAGAATAAAAAAGTTTCTAATGAGAATTGTTGTGTGAGTGCTAGGGTTATTTTCCATGATGTAACATGAATCTCAATGGCACGATTGATCATTTGTGGCTTGCAAACAAGAATAGACCACTTATTTGCGCACAAATCTTACCATTCTTACGCCATGACTTCAATTACAAACCAATGCAATGAACCACTCTAAGAGGTGGGATTTCTATAGTGAAAATGGAAAAAAGAGAAGAGGAAAAAGAAAAGAGCATTGAGTATGTAAGGTTTTGAACAATAATAAGAGTTATAGCATAGATTGGAAGGAAGGAAAAAAAATTATGTCAAATAGTGTTACATGCTATATATCCAATTTCTCATGCCCTACCCACCCATGTCCACAAATCCCAATATAAATACTAAAATTTATTCAACATATATTTACCATATCATCTTTTTTTTACCAACCCTTTATAAGTGAAAATGTTAATATCATTCAAAATTCAAAATCATAATAAACTTCAAAATTTATTTATAAGGACCATCAAAACTATTGCTTGGAAAGAAACCTATTGCTTGGAAAGAAATCACTCTGTGCTTTTGAAAGGAACTTACTCAAAAACTGGAAAAAAATCACTATGCCCACATTTCTTTTGGGAGGGAATAGCAAGAATTCATTGATCCTCCTCCTTAATGGACCAAATCATCTCAGGTCCTACACACCATGACTAAGCCAATAAAACCCACTAATAACCAAGTTACAAACCCAACAAGACCCACACATTAACATCCATTGAATTTGAAACTACTAGATTAAGCCAATAAAACCGACTAATAACCAAGTTACAAACCCAACAAGACCCACACATTACCATCCATTGAATTTGAAAATACTGGACTAAAGGGGTAAAAATTAATCAGGAAATCAATACCTTTACCAAACTACGAGCCTAGGACCAACCCATAAATCTAGCACAGATTCATGTTCTGAAATTGAGATTGAAAAAATGTATTGTTATGTGCTTTTTTTAAAGAAAATAATTAAGTAGGGATTTTTTTAAAAGTGAAATCAGATTTTGTCAACAAAAGGATCCTTCATTCAATTAATTCATGTTGATGTGCTCCATTGGCGAGAACGGTTGAATAAATTGTGGGATAGATATATTTTCTACAAAACTATGGGTTATTGTGTTGCGAAGAATGGTGCTTCAAGTTGTCATAATGGACGGAAGCTACAATCAATTCTTGGGTCCTCTGACTGGTAGCTTGGGTTCACTGAATGAAATGAAGAGGTTGAATATTTGAGAAAAGCAGTCCTCTAAAAGCGTGTTCATTGACATTCTCTTATGGAATCAACTTACCAACCTCAATTATTCAAATAACAAATTTTCAAGGCTTATTCCTACAGGTCTTGTGAAACAAGCAGTTCTTAGATATTTGGATATAGGCTTCATCTTCTTCGACGTTTACAACAAGAAAATCCATCTGAATTGGTTAATATATTGAAATAAAAACTAAAAATCCAAAAGAGGTTCTTTCAGTTAGCGTTTGATATGTTACCACCCTATGGAATACACCCGAATTTTTGGAATTCGACTATGATAGTTGCAATAATTTTTATCCAACGCTTCATAGTTCACTGGGGGTTTTGGAGTTCCACTGTGCCAATTTCCCCAGTTTCGGCCCAATGCTTTATGCCTTTGCGGGATATTACAGTATAGAATCCCCATAACAATGAATATTTCTGTGAGCTACGTATAAATATACGCTATCGGTGAAGTACTAGGATGGGCAAAGTTGCCACATATTCCTAGGAATTTTATAGATAGCTACCCACTCACTCACATTTATTCAAGTTCAGCCTTTCATCTTATAAGAAATGGGGAAATAAATAAAGTTCAATCAAGAGCTATTAGCGGAAGCGAGTAAATATGGGCATAAAACGAGAAGCGAACTTCGACTGGATCAATCAGTGGAAGCTACCATTTATTAGATGTTTTCTAAATATCAACTGGAAAACGTAAACAAATGCAAACAAATATACATCATATTCCATGGCTATTTTCCTAATCTTTCGATAAAAATGTAGACATGGGTAGATAACACACATGCCATTTTTATTTTTCTTTTCAATTCTACCAATTCCATACGTAGCTCTGTACTGTACCATTTCCAATACCTTTTCTTCCACCAACTATGGGGAGATAGTAAACATCTATTAGAGAAAAGGCCAAGAGAACACCTAATTTTCCTACAAGAAACACTCAAGATGTCCTTACCTGGATCTCAGAAGTGCCTAGTAGAAACAGCCATGGTGCCATGAGTTTCAGAAATGGAACTCTGAAAAGGTATTATTATCTGAAACGCTACTTATTCAAATGATAAATAGGGATGAAATGAAAGGCAATGGTAGCGACTCGAAAGATAGAGAGATCAGAGTAGCCTGTAGGGTTTGATCAGTCTTATCAATGAGACCTAATCCTGTGAAAACTCACAGGTGTGCCCTTCACGCCACTGCCGTATCACACAATCAATGTACTTCAAACTGGACACGTGATGGATATGGAAATGCTTGTTTTTTTGGGCTATAGGTAGCCTATGTTACCAGAAACGAGAAACGGGAAACGAAACGAAAAACGAGAACGACACGAGAAACAGAGTTTGGAGGTTTCACATATAAGAAATGAGGAGAGAAAAAAAAACATAATTAAATGTTAAAAATATAAAACAAAGCATTAATCATAAACATCAATCTTTCAGCTTGTGAAATTGTAAACAAACATTCACAAATAGTGATTTAGTTTTAAGAAATGAGTGAGAATTTGGTAGATCAAAAATTTTAGCCTATCATTAATTCCAAGAAAATAGAGAACATTTATAAGAATAAGAAATTTTAAATATAAATAATTAAATGTATAGTTTTGAATATATATGTTTATCTAAAGTCACTTCTAATAGTTCATATGCAAAATGCAAATAAACCTAATAATCTAGATTTTCAAGATCATTTTCTTGAATGGTTGTTGAGCTTGAGCCAATTCCAAAATCATTGTTTTGGTCAATAGACTTTGTGGTATCATCAAGCATGTCTTCAAAATTATCCTGTAACACCTCAAGTGGAAGCTCAACATCTCCATCATCTTGTGAACCACCATAATCCCACATTCTTGTGGGTCCAGTTTTGTATTCTAGTTGTTGTCGAGATAACAAACGTAGATTTGAATGTACAAACACCAAATCTTGTGCCATTTTTGTTCCTAGGCGATTTCTCTTCGTTGAATGGATAAAAGCATATTCACTCCAATTTCTTTCACACGCAGAGGAACTGGTCACCTATGAAATAAAATTAACATTATGTTAGTCATAGTCATTTGAAATCTTAAAAGGAAAATAATACAAAATGAACATTAGGATTAATTGTTTAAACAATAAATCAATACATTAAGGGTATTTGTTATTGAGCATACCTGTGAAAGCAAAAAGATAGCCAATCGATGAAGCAAGGGGGTTCCTATACCATATTGCATCCAGAAGTCTATGGGTCCAAGTTGTTCTTTGTTTTATGCACAATCTTCATTTGCAAAGTGGTATTATGATCTCAAGTACTTTCCTAACTCGAGCCGTAAAGTAGTGCGATCCTGACGATCGTAACACCTACTTATAAAAGTGTTCCAGTTATGCATCACCTCGACATCTAAAGATGGTTTCTTATGAAACCATTTAGGATTGAGTAGGAATGCAATTGAATGAAGAGGGCTATGAAGCATTTTCCACCTTGTCAAACTAAGTTCCCACACTTCATTTCTGGTGTCTATGTCGATCCTAGAATTTTCATCTTCTGTTATGTCATGAAGCTTCTCCCTAATTTGATCCATACTCTCAAACACATCCCCTAAGCATGGTTGATAACTATGAAATATGCGAAGAGTGGAAACAATAGGTGTAATAAGGGTGACAATATCTTCCACTCTCCTCCAAAAATCCTCAGAAGAAATACCAATAATAAAGTCCTCAACTTTTGGGCCATCCCCAATATGAGAACCCTTCCATCTGTGCCAATCCATGGATACCACCATCTCTCTCAAATATTGATGCATTTTAATAAGGCGTTGAAGCATAATGAATGCTGATGCAAATCTAGTCTCGGCACATCGAAGAAGCTGAAGTTTTGCATATTTCCTATAAATTGCTATGGATGCTGCATGATTAAAAATAAATTTTTGTAGCATCTTTGCTTCAATTATAGTTTTATTAACCCATGCAATTTTATTAATATATTTCAGAAGAAAATTCACGCAGTGCACAGAACAAGGAGTCCAAAAAATTATTGGATATTCATCCTCAATCAACCCACCAGCAAGGACATTGTTCAAGGAACTATCTGTAACAATGTAGAAAACATTTTCTCTTCCAACCTCCTCTATTGCCTCTTTGAGAAGACCCATTAGATATGGAACATATTTTGTCTTTCTTGTGGTATCATGGGATTTTAAGAACATAACTCCTTTTGGGCTAGAAACCAAAATATTGATAAGGGGACGATGATTGACATATGTCCAACCATCTGAAACAATGGAGACCCCAGATTCCTTCCAACTATCTTTAATGTCATGAAGTCTAGCTTCAACCCGGGCCCTCTCATCACATAACACTGTTGTCCTCATTTTTTCATAACTAGGAGGATTGTAACCTTTAGGAGCATTGTTAACTAGATCCCTTACCATTTCCTTCCAATAAGGAGACCTGCAAACATTGAAAGCTATTCCATTTGCGAAAAAAAATCGTCCAATGGATGCATCAAGGTTTCCCCTCCCTTTTACATCCCATAAGTTTTCAAGGTGGGGAACAGAAACTTGATGTTGAGAATGAGAGTGTGGACCTGGCACCAAATTTCAATTCACTAGGATTGTTGTTGGTTTGAATGAAACCTTTAGCAATATGTCTCAACTTTTCAACTTCATTAAATTTCTTAAGTAGAGAAGCTTTCTCTGTTTTAGGTACATTGTCACATAAAACCGATTGTGATTTTTTCCCCATTCCAAGTAAATGCCATCGAACTCTTCCTATATTCCCTGTTTTTTTTTTTACAATAAGGTCACAACCAAACTTTTGAACCAGTTGTTCCACTTTCTCCTCCACTATAAGATTGAATGCATGTTACAACTTCCCATAGCCTTGATTCAAAGGATTTTTTTGCTTCTTGATATTATTTCATTTGGATTTTTTTTATTCCATTGTGGAAGAACTTTGTTGAGAAAGGGGTGGCCTACTTTGTAACGCCGATGAATTTTCTTCCGTTGCAATGAGAAATGAAAATTCTCTTCCAATTTTAATCTGCACAATATATATAAATAAATTAGTTTAAAAAAATAAAAATAAACTCATACTTAATTTGAAAAGTATAATTAACTAAAATTTTGAAGAGATAACAAAAACCTATAAAAAAACAAAAACATATCATTGAATGGAATCTAATAACACTGCAGATTAACTCTTCTTGTTTTTTCTTAAATTAACTTGGCATATTTCACATCTCATTTTCATTTCATGTATTATGGACCTATTTTCAAATATTTTACAATAAATCATGCATTGCATTTTAATGCACAACTTAAAATAGGAGATGTGTATTTTAAACCTTCACACTATTTTAATGTAACATGAAAAGTGATGACCAATATTTTCTAAAACTCATAAACTAACTAACATTAAGTAAAAAGATTAACTATGAGAGTCGTCTATTTATAAACTAACTAATGAGAGATGAACTGTTACAAATTGTTTTCATGGTAGAGACTGCATATGTTCACCATTTTCATAGCATAGTTTGACATTCCAAGTCCAAAGTTTGTACATAACTGCATTTGCAGACTAAAACACCAATGACTAACCTTGAAAAACAATTACAATCTAGCAACATTATGCTAGTTAAAAAAAAGGAAAGGGAAGTCAATAAAAAATGGAAGTGATATTTTGATCAGGTTGAAAGATATTTTATGAAATCATGACCCACATGGTCCTTTTTGTCTTTAGTTTATCCACATAGTTAATCATATATCCCATGGAGTTGTAAATTTGTATTTTCCAGGTTCATTTGTCCTTTAAAAATTTCTCTTATACATTCTTATTTACAATTTTCTAAAAAAATCTCTTCTTCTTGAAAGTAAGGGCTTCTCTATTTCCAAATATCAAAGTTTTCAATTTTACATTGTTACTGATTTCCTTCAGTATAAAATTATAATGATAATGATCTCTGAATACCCTTCTTGATCAAGTCATGTTAAAGATACAATGTTGGGTCGAACCCTCCTATCGGGGCTTCAGTAGTAGCAATGAATCATTTTGAGAGACTAGCCATGGCCCGACCCTCAATCATGACCACAAAATATCTCATGAAGGATTTGGGCAGTTCTTATACCGACCATAATGAGAGGATTACTTATGATTTGGTTGAGAAAATGCCATAATCTTTTTGTGAGAATTTTCAAGGCAAGAGCACTTCCATCTAGAAATTCTATAGGTAATGCTCTATTTTGAGATTTATTTTCACACTATACTGTAATAAAAACATTCAACTATGCATAGAGAAATCTTGTATACTGTGACCGTTCTTATTGATGATATTTAGCAATCTTTAGAAAATATAATTCAGGTTGCAAGGAGTTTTCATGTAATTGGTTAATAGACTATAGTTAGTGTCCAAATTAGTGATGAATTTCAATTTCCATAGGACACGAGACTAGTGACTGTAAGACAATATTTCAAAGATATGAACATGGCTAAACTTTCCAAATATGTCATGGAAGATGGAAGTTCCTAGGTTAAAGGATTTCTCAATGTTTATTTTTGGAGAAAATAATATTCTTAGTTAATACAGTTTAATACACACTTTGTAAAAAAATTTCAACTGTTACAGAATTGAATTACCCACATCATCATCATGAAATTACTTATAAAAGCTTACCCACATCATCATCATGAAATTACTTATAAAAGCTTCAACAAGTCCAGGAAAAGGAGGTTTAACAAAGGCATATTTTGTATGCCAGATTTGGAGTCCCTCCTCACTGATAACATTCAAGTTTTGATGGATAGCATTCAAACACTACTACTGCAAGATTTCTTAAAAAAAGAATCCCCAAATTTTGGCCACTTTTGGTTGTTGGAGCCATTCCTCCGCCTTAGTAGACAACTCCAATAATGGCTATAGAGACAAACATATCATAGGTAAAGTTTTGAATCTAGATAGAGAGGAAGACAACAAACAGCAAACCATCTTCCAAATGAGGTTCAGTGTAGCAATATAGTATTACGTAAGTCCACCGACATCCACCTCTTATTCCTAAGAATAAAAGTAGATAATCACATTACATATACAAACATGTCTTAGCAAGAACCCAGTAGAAAGGAAAACTACACTGTTTGGTTATTTTGTTTTCAACCTTTGGTTAATTTCTTTGTTTTTCCCCAAAGTTAAATTTTTTTTCATCAAATAAAAATAGAAATATATGGAGGGTGAGTACGCATTGACAAGATATAATGAAATTGATTCATTTTTTGTGTTTTTATTTCATGAAATTTATTTATTTATTTTATATAGTAATTGGTGAATTAGTAATTTCAGATATTTACCACAATATTTTTTAGAAAGATTTAGTATCAAATTACAATCATTTTTACTATTCACTTCAATATCAAGATATTGAAATTCTCTATAAATTCATAGTTATAAAAATTAATCCTCAAATTTTCAAAATATTTAAATTTTTATCACACAAACTAACATATCTCCCAAAAATAAAACTGAAAAATTAAAACAGCCACCTAACCTCAATAATTATTATCCTTTCCATAAAAGTAAAACATTTTCATAAATGAAAAATATCGAGCCATGGTGCCTTGACAATATGTAATGAAACTAATTGATTTTTCCACTAAAGTTGTTTGTGCCATCAGTCTTTTTTATTCAGTTTCCACCTCTATTTCCTTCTTGATATTTGATTTAAATTTCTTTTAAATACTAAATTAAAGGATATACTTACTTAAATTTACATTTTGGGATGATATGTTTTTATTTTTTTAATTAAATAATTATATTATTATTAGTTAAAAAATATTATAATTATATTTATAATAATAATAATATATGATTATGTGTTTGAATTATCTATTTCAAATATATGAACATGGGTAAACTTGCAAAAGAGGTTATAGCAGATGGAAGTTTCTAGATTAAAGGATTTCTCATTGTTTATTTTTGGTGAAAATAATATTATTAGCTAAAACAATTTAATACACCCTTTGTAAAAAAATGTCAAATTATTACGGAATTGAAATACCCACGTCATCATCAAAAAATTACTTATAAAAGCTTCAACGAGTAAGGGAATTTTTTTTCCCATTAAGAGAAAAAGTTTAACAAAAGCATATTTTATATGCCATATTTGAAATCCCTCCTCACTGTTAACATTCAAATTTTGATAGATACAAATGGGACTCTTCATTTTTTTCCATCATGGGACTCTTCATCACCGAATGGATATTTCCAAGTTTTTTTATATGAAACTACACTATCACCTCACCAAATCTTTTTAAAATTTATCCTAATTATTTTACCTTAGAATTCATATATACCTAGAATTAGATATAAGCTAGTTAATAATGTACCTGGGAAACTTTTCTTCTCTAGTTTTCTCTTAAGACAAAACGCTCAATTTTGCTACTTAGGAGTACTAAGCAATCAAATTCGGAGATCAACTGTTTATTTTTGTGGAACAATCTCTATATTCACCATCTTCGTTCGCTTCCATTATTGAGTCGATTCTCAAGATTTTTTGTGCACGTCACATGTGAATCTTATCCTACACCAAATAAGTTAACGCTATGTGATCTGAATGAAAAGGTAATGTAATGATATCTACGTGTTGGCTATTGATATCGAAGGATATTAGAAAAAATATGCAATGATTTCATAGTGTGTGCAATAAACTATAATGTTCTAATTGAACTATGTATTTGTGGTTTACCTATGTGGGTGCAATGAAAGACGATCAATGGTGTGAGATGATTTTTTTGCAAGCAGAGGCTTTGGTTTTAATCTTTTCTGCAAGAAAATACTTTCTTCCATCTTTTTTTTCTTCTATGAGAAAACTAAAAGTCCTCATAGTATTCAATTATGGGCTCTTGGATTTATTTTCACACTATACTATATTTTGAGGTATAGACTAACCAAAACGATAGATTGAGGTGTTAATTACTTGGATGTCAGCAAAGAAATGGATATGCAATAATCAAATTTTCTGATATATAATATAATTTTCTCCCAGATCCAAGAGCAACCCAGACCTTGAAGAAGCAGTGTTTACGAGTACAGTCACAATTCAAGAGCAACCTATACTTGCAGGGGAGTATTTTTAGCATAGTCACTATCTGAGAGCAACCCAGACCTTGAAGAGTAGGGGAATGTTTATGAGCATAGTCACATTCCAAGGATGTTTTTGAATAGCAAACCTAATAATAAACCAGAAAAGAACATCCAAGAGCAAGCTATGCCCTGGAGAAGCTAGGGGCGGATGCGGGTTTTAGACAAAGAATTGAAACTATCACTGTTTTATATGTAAACAAAGAACTGAAACTACAACAAAGCATCCAGTTTTGCAATTGCCATTCACAGTTAACCGGGTCACAGATTTGATAATTTTCATCACTCAGATGCACTGAAAGATGGATAAATCTATGGAAACTAATTAAAATCATAATTCAGAACTGCCTAACGTCATACGTGTATAAACAATATTTAGATATTTTCAAATCCACTTACACAGATACAGATTCATATAAATTTAAACAAATTCTTCAGCGAGTTTAACATGGCAAGAATATTTTACCTCACAACCAATCAAATTTTTAGGAATCACTAGTTCGATGGACTCACCTGAAAGCTGAGATCGATGTTGAAGGCTGAGATTGCTGAAGGGCCACGACTGAGATCACTAAGATTGAGATGGCGCTGAAGCTAACTCGCTGGTGCATGAAGTTGCTCAATTGGCTCTAATCTGTGCTTTCGTTGTATCCCATGAATGGTAATAGACTCTCCTCTGCCCCTTAAATAATTGAAAAACATTTCTGCCAACAATAACAACTGGAGTTTCTTTTTCATGCACACAGTTTATAGATATTCAACTAGAGTTTCAGAACTAGAGCGTTCGAGTTCTTATGGATTTAGAATTGATTAAAAAACCTCTGGAACTGAATACGCATAGTTTATAGATAATCACTCGAGTTGCAGAGCTGGAGACTTCGAGTTTTTATGGATTTACAATTTATAAAAAACCATTTGTAGTTTTGGAACAGATTACTTGAGTTTTGAAACTACAGTTAAGGCAGAAAAAACCAGTTTCGCGGCTCGTTAAGGCCAGTCCAGAGAAATTGTGGAGAAACAGTGGTAAGAAACAATCAGTTTCATAGCTCATTTCGCAAGAAACAAGTTTCTGGGCACTAAGAACGTAAATGACTATACAGGACGACGTTTCCTCGGCCATTGCGTTTCTAGCACCTTTTTTTTCCAGAACACCCGGTAACGTTCCGTTTCTGGTAACCAGGTAGGTACCTAAGATATTAAACAATTATTTTTCACGATGGATTTTAACAATCCCTTGTTACAACTGACGTGTCAGGTTTGCAGGATTGAGTGAATCATTTACTGACTTACCGTATGTCAGTTTTCCTATTACGAAAATTTTGTATAATATATTCTTGTTAGATTGCATTGCAATAACAATGATTATATTGACTGAAAAATATTAAAAAAAAACACTAAAGAAAGTTAGTTTAAACTTTTTTTTTCTTGTCTAACCTGTAATTGGTAAATTCACTGGTAATATTATTGCGAGGTTGGCGACGTGTCCTGCACATTTGAAAGAGTTGTTGAATTTCCCTATGAGCCTAATATTTCTATTTGAAGGTTCTATTTTTAAATAAATTTAAATTTTATTTCTCTCACATGAAATTGATAAATGGTAAATCACATGAAATCCTAGATCATTATTGCGAGGGCGGTTGCGTACTCAAAATTTGAAAAGTTTTTGAATTGCCCTATGAGGTATTTTGTCTATTTGAAGATTTTATTTAAATGAATTTTGTTTTGAATTTGGTTCCAAAATGTCAATTTTTAATTTTTATTGGTGTAATTTGTGGAATTGAAGTGTTTCATAAGTGTTAAATTTATTTTTATATTTTAAATAATTAGCATACTGCAAAGTGGGAAAGGAATGCTCAAGTTGGTCCTACCAACCACGAGAAGTGGGGAAAAGAATGCCTAAGTTGGTCCTCCCAACCACGAGAAGGGTGATCACGTCCTCTTCTCCCCACTGACCTACCACTCCTAAATAGGGACATTTATTTACATGTTATTTGTTGAAGACTTCATGACAATAGTCCAACCTTATAACCATTCAGATATAGGGTCTCCACTAGCTCATAACCAGCTCGGGAGTTTTTCCCACACGCAGTGTTATGCCATGTACATATATTTTCTCCTTCCCTTGTCTCTCAAAGAATTTTCCTTGTAAGTAAGAACCAACCACCTCCTCTCTTCAGATTTCCGATAAATCTGAGGAGGGTGGTTGTAACTGTTCAAGAACCACCTCAACTGTCGAGGACCAGTTTTCTCTTTTTATTCAATTTGTATCCAGTTATTGTATTCAAACATAATAATGAAATGCAAACATTTGTGCTCTTTTAATTTATTACCGGTCCTACAATCAAATTTTTAAATAAAATAATTACTACGGTAACTTAAACACGTGTAAACATTAAGTGGGCTACAAATTCCCCCTATAAGTGCAACACCATTATCCGTGTTCCTTCCAATTCATGGAATAAATTTGGGTACATTTGTTTCATGAGCCCTTCATCCTCCCATGTAGCCTCCTCTGGGCTGAAGTGCATCCACTAGTCTTTAACCTGGGTGACCACTCACTTTTGCAATGTGGCTTCTCTCAGGTCGAGGATATGCAGGGGTTCTACCCTAAATTCTCCATCCGATTCGACCTGAACACCTTTCCGATTAATTACTTGTATGGAATCATACATGTATTTATTTAACAAAGAAACATGAAAGACATTATGGACCTTGACATAACTAGGTAGGGAAAGTTGGTAGATCACTGGCCCTATTCTTTACAAGATCTGGAAAAGTCTGCAATAATGAGGTGCCCACTTGGCACACCCACTCCACTTCAGGGTACTTTTTCTGGGTTTAATTCTTAAGTAGACATGATCACCTACTTGAAACTCTTTATGATTCCTTTTCCTATCTACGTAAGTTTATGCCTGTCTTGAGCAACCCGCAAATTCTGGTGAATATTTTTAACTTCTTGCTCTATCTCTGTAAGCATATCTAGTGCCAATGGCATCTTTTCCTCCAGACCATTCCGACTGGTAGGTGTTCTACATTTCCAACCATATAACACTTCATAGGGGCTCATTTTCAGTGACTCGTGGTAAATTTTATTATAAGCTAACTCCACCAAGTCGAGATAATCCTCCCATTTAGTTGGTTGATTCATTACGTACATCCACAACATGTCCTCCAATACCTGGTTCACTAGCTCTGTTTTCCCATCTGTTTAAGGGTGGTAGGTAGTGCTGAAATGTATTTGGTTACCCAACCTAGAGAAAAGATCCTTCTAAAAGGCGTATGTGAATTTCACAGATCTCTCTAAAAAATTACCACCTTAGGTATGCCATGTAATGAGAATACTTCTTTCATGAAAATATTTGCAATATCCACTGTCTTATATGTGGATTTTACAGGAATGAAGTGAGCAGATTTGCTAAAATTATCCAAGACCAACATAATAGAGTCATGCTTTTTATTTTTCCTAGGCAGTGCAGTTATAAAACCCCGTGTAATCATTTCCAATTTCCATTCCAGAATAGGAAGAGGATTCAACAAACTTGTTGGATGTTGATGTTTAACCTTTACCTGTTGACATTATAGGCATTTAGACAGATATTCTGCGATGGCTTTTCACATAACTCGCCAAAAGTATTCCTTTTTCAACATAGAAAACAACTTTTTATATCCTGGATGTGCTGCATATGGACTGTGGTGATGTTCATCCGGTAATAACTGCTTGATGGACATTTGATTAGGAACATAAATTCTTCCACGGAAGGTCAACTGGTCTTGGATATTAATATCATACTCTGTCGTTTTACCCAATTCCCTCAATTCTTTGGCGTGTTGCCACAAGTATTTATCCTCTCGGTCTTTAAGGGAACCTTCAGCAAGTGGTATAGACACATCAAAATCGATTTGATGGTATTGGACCTCATAGACACAATGTGCCTTCCTACTTAAGGCATCTGCTACCCTTTTTTCCTTCCCCTTCAAATGATTTATCTCAAAATCAAAATCTCTCAAGAATGCACTCCATCTAGCTTGTATTGCATTCAATGTTGGCTAATTAAATAAATTGGTTAGACTGTTGTGATATGTCTATAGCAAAATTCCATTTCCCAAGAGGTAATGGTGCCACATTTTTAATTCATGAACCAATGTCCTGAGTTCCACATCATAAGAAAAGTACCTTTGTTCATTCTCCTTCAGTTTCTTGGATTCATATTCCACCACCTTATCTTCCTACATAATAACCCCTCCCACTTGTTAGTACTTTTTAATTTCGAGGCTAAAAACAAAACCACAGATGTAACATCAAAATCGCTTTGGAGTCTAGAAGATATCCCTTCTAAACTCAGAGAGCTATCTCTCTGTATAGTTTAGCTTTGCTTTTTGAATTGATATTAGGCTAGTTAATGGGCATGGGTTTGGTTTTAAAATAGTTTGGTGGGGAAAGCAAGGGAAAATTCCATTGGGCAATGGAGTCAAAGGCTTGGGTGATCAATTTGCAAAAGTATCAAGCATGAATGAAACAAGGCAAGCTAGGTGTGCTACTTTGGACCTTTGAGGATTAAATGGATTGGGAAGATAAAAGAAGAGTGGAATTCAATAGAAATTGAGGAGCAATTAAGAATCCCTCAATTATAATAGAATATAAGGTTCAACAGAAACCAAGGAGCAATTAATAATTCATCGATTTGGCATTAGTAGAAAACATAGAATATTGTAAACAAAACCAGAATAGGGTGCTCTAGTAACAAATCGTATTCTTCACATTTTCCATTTCACAATTACAGTTCAGAAATACTGAGAAAGAAAGACAATGGATAATAGATTAAACATGAGAAAACTTCACCATTTGGTACACCACATGAATCCTGAAAGCTTCTCCTATATTACTTTTCAAACAAATCCCTTAAGACTTAGTGAACAACTTTTTCATAATGGGGTTGTTTCTCATTACAAATTCCCCCTAACCCCTAATACTTCAAATTGTGAAGTATTTATACAAAGCTATTATAAACAAATTCCATTAATTATATCTTAACAAATAACATATTATTGGTATAAATAAACTCTGGTTGTAACATAAAAATAAATTATGTAGATGTGTTGGAGCTGCTTTGATTGAAAACAGTTGCTGAGAAGAGTGTGATGGTGGATTGCGGTGGTTGTAGTGCCGACCAGTTTCTGTAAAAATGCCTCTAATATTTAATATTGTCATGTTATTGTTGTAGTGGAGTCTAAACAGAAACCCCACTTTTCCCTTTATAATCAGAAAAATTATAATCTTTACAGAAACCCATTTTCCCTTTTAAAACGTAAAGAAGTGTTTTAATAAAACTTTTGGATAGAAAATTTGTGGAAGGGTTTCATGGAGTAATCGCAATGGTAGGAGTAATGGTGGTAGGGCCATGGTATTAACCATAGAAATGGTATTTCAGAGGGGTATGTGAGTGGTAAGTGGTTTGAAAGGGGGGGGGGGGGTGTGAAATGCTTAGAGGGGATACGTAGCAATTTTCAACAGTTGCAACTTATCTCTCAAATCATCAAACACCTTTGTCATGATTTTCTCTCTAAGAAATTTGGAAAATCTTCCTTATCCTTGTTGCAATAATCCTGTTATGTAAGATTTAGTCATCAACATAAATTCTCTTCATCTCCTCTCCCCTACATATTTCTTCAATGCTTCCTCAATTCTCTTTCTTTGTTTGTTTGTGGAACTAATCATTTTTCCTTTCATCCCTTCTTCCAAGCATTTGCCAAGAACAACTGCATCTTCTAGTGTTGAACATCCGCCTAGTCTAATATAAGGAGTCATTGCATGCATTGCATCTACTGTGATGGTGCCTGTTCCTTTTGACAGTCTTCCAACTAACACTTCCCATGAACACTAGCATGTGAGAGGGGTCAAAGTAGGTGTGTCAGGCAGTGTTCTCTTCAAAATATCACGATACTCATCTGGAAAATCTCTAAGTAAATCCAATGCTCCTTGTGTAATAATCTTGGGTTCTTGTGCAGTTTCTTAGTCTTGGGGAAGTGATTTCCGATTTAAGAACCATAAAACATATGTGCCATTAATGGGAATGTACCCAGATCTAACACCATGTAGTAGACTGATATGTAATTTTGTATAGAAATCATGTCTTTTAGGATAGATAGACAATCAACGACTTGTATACCTTCCCACGAATTTGGTGGGCTGACAGCCCAACCACTCAGAAACAATTGAGTTCAACCCATCACATCCTTGGCCTTGATATATGTTCCATCTTCCAATATTATGATAGGGAAAAAATGATTGATACTATCTGTAAGTATATCGACAACTTTGGAGTTATATCTGATGGTTCATGCAAGCAAGCTAGTTGCAAGGGTTTCAAGAAGAACACTTTTTTTCACACAACGAACTTCATGATTCCGTTTGCCAGGGCAACCTCTGTATGAAACTTGTTTATTCACTTCATCCTCCAGGGAGACCATCTGTGAGCCTTCTAATAAAAAATGATTTGCATGAAGGTCATATGCAATTCTAAGAACATCGAGTGCCCTCCAGGCATTATTCTAGAGGTTGAGAGCTGCTCCTCTGGCTCTCAATGAGCTCCCTCGTTCCATTACTAAGATTTCCAACCCCACTCTATGAAGAGAAAGAGTTGTGGAGAGGCCAACAATGCCGCCTCCTGATATAATAACACCGTCAAACACCACGGACTCGACGTCCTCATCATGGACATTGGGTACACCTCCTCTATGATTCCATGGCCTTACGTGGAAATCTTCAATAACAGTTTGATTGCTTTATTCATCTCTTGAGAAATGAAAAGAAGGATCTTCCTGAGCAAGTTGGACAAGACCCATAGATATCTTGTCGACATCATCTTTTGTTTTCAATCAATTGCAACTTTAAGAACAGTTTCATGAAATTTAATCCTCTCGAGCACAATTGGCTTATCAGGATCACAAAGACTCTCTCCTGTTATTGTATCCTTCAAACCAGTAAGGTCCACTATATCTTCTGTCACATAAATCTTGACATCCTCTCGACTAATTGCATGAATTTGTAATAAACATCCAATTATTTCCTTCTTCCCTTTATTGGAATTAAGCACATATGATCTAGTTGTTAGGACTCCAGAGAAAATTCAGACAAATGTAAAAGATCCTACGAAGGGATCTGTCATAATTTTAAAAGCAAGTACAACAAATGGTTCATCATAACTAGGGAACATTTCTAAGGTTACTTTTGGATCATCGACATATGTTCTCTTCATTGGTGGAAAATCAAGAGGGGAAGGAAAAGAATCCCCAATGACATCAAATAAAGGTTGCACACCCTTGTTCTTAAATGTTGAGCCACAAAGAACAAGAACAAAACTGACAGATATGGTTCCCTTTCTAATCAATTTCTTGATTGTTTTCTCATCAGGTTCCACTCCCTCAAGATATTTCTCCATGGCATCATCATCAAGTTCTACTATAGTTTCAATCATTTTATTCCTATATTCTATGGTTAAATCTAGAAGATATGTTCGAATGTCCACATAGCTAAACTTCGCACCCAATTCCTCTCTAGACCATAACAAAACCTTCATTTTCACCAAATCGACAAGTCCTTGAAATGGTCCTCTGCCCCAATTGGAATTTGTAGAACAAGAGGTTTTGCCCTAGGTTTTTTGCTATCATGTCTCTTGTCCTCATCTCCAACAGTCCTAGAATCAACTCCATTCAGTACAGCCATTGAAACTGTGGAAGCAACCTAATCATATCCTCCAATATTTTGTACCCTAGGCATGCTTACAAGTGCCATTTGATTTACTATTGACACCTTTGTATCAGAAGGAACTCTTGCTGCATCAAAGGTATGATTCTCAAGTGAACGCAATAATCGATGGTCATCACCATTGACTAAGATTTTGATGTCGTTATCACTGGTTGGAACCGTCCATAATGTCCCTTCCTTTTTGAAGCAGAGACAAGGAGTACTAGCTAATCCACCCTCAACATCAACAGTTGTCAGCAGGCTTGTGTTTTCCATGTCCTAAAACTTGATCAAAAAATCATCTCCAGTAGCCAAAAAGCAGTTCTTAGTCGTATCAAACTACACAACATCCAGAGAGTGCTCATGAAATCCTTGATAAGTACATTTGATAGCACCTTCAATTTCATTCCTCTTAACAAGGTGATATTCTCCTTATATGCTTGTTCCACATGAGACGAGCTTTGTTGCATCAGCACTATAACCCATTGTAGTGCACCATTAACCAGGAGCATCATAATCAACCTTTGAACCTTTATATTTTTGTTATCACCACAGGTAATAATAGATAATTTCTTGTTGGGATGTGAGAAGTCAAGGTCATTTACACCTCCAACATGAGCATCAATCTCCAAGTGTTGTTAGAAAATTATATATTACAGAGCAATGCAACACATAAAATATGCGGAAAATACAAGCACAAAAAACACATAAAACCAGAGAGACACAAATATACGTGGTTCACCCAGTTTGGGCTACGTCCACCCCGAACAGCCAATCCTTCCTTTCTATTATCCAACAAAATGAAGATACACAACCTACAACAGATCTGCTGTAATATCCTGTTCTCTCTCACACACGGTCTCCCTCTCTATTTATCACTCGAGAATACACATACAATACACAACCGCAATACAATACCCTCATAAAAGCGAGGGGTTGCCTTCTAGGGCAAAAAACCCTAAACTAAACATAACTTCTACCGTCAGATCATTTGCCTAACGAACGGCCCAGATTGACTAGAAATTACTATACTTTTACAAGGAAATTTTACATCTGTTTTTAGCTTCGGGGGCGCTACCCCCAAAACCCCCTGCCAAGGGGGCCTCCATAAAGTCGTTGCCGCCCCCTCCTGGACCCCCCACGGCAGCGATTAATTTACGGGCGGCATTGCCGCCCCATTTAAGGTACAAGGGTCCAATGCTGTGATACAAACAAGATAATCAGGCTCCACACCCAACAAGAGAGGGGAACAGAGATGGATTTAGAAATGGAAGAAAAACAAAGAGATAAAGGTGGAGAGGGAGAGGGAGCAACTAGGGAGAAGTGGAAGAGAGAGAGAGAATGGGAAGAGAGAGAGGGAGAGGAAGAGGGAGGGAGAGAGAGATAGATAAATATGGAGAGAGAGTGTACATATGTTTTTGGGGTGATAAGGAGAGACAATGGGAGATATAGATATAAATGGAGGGGGGGGGGGAGAGGGAAGAAGAGAGAGGAAAAGAGAGGGAGGAAGGAAGAGAGATATATATGGAGAGAGAAGAGGAAGAGAGAGAGAGAGAGAGGAAGAGGGAGGGAGGGAGGGAGCGAGGGGAGAGGGAGTTTGGGGGATGAGAGAGAGAGAGAGAGAGAAGGGGAAGAGATAGAGAGGGACAGGAAGAGGGAGAGATAGATAGATAGATATATATGGAGAGATAATGTATACAGGATGATATAGAGAGATAAAGAAGGAGAGACAGAGGGAGATAGAGATATAGACTTATAGGGAAAGAGGGAAGAAGAGAGAGACTAAGAAAAAATGAGAGAGAGAGAGAGAGAGAGATATCATGACATGTGTTTCACGGGATGGGTTAGAGAGACAGATAAGGAGAGATGGAAGGAGGTATAGATATAGATGGCAGGGGCGAGAGGGAAGAAGATAAAGATATAGAAAGGGAGGGAGAGGTGGTGAGAGAGAGACAGGGGAGAGAGGGAGGGGGAGAGAGAGAGAAGGAGAGAGGGAGGGAGATAGACACATAATGGAAGGCGGCGAGAGAGGGAAGAAAAAAGAGACACATATAGACATAGAAGTTAGATCTAGAAAGTCATGAATATTTTGGTTTTTCACTAAAATAGATGTATTGGTTTGAGTATAGTAGTTAATTTCTAATCCAATTTGATCACGTGCACTAGATGCATTGATTTCAATGTAGATGCCAATTTTTAATACTATTTAATACCTTACACTAGATGCATTTATTTTAGTTACATTTTGATTTTTACTCCTATTTGATTTCTTGCACTAGATGCATTGGTTTCATTGTTGATATTGATTTCTAATCGTATTTGATCACTTGCATTAGATGCATTTATTTAAGTGTGGATGTCGATTTCTAATCCTATTTAATACCTTACACTAGATGCATTGATTCCAGTGTAGATGTTGATTTCTACTGCTATTTGATTGCTTGCACTGATCCATTGGTTTTAGTGTAGATATTGATTTCTAATCCTATTTGATTGCTTGCAATAGATGCATTGAATTTAGTGTAGATTTTTCTTTCTAATCCTATTTGATTGTTTGCACTAGATGCATTGATTTCAATGTAGATGTTGATTTCTGATTTGATGCAACTAGATGTATGATGTACATTAATTTCAAAGTAATTAGATTAATAACGTGCATTTATTTCAGTGTAAGCACATCTTTGCCCCCTCCATCTATATCTCTATCTCCCATTGTCTCTCCTTCTTTATCTCTCCATATCACCCCCCAAATATACACACACTCTCTCCATATATATATCTCTCTTTCTCTCCCTCCCTCCCTTTTCTACTCCCTCTGTCTCTCTAACACTTCTCTCTCCATATCTATATCTCTTCCTCCCCACCCTGTCTTTGCATCTCTTTTCTCCCCTCTATCCCCCCTCCATCTATATCTCTATCTCACCCCCAAAACATGCACACACACGCTTAATGTGAGCACATAAACATATTCATGACATGAATTGACTTATGTGTTGCTATAATTCAACCATAAATACGAAACTTTGATTTTTCATCCTAAATAAAATTTTCACTTACTTGAAATGTCTTCTTCTTGAAACTATAAACCATTTGTAATTGCTTACATCCTTATTATTCCCATTTTCCATCATTCAAAAATTTTAATCACTTTTCATTCAAACACGGTAATAGAGAATAACTAAATATGTGACAATAAGAAAAATAAAATAAAATAGTTTCAAATTGATCACAATGAAGATTGTTTGTAATTGACTTCATTCTTATTACTCACATTTTCTATCATTCAACATTGTTACATTGTCACTTTGCACTTAAAATTTTTATTTCATCATTAAGTTAGTAACTATCTCATCATTCATCATTAATATTAGACATTTTTAGTATATTTAAAATGATCAAAATAATTAAATGTTCAACAAATTTTGTATAACCGCACATGGCTAAAACCAACCTAGATCCATCTTAACCCTAGATCTATCAAGCGACGAGAGGGATCAAATCTCTCGATGTGCAAACCTTTCTTCAAGTTTTGCACTCAAAAAAGAGGTTTACACCTTGAGAGATTTGATCCCTCTCTTCGCTTGATAGATCTGGGGTTAAGATGGATCTAGGCTAATCTTATGTATAATAAGATATACCTATAAAATAAAAAAATCAACACAATATTATTGCATTGTAAGAAGCAACATTATCACTTATTACAAAAACACAGTGCAATGCATTGTAAGAATCAACATTATCACTTATTACAAAAATCAACACATCAAAGAAATAACTTAATATAAAATAAAACACACACACATAT